>CM053785.1:361313452-361715952 GCA_028749045.1 Cupressus sempervirens
TGAAGTAGTTCTTCTTGGACTTTCTACCCCTAGTATGTAGATTGTTGTCAACCTAGTGGAGCTAATGGCTTGGCCCTGGGAGTCCTCTATTCTAACATAGTTCCTCTCTCAATTCCTTGATACCTATATTTTTTAAGAGGGACAGGAGTTAGAAGAATTAGTTCAAAAAAAATCTCTTTACTCTTCCTCGGATCAACCCTAGTGACTTTTAAAGTAATAGGAGAAAATTTAAGAAATAACTACCTATATTTGTCAACAAAGTAACCCAAAATCTCATCAAACTAGCTATGGGAGGCATGAAGTATGGGCATGGTATGGAGAATAAGAAGGAGGCTTGAGAGTCTCCCTGTAAACAAGATATTATGCATGGAAAACAAAAAACTATCTAGGAGATATTCTTGCATAGTTCTAAATGAAGATTATGCCATGGAATACTAGGGGCGTGAATGTCCCTCATAAGAAAGATGTTAAGAGGAATGTGATTTAGGATCATAAATTAGAATTTTTGTTAATCCAAGAAACTAACATGTCTAAAGAGAAAGTTGAAGTCATTTCTCTCTTTAAGAATGGGATAGTTTTGAGGTGTGATTCTAAAGGAGCTTTAGGTGGTATGCCTATCTTCAAGAATAACTTTCTTATCCAAGATGAGGACCGTTTGGCTGAAAAATAATATTATTGTTATTAAATTTTCCCACATTGGGAACAATTTCTCCTAGATTCTTCTAGTGTATATAGTCCTAACTTGAAGAATAAGAGATTGTCTTTTTGGGAAAGATTAGGGTCTTTAATAAATTGTTGTATTGATTTAGTGTGGTTTGTCGTGGGTGATTTTAAATCCCCCTTCAATGACAATGATTAATTGGGGGGAATTTCAACCCAAGCTCACTTGGATGAAACAATCAATTTTATGGATTTCATTAATCTACACACTCTACTAGATGTGAATCACCAAGCATGTTCCTATGTACATGGTAAGAACATAGGAAGGTTAATAATCTCATTCAAGTAAGGCTTGATGGAGCCATTATTTTGAGTGATTGGTTTAATAGATTTCATTGTTCACCATCTTTTATCACCAAGATAGGGTTCGATCACTTCCCAATTTCTTTACCGGTTCATCCACTAGTGGTCATGCACAATTTTCCCTTTAGGCTTGAAAGGATGTGGTTGGAAAATCATAGTTTTGACTCTCTTGTACATAACTGGTAGAACAAGGAGACCTTTGGGGATATTTTTCTTCAAAAATCGGTTATTAAGTTAGTCTCAATGAAGTTCAAAAATCTATTCAAGAGGAAAGGGGTGCTTAGGATTTTTTGAACAAGGGAAAGGAGTTTTTGGTGAAGTATTATGATATAGTATTTCCAAAGAAGATATTTATTAGAGAAAAATATTAAGAGAACTTTGGCCGAAGGCCAAAAATAGAAACACAGGGTTTTCTCATCTCACAACTTCTAAACATAGAGATTCTAACAAGATTTCAAATATTTCTACTCTTAATGGTGACTTGCACTCTAATGGAGCTATCTATGAAGGTTTTGTGGATTTTTTCTCTAATCTATTGAAAAAAATGATAAT
The DNA here is from genome assembly GCA_028749045.1 of Cupressus sempervirens. Classification (NCBI taxonomy): domain Eukaryota; kingdom Viridiplantae; phylum Streptophyta; class Pinopsida; order Cupressales; family Cupressaceae; genus Cupressus; species Cupressus sempervirens. The sequence goes on from CM053785.1 coordinate 361,315,028, forward strand.
CTTCTTCCTAATAGTTAGGATCATCTCTTTGTTTCTATTTCTTCTTTGTTGGGTGACGATACTAACATAATGTTGGTTTCTATTGCCTCTATTGATAAACTTCAAAAAGTTGTATTTTCTTTTGAAGGTGAGAAATCACTAAGACTTGATGGTTTCTTGATGTTATTTTTCCTACATTTTTGGAAAGAAATTCTTTCATATGTTTGTGTAGAAGTTAAACAATATTGTGGACTTAGGAAATTTCTTAAGAAACTTAATTTTACCTTCATTGTTTTGATTCCTAAATAATAAGGCAATAGAATAGAAAAATCCTTTAGGATGAGTAGTTTGTTTAATTCCATTTATAAGGTTTTCTCTAAATTCCTAACGTCTATATTTTTTTTGAATATAAAAAGCAACAAGAGGGTGTTGACCCATGGTACAAACAATAGACACTAAACAATGTTAGAAATAACAAAATCTAGTGCCAAACAACCAAATATAATTAACCTCAACTAAAATCTACCTCTACCAAAAATAAAGGTCTGAATAAAAAAAACCCACTAACCATGGTTTTAATTGCTAAGGATCAACATGGAACAAGTCACCATACTAGCAACATTCTTAAACCAAAAACAAGAACAAAGACCCCATAAGAGTCCTTTAAAGCAAAAGAAACCATCTGTAAAAGTAAGAAAAAAAATGAGGTGGGGACAATCCCATCCTCAAAAGATCTAGTAACCAATCTCAGGAAATAGATAACATGTTCTTCTTTCACTAGAATAGCTAGGTAATGGATTTCTTCTTTTACCATCATACATAGGAAATATTGATAGATTCTTCTTCCACCATTGTGGCCAAAGGTCCATAGCTATTAAAACCACTAGTTTCAATCAAGATTGCCAAAATTATTCCATCCCTTAGCATACTCCCTACCCACCTCAATATCGAAGGGATCCCCCTCAATAGAAGTTGTGGGAGGAAAGATCAAAAAACCATTTTTGGGGTAGAGAGACTATGCAAAAATTGAATCCCCACTACCATCTCCTAAGCAACATAGATTATCTCAACCACCAAAATCACAAGAATGAACTACAACTTGATTGAAGTCAAAAAAAAATTTAGAAAAACATAGAGGAAGAACCCAATAAAATCTAAGTCCCCTACTTTGGAGGAATATTCCTTACAAGTAGAAGAGTAACATGAGTAATCCATCCAGTATATCTCCCTTCCACCTCAAAGAAAGGGATCTCATCTCAATGGGGATATAATGAGGAAGAGACTCCCCAAAGAAGCATTCTTTAGAGACCACTCCACCATCCAAACATTGACATTATGAGAAGGATTTTCCCACCCAATATCAACTACATTAAGACAAAATATCATCACCTTAATAGATGATATCTCCACCTTAATAAGACTTGCGTGGTAGATAAACAATACGAGAGCCTCAAAGCAAAAAGCCAGTTGAAGTTACCTTTGAAACCCAAGATGAGATTTTACCTTAATAGAAAACTCCAAGGAGTAATGCAAGTTCCAACAAAGATTCCGCTAGAGAATCCAAAAGAGGAAGACTTTGCAACTGGGAAACACCTTAAGAAATAATTTGAACTCAGCCAAAATTAAGGAGTGAAAGAGGGCCCCTAAGAGCTAACAACAACTATGAGACAACCAAAAGGAAGGCAAAATAACGTAGCCCACTCAATGATCTAAGAAATATGGACCTTTGAAATCATAAAAAGAGCACCAAATCTCAATAAAATGATAAAATGGATAGATCCATCACTACCAACCGCTAACCCATCAAAGAGTCCCCACATCTGACAAACCTAGAAGTAGAGTACCCTTGGTAGAACCATGTAGGGGGAAAATAATGATTTCCCACATGAATAACCAAAGAGGCCATCATCAAAGAAGGTCCCACACTATTCTAATAGGAAATCAATAGCACTAGAGATCCTGCCTTTACAAAGAAACACCTTAGAGAAGTAAGCATCCCCTAGGTTAGAAAATCCACTGGAAGAAAAAAAAATAGTCCCTGTCTTTGTAGAAACTACTCCCATACCATGGCAGAACCAAGGAGGCATAGGTTTGGGAAGCACCCTCCATTCTTTTGGCTTGACCTACTTAGATTCCTCACCGCCACCATCACTGGCCCCCTCAATGTAAGAAATCCTAGCTTGTCCCATGCTCATATTTTTGACAAATGTTTTTTGGATTCTCTAGCCTCTAGATTATTAACAATCTCATGTTCCATCATTTCACCTTAACATAATGGTTTTATGTTGGGAAGTAATTTTTTTACGTTATCATAAAATTCGATGAGGTGATTCACTAAACTAATAATTTGAATTCTCAAGGATTCATTCTCAAGCTAGATTTTTCTAAGTCTTATGATAGAATACATTGGTAATTTATATTCAAAGTTTCAAAGAAATTTAGGTTTTGGGATCTTTTCATTCAACTTGTTTCTCATCTGGTTGGTACTTCTTCATTTATTATTATTGTTAATGTAACATTTTCAAAAAAATTCAAACCTACTAGAGGATTGAGACAAGATTACCCTCTTTCTTCTATTCTTTTTTTATCATGGAGGAGATATTGGAAAGATTTGTTAGTGATCATAAATGAGGGACTGATAGTGGGTCTTAAGCCATCCTCTAATGACCTCACTTTCTCTCATGAGTAGTTTATTGATGGCATAATTATGATTGGAGAATATTTGATTAAGGAAGTGCGAAGTTTTAAAAATTGTCTTGAGGTGTAAATACTAATGCTTTTGGTCAATTGACCAAGTTGGAAAAAATCTCCATCTTCTTTATCAATGCCCCTATTCCTAGATAGGAGAAGATAGCCATAATTTTGGGGTATAAAGTTTAGATTTTTTTACAACATCCTATCAAGGTCTTCCTTTAGGGTTGAAAACTCTGGAGGCTATCTAGGAAATGCTAGTTGATATGTTCAATTCTAAATTGGTTGGCAAGAAAGCTATCCTGCTTAGTCAAGAAGGGAAACATGAACTTCTCAAGTCCCCTTTTATAAAACTTGTTGGTTTATGCTCTCAATTTGTTTAAAATTATTGGTAATTTCTTGGATAGACTTGAAAAAATCTAGAAGAATATCTCTAGTTTGGTGTTCAGGACCAAAGAAGGCTTCTGCTAGTTGCTGGGATAACATTTGTAATCCTAAAGTGAATGGTTGTTTCAGAATTTAGTTAATTAAATCATTTAACTTAGCTATGTTGGAAAAAAAAATCTAACACATTTTTGAAAAAAATAAAGATTGGAATAAGATCTTGAAGTGTAAGTATCTTATCAAAAATTTGAATATTATGGACTTTTCAAGTTTCCAAAATCTAGTTAATGGCTCAAGTATATGGAATGGCGTCTAATAATATAAAGATTTAATCAAGGCCAAAGCCATATGGAAAGTGGGAAATTGTACTAGAATGGAGTTTTGGGAAGATAAGAGGATTTTATGGTAACCAATTTCTTCTTTGATGAGTTTTGAGCCCTTCAAAGATTTATGCATTCTTTGGCTTTGATCTTTTCTTGCAGGCTATTGTAGAATGGAAATTAGGTGCATCTCACTACTTCTGATCCTATTTTTGTATCCTTAATGACTGATCTTCACTCTGGTATTCTAGTAGGGATTGAATTGAATAGGGTTATTTTGGGAAGGAAGTGCTAGTGGGTCTTACTAAGTGGCTTCAAGAATTATCTCTCTACAAACTTCTATCTCTCCTTCCCTAGTTTGGGCTAAGGCTTGGAACCAACATCTTATACTAAATTTAATTTTTTCCTTTGGCTAGTTCTCTAGAACAAGATCCTTATGATTGACAATCTAATGAAAATATGTAAAAAGTTTGTTAATGCTTGGGAGACTTGGATGTATCTCGTCCTATGTTGGAATCTTTATCGTATGTTGCCTTGGATGGTGATTGAACTTTTGTCAATATCATGTGGTTGTTTTCCTCCTATGTAAAGAGGTTTCTAGATATTTATTTCTCCCCATGTCTTATGGAACCTATTTAAAGAAATAAATAATAAAGTCTTTAGGGTATCACTCAAACTCCAACTTGGCTGACTGCTAGGATCAAACTTAATTTTGTTGAAAATTACCACAACAGCTTCAAAGGAAAGTTGAATTTTGAGATAGTGATATTAGTTGATATTTCTCAAATCCCTAAAGATAGTAATAAAGCTAAAAGAAGTAATTTAGGCTACTAGTTATGGGGAAATTATTTGTAAAAAACATGGAAATATGCTAAAATTCATGTAAGTTCCACTTAGATGCTAAACCAGCCACTTAGTAAAAGGATGGGTCATCTCCATGGTTTGAGGCTAGTGGTCAATTATAGCTGTAAGTAGTTATCGATAGAAGGAGATTCCATAAATATCCTAACTTTTTTACAAAAAAGGTTAAATCCTAGTAGTTGATACATAAAATCAATGTTATGATGTTCTTCTATTGTTAATACTCTTAGTAAAGTGTTCATAAGCCACATGTATAAGGAAGAAAACAATGCGGTATTAGGGTATGAAAATCTCAAAGCTAGTATTGATCATGACAAGGCATTTCCTAAAGCTAAAGATTTTTTTTTAAAAAATCATTAATGAAAAGTATGAATTGGGACATGAAGTATAATAATGATATTATTTATATCAAGGTTATGTATTGAAATCAAAAAAATTCTCACATTTTATGGGTGTATTTCCTTTTTGAGATTTTATTTTTGGCATTTCTTTGTTAATAGAAAGTTGTATTTTTAGCCCATCAAGTCTTGAAGAAAGTTTAAGAGGTTTCACCATTGGATTAGCTTTGAAAAGGAGGAAGTTAGGGAACTATGAACATTGGAAAAAATAATTGGAATTTTGGGAGAAGTTAGATAAAGGTGGTTTAGACCCTTATATGACTAGAATGAAGGATGCAAAGCTGGAAATTACTAAAGTGTTTATGAATGGTTGGGATAGGTGACCGATGAATCTTCTTGTACAGAACCTCAAAATGGATATTAATATTATGGTTATGATAATGGGTCTCAATATTAAAGGTATGAATTACTACTAAAAAAAATTAGAAATTCTTGAGGAAGTAGTTAATAAATTTCCTAAGGTTGAGGATGGGGATTTGGCTAGACAAGGGGTTGTGGTTGTGGCTACTTCTTCCCTTAAAAAATTGTAGAAAGTCATTCTTAAAGCTATTATTTAGTATGTGACTTCTGATGGGAGGTATGATAGGGCTCACAATTATCATTTTGTCTTAATCACTTTTGGCATAAAATTAGAGTTCATCTCCAATTCTACCTACTCTATTGACTTGCTCATAGTATAAAAGAATATAAAGAGAAATCCAATAAACCCATTCTTTGTGAAGGGTTCATGAGGTTAATTTTTGACTTCATGATGGATAATGTGAGCAAAACCCTCCCTTCAGTTGTCCCTGTTGAAAAATAAAAGTGCCCTAAAACCCTAGTTAGTACTAAACGTAAAGGAAAGAGATTGATGGCCTAGCTAGGTGATGTGAAAAGGGAGTTAGTTAAAAAAATAAAAAGAGTGTGAATTATATAGATATGGAGTTAGAATATGAAGAAGCTAATGATGATAATGCCAAAATCTTGGAAATCGAGGAGGAAGCAAAGCATGATTTCTATGGTCAGTCCACGAAAAAAAATTAGGCCACTAAACACATGTCCTTTCCCTATTTATCTTCATTTGGAGGAAGTGAAGGTCAGTTTCTAGAAAAAGGAGGAGATGAGAGGTAAAAATATAGAAACTGATGAAGAAAAGGAGGAAATTAAAAATGTGGAGAGAGAGGAAGAAGAGGATAATTATGATAAAGAGGCCTCATGCCATAAATATTTTGAGGATAATGTGACATGTGATGTGTACAATGAGACTAAGAATTCCCCTCTCAATGTGGCTCCCAAAGAGATTGAGGAGAATATCAAGAAAATAGAGAGAGTTAGTTCCCTATTGCTAGTAGTGTGAGTGTGTAAGAAGTCTATGTATAATTATTGGAGAAAGACTTGAAATGTGTTGATATCTAGCCTCTGTTGGGAGCTCTCTAAATGGAAAGCTCAATTTGTATGTACAATTTTACAATGGAGCAATGGAATTTCAAATCCATTAAAAAAATCAACATCAATTACATAACCTTGAATGCAAAAATGGTGGAAATTAAGAATAAGCTTGATAGGGAGGTACAGTCTAGTAATGATGGTAATAATGCGGAGAAAAAGATATAAGGACTTGCTAATAGAATAGAGAATTCAAAAGAAATACATCTACTCATATCAACAATTAGTAGAAGTTTTTGAAAGCCTCATTGGAAAATATGAACCAAATTGTTAGAAATGTGGATATGTAGGTGGATAACATTATGGTTTTAGAATTGAACAAGGCTAAGGGTATAGAAGAGATACTAGGTAAGAAGTGAACTAGATCTCTAGCACTACCAGGAAGTTGAAGGCCAAGACTAATGAAAAAATTTAAGAGGATGTTAAAGCATCTGCCTAGAAGATTAAGGAAAAGAAGGAGGAGATGGCACAGGAGCAAGCAAAATGCTAAGTTGGTTGTTTGTCCCTTGATATTTAGGATTTTTGTGGTTAGTTACATATGTTAGTCATATGGTTTTTTGGTACTAGTTCTTGTACCTATCGGTTTGCTTGTCTTGTGTTAACATTGCTAGTTGTTGCATGATGTTGGTTGTTTGGTCCAACACTACTAAACTTTAACTCTTATTTTGTAAAGACTTTTGGGGTTTTTGGTACCCTATAAAAAACTTGCTTTAACCCTTAGTTGAAACCAATAATCCAAGAACACCATGAATTTAGGATAACATATGGAATCTTTACTATTCTATTGGAAATAACTACTCCACCACATGCAAAAATATGAGCCAAATTGAATTTTAAATATTAAAACTAAGGCTTAAAAGTATACAAATTTGTAAACATGTAATCCTTTCTTCTTAAGAATCTTAAAATGCTCAAGAGATCTAATTCCTTCAACAAATCCAATAACATTATCACAAATGATGTGCTAAAAGCTCTATATAGAGGTTCACTTACATTGAATAATCAAGTTTAATTTAAATTCAAGAAACAAGATTGGGCCATATAAGACATAATTTAGGTTTGCATAACCATAGCTAAAAATATTAAATACCCACTCAATTATAATTAAACACCATCGAATGGGCTGAGTAGAAAATTGTATTATTTTTATGTGCTAATAAGAAAATAGATTGGGCTTAACAACTACATAAGCTTAAGGTATCTTGCTACAAATATTGAATGCATAGCTTAATTTGATAAATGAGAAAATTATTTTCTAAAGTAAGGGACTTTACAAAAATTTCACCTATACATTGTAAATGAGAAGTTACAAATAATAACATTTTTTTCTTTTAGCATAGTTTTATCATTTTATCTCCCCTCAAATATTTTTCTTCTCTCTTTATTTTCCTCTTCTTTCTCTCATTTATTTTTTATTATGCAAGATTTGTTTTACACCTAGAATCTATTCCATTAATATCTTAGGGGAAAAAAAGTTACGCGCACACACAAACACACACACACACACACACATGCGCGCGCGCGCACGCGCGCGCGCACGCGCACACACACGCACACACACACACATGTATGTATGTATGTATATCAATGGAAAAAGGGGATGATTTTTAATTCATGTATTTGGTATTCATTGATATCAAACTTAATGATTTAAGTAGATCATAGTGTATAAATAACTTTATATTATTCCCAAAGGTTTGAAAATTGCTCATCATAGATCATAGTGTACATACTAATTATTTTCAATCTTGATGGTTCTAAAAGTATCATATATAGTTATATCATATTAGCATTAATGAAAAGTACAAACAAGATAATGAAAGCTAATTATTTCAAAAGTTTTGGAGTGTAAGTTTAATTATAGCTATGCTTTCCAAAACATTCTTGCTCCAAAAACTAATGAATAAAATGTAAGGAGTTAATTCTATTAATGTTTAATTTTTTTGTTTCAATTTAATGGATATTATTTCTCTCTATATTCTCTAGAGGTTTATATAATAATGATAATGATGATTACAAATTTGAGGATTACTGTACCCTATAATTTCAAGGTAAAACCAAAGGCATGGAGTTCAAGAATCTTTCATAGTTTTGATGTATTCATTTAGATGAAATAATTGGTGTGGATATGGAAATAACGACTATGGGTTCCACATTTTTTATACTAATTTATTTTTATCCATATTCTAATTTTCCTTATGGGATTGAGTTGTTGGATTTGGTAGTTTTGTTCATTTTATTTCTAGTTAATATTGGTTGTTGTGTTTCCTCTTGTGACCTTTTCATGTCATCTAAACTATAGGAAGGAATCCTATTGATAGAAAAAAAACTAGTAGAAATTTGAAGTGAACATACTGATCATTAGAAATAAATATATAGACAAAAAAATTCTTGGAAAAGTGTTTTTGGCCCAACTTATTGTATAGACGTGTGTGTGTGTGTGTGTGTGTGTGTGTGTAGCTTGGAAAAAGTCCTTTTGTCCTAGCTTACTATATAGACTAGTGATATGTGTGTGTGTGTGTGAAGCTATGAGAAAAATATATGACATAGATAGTTTGTGAGAAAATAAAATGGGTAGATATAAGTCTACATAATATACGTACAAGTTTTTTGAAATAGGAAAGTTTTTAGCAAGTTACTATGAATAGGTTATGCTTAGATCTAAGCCTAATAGTAATTAACTTCATGCATATTTTAATGTAATATTCTCAATTCATATCTTTTTTCCCGTGGTAGTGATCCATCTAATAGTAAATCCTTTGTTGCAATAATAGCAATGAACCTTTTAGGGTAGTGAGCATTCTAGCAATAATTACGCTTTTCTAAAATCTCACTTATCCAATGTTATCTTAACTCATATTATATACTTTAGGATAAAAATTCTTCACAACTTTTCCCATTTTGTGTTTCTACACAAAAATTTAGTGTCCATTTGTACGTAAATTCATGTTTACATATATTACACATTTAAAGATTTTATGCACTAGTTTTGTATTTCAGAAATTGATAAAAAATTTAGATTGCAACTAATTCACCCCCCATCCCAATTGTTTTAGCCATTCAACACAAATTACATGCATCTTTATCTATTTTTTTGTGTCTTGAAGAGAAATTAGGGTTATATATTTATATGACACTAAAAATTAAAATTGTGTTCACTTCATTAATTGAAATTATAAATAAGTAATACAATACCTTAGAAGTTTTGAAAGAAATGATGAAAGATTTTATTTACAAATTTTATATGTATGGAATTGATAAAAGTTTGAGGTTACATCTAATTCACTCTCCACCCAACTTGTTTGCGACATTCAACATAAATTGCATGTATATTTATGTAGTATTTTGGAGTCTCCAGTAAAAAAATATTTTCACTTCATTAGTTAATATCATAATTAAGTAATATAAGACATTAGAAGTTTTTAATGAAATGGTTTTAAAAGATTAAAAATTATATTTTGATATGACAAACCAAAATTTTGATGTTCAATTTAAAGTTTTCCTTACATGTAATGTGTAGAATACATATCATTAGTTCTTATCATTTTTTGACTTAAAATACAATGTGTAATTAATATGTAAATCTTTTTAAATGCACATTAAAAAAAAGTGGTAGAAGAATATATCTTTATAATCTTACAATGATATGACAATACACACATCCTAAATATTTGTTCTTAATTATTTAACATTATAAAATTTAATCCAAAATATTTTTAAATATACATATAATTAAAAAAAAAAAAATTCCTTTCATAGAACATACATAAGACATAACAATATTTCATCATAATGCCAACAAACATTTTGTGGATATTAAACATTAATTTTTCCTAAACTCCATTCATATCGTCATATGAACTAATCAATGATTCTTTTTAAATTTATATTTTGAAAGATGGATTTCAATAGTACCTAACCATTGACATCAAAAACATTTACTTTTAAATATTTTAAAGTACTAATCTAAAGCCTTTAACTTTTTAAATACACTAATTCAGTAAAAGGCTGTTTTAATTTCACACAATCTAAATGAAAATAATTTTTAACTTATAATCCTAATCATTATGTGCACTAAAAAAGATTGACATTCAAGCATTGTTCCCTTTTGGACCCACACTTACGTAAGGAAATGGCGAAAGTCCTCACTTCTTTTGGGTCACATGGAAATCAAAGCAAATACAAAAGGAAACACTTATACCAATCACAAACATGAGAAACATCCCTTCTGTCAACTTTACAATTTATTATTCTTCGTCCCTCCATTTGTGATGGGTGCAAATTGGATAATAAGAATAATAACCAGCTTTTTCTTTTTTCTCCGAATACTGCTTTCTCATAATCAGCTTCAATCACAACAATGATAAGATTAAATCTGAAAGCTCAATGAAAGATCCCATTGAAAGAAAAATATTCCCCTCTAGTAATCATTCAGATCAAAAAGATAGAAGATATTCTCATAAGTTGCTACATATGCGGGGATCTCAGTTTTTTCTATGCAACATGAAAGCAAACTCCGTTGTATTGTCTTATGAATGATGCTTCTATTTTATTTTATTTTTTTGTATAAGAGGGTAGTATTTTGGAAGTTGATCTAAAACAAGTATAGAGGCTCTGCTATCTGTCGAATGTGAAGAGACCACGCAGACAAATATGAGATTTATAAACTAGCTGGACCCAGTAACCATAATAAATTTATAAACAAAAACCTAGTAGACTATAAACCACTACTCAGTCTATGCCATTGTAATATTGTATACCGGGACCATGTCTTTGTATTGTATTGTGTAGTGGGTCTCTCACATTGTATTCAGTTGTGCATTGGGGATGTCTCATTGGATTGCATTTGTATTGGGTCTGTGTTATTGTTATCTTATTTGGTGTTGCGTATATGTCTTTGTTTGAATTTTGTATTGGGTTTATCTCTTTGAATTTTGTATTGGGTCGGTCTCCTTGTATTCTGAATTGTAGTGTATTTTGGGTTTGTGTCTTATAATAATATTTTGTATTGGGTTTATCTCTTTGTATTGAAATCTATATTAGGTATGCCTCTCTGTCATTGTAGGGCAATAATGATTATCATTCTGAGTATTAAGTCCATTCTATCAGTTCCCAATATTTGACCATTTACTCACTCATATTGTTTTTTTAAAGTCTTTTGATAAAAGTTCTCGTGCTTAATACAGACATATTCCATTTTTTCCATTGTCATTTGTTTTTGTATGATTTGGCGAGCGATATTTCAGGTAAGACAAAGGGAACAATGAAAAACAATGATGATAATTTTAATATTAAATTAGACATCATTACGGCCAATATAGACACATTTGCATGCTCCCCAATTTTCCTAATTATGCTACCCTCAGGCATATTCATCTTTCATTCTATATCGATTTCTTATATTTTAGTCTCTGTAATGGTTTCTAGGTTGTATATACAGGGAAATGTCCATGCCACCCACGCGCATATTCATATAGATATCTTTGACTTAAATGTTTCTAATGGACCATAAAGAATATATAGATGGACGCAAATGACCATTCTGTCGCGTGAGTGATCCAAATTTTCTTCAGTTTGATATTTAACTGATCTTGAACAATTGATTTTCAATTCTTAGTAAAGGAAACTAAAATATATTTTCAGATTGATTTAGAAAGTATAGAGTGATGATAGGTAATAATTGGAGTTAGACATTAATTTAATTTTTGAATTGAGATTTGAGTTATTTTTTAAAAACTGAGTAAAAGTGATAAATGAAAGTGAAAAGAATTACTTAGATTGTTTTAGTTTATAATAGAACATGACAATTGATTAATAAGATCTTGAGATTGAAATATTAATTTGGATTAATCATAAGAGATTTAATATATATTATTCTAGAAGGTAAAGAACAGTTTACATTTGTAATATAGTCACTCAAAGTTCTTCTTTGTTGTGATCTTGTTTATTATAGAATTTTATGATTTGGTGCAAGCAAAAATTGACATACACAAAATTTACTTGGCTTTGATAATGGGTGGTGTTAAAAAACACTCTCAAGAGCTGTTTATTTGTAATTGAATGAAAATGTTCATTTAACTAACTAACTAACTAACTAACTAACTAACTAACTATATATATATATATATATATATATGAATGGTGAGCTCTAGTGAAAGTGGGGAAGGTTTGAATTTGAACTTTTTAGGAGGTGAGAACAATGATTGTGTCTCGTTTGTGGTTTCTTCCTAGTAGGGGGTTTATTCTTAATAGTGTCCTACTTACCAAAATAGTGTATAAGTTTTCAAGAATCCAGTATGTGGGCTCCCTGATGGTGGTGTTTTGGGGTCTCTAGATGGTTCTAGTGGAACTAGGGTCCCATGTTCAAATGCAATTGTGCTAGGGATTGGACCTTTGGGGTTATGAGTGGTCACTATTGAGACCTTAAAATGGATTGAGTCATAGGATCCCCTTTTGATGAAAGAAATATCTTCTGTTCTAACTTCTAGCTTTTCTTCTAGAGTTCTAGATAGAGAAGATTCAAAGAAAGTGAATTTTTCTTTTCTTAGTTCATTGTAAGATGTGCAATGGTAGTTGTTGAATCATAGAAAGAAGAAAATGCAATCAGTGATAACTTTGGTTAATAATGTTACTCAAAATATCCTTAAGGCTGATGTTGGTGGTAACAATCTTGGACCTGGTAAGGAATTCAAAAAGGAGACAACAAAATTTACAAGAAAACATGACATCACAAATGGAAAATAAAAAAATCATATAAGAGATCTTCTCACCAATTTTTTAATTAAGATAATGTCTTGGAACATTAGGGGTTTGTATGCCCAACACAAGAAACATGTGATGATGAATGTTATTAGAGACCACAAACTAGACATGGTTATGATTTGTGAAATTAAATGTCTAAAGATAAAATGATAATGCTTTCCCTGTTCAAAAATAGGAAAGTGGTTGGTTGTGACTTTGAGGGTGCTTAAGGTAGTGGGGTTGTGTTCGAAAATGAACTCCTTAATCAAGGTGAGGTCATTTAAAAAAAAATAGCATTATTTGTATTAAGTTTACTCATGTGAAAAATGAATTCTATTAGGTTGTTTCAAATATATATGCTCCCTATACTAGAAATAATACTAGGTTCAGTTTCTAGCAAAGGTTGGGAGATCTCAACAAGTCTTTCCCTAATTAGCCTTAGATTGTTCTAGTTGATTTCAACTCTCTTCTTAATGTTAGTGATAAGATGGGAGACATTTCCCTATTCAACATGGATGTTTCTATGATTTGGGAAATTAAAATTTCTAAAGATAAAATGACAATTCTTTCCCTGTTCAAAAATGGGAAAGTGGTTGGTTGTGACTCTAAGGGTGCTTTAGGTAGTGTGGTTGTGTACAAAAATGATTTCCTTATTCAAGGTGAGGTCATATTTTCTAAAATAACATTATATGTATTAAGTTTACTGATGTTAAAAATAAATTCCCCTAGGTCCTTTCAAATATATATGCTCAATATACTAACAATGATAGGTTCACTTTCTAGTAAAGGTTGGGAGATCTTAGCAACTCTTTCCCTAATGACCCTTGGAATTTTATGGGTGATTTCAACTCTCCTCTTAATGTAAGTGATAAGATGGGAGGAATTTCTACATATGCTCACCTTGATGGGTATTTGTATCTTATGAATATCATTAATCAACAAGCAATGCTAGATGTGGACCTTCTCGAGGGTTCTTTACCTACTCTAACCATACAAGGGGTAAGAACCTGATATAGGTAAGGTTGGTAAAAGATTTGGTTTTTCGAGATAGGATCTAATTTTTTAACTACACCACCCCCCCGCCCCTCCTTCTCTCCCCTATTGGAAAAATTGGCTTTGGTCATTTCTGATATCCTTGATGGTGGAATTACTGAGCATTAAGAGAAATCTCCATTTCAGAGTTGAATGAATTTGGCTAGAACATAAATTTATTAACAATATCATTGATGAGTGGTAAACAAGTGAGGGTAGAAGGGTTGACTATGTTCAAATACTGAAGAAACTTAATTTTATTAAGGATAGAGTAAAATTTTGGAATAAGGAGACCTGTGGGGATATTTTCTCTCAGAAAAAGGATATCAAATTTGGGTTGGATGAAGTATAAAAGGCTATTCAAAATGGATTTTGAAGGGATGAAGAAATAAAGAGAAGAAATCTTTTGTCAAGTATCATGACAAAGATACCAAAGAATAAAATTTTTGACAATAAAGGTCTAGGGCCCTTTGGGGGAAGGCTAGGGACAATAACTCTAGATGAACTTCCATATGATGGCCTCTAAACATAGAAAAACTAGTAGAGTTACTCATATTTCTTTAAAGAATATTTTTTAGCTTGGATGCGATATTTCTGAAGATTTTTTCAAATTTTAATTTTCTCTTCTAGCTAAAGATGACTCTCTTGGACAAGGTGACCAAGAGCTTCTTTTGGATTCAATTATGTCGATTCTATATGATATCTTGAATAAATTGTGGGTTAGTATACCATCAAATGAAGAAGTTAAAAAAAAAAAATTCTTGTTTGAAGGGGAGTTTAGTCTTCTAGTTCCAATGGCTTCCCTATGTTCTTCTTTCAACATTTTTTGGAGTTTGATGGGTTCAAATATCTATGTTCTAGTGAAAGAGTTCTTCAGTTCTAGGCAATTGCTTCGAGATCTAAACACACAGCACATTACACAAATTTTGAAAAAGAAAAATGTCAAAAGCATGGATGAATTTGGGCCTATTTTCTTGTGAAATCCCATCTACAAGGTTTTTTCCAAAATTTTGACTTCGAGAATCCTATCTAGTTTTCCTACGATAATTTCTCCCCAACAAAATGGTTTTGTTCCTAGGAGACAAATTCTAGATTTTATTGTTTAAGTTCATGAAGTGATCCATTCCACATATAGTTATGAGAATCAAGGTTTTTTTCTTAAATTATATTTTTTGAAGGCTTATGAGAGAGACATTTGTAATTTATTGGTTGAAATTTGGAGGAACTTCAATTTTGGGAATTGTGTTATCTAATATTCAATCAACTAGTTAGCACTTCTTCTATTGTGGTCACCATTAATGGTTTAAGACAAGGAGACCCCTTATCTCTTATTCTATTTTGTAGTATGGAAGAGAATCTTGGAAGGTATTTGAGTATTTGTGTGGATATTGGGAAATTGGTTTTTGAAAGTAAAGTCCACCAAGTTAATTGATAGGTGGGGGTGAATTAGTTATGCATTGGAAATAACTCTCATTTACTTTATTAATTTTGAAACATGAAAGTAATAGAAAAAAAATCATAGAAATATAACTATGCACAATAATACTAGATATGTTAGTTAGGGAAACACTTGATTAGAATTGGAAAATGCTAATGGAAATGATGCCTATGACAAGATGGTGTACTAATATAAAAGTTCCTTGTGAAATGATAGACCTAGTTAGGAGCCAATGAAATATAATTTTTACATATGAGTCACTATTAGGAGACATTGAATCCTGGTTAGAATATTCCAACCTTATTAGGAGTTGTGCCAATTCTGTTAGGAGTTGAAAGAAGGACAACTAAACCCATTATTCATATAGCCTTGGATTGTTTTCACTAAACAATATTCAAGATAACATATTTAAGTTGTGAACCAACTAAAAAACAAATTATTTTCCAATAAAATTTCTTTGAAGGTCATTGTGCATTCTCAATATCATTATCTTCTTTGATTTTAGTTAATTTTGTATTCAATCTCACATAACATAACATGCAATCTCACTGATCTCATTGTCATAGTTATAACCAAGCAAATTTTTATTTTATACAAGGTCCTAAAACAAGTATTGATTCAACCTTGAATCTTTCTCAATTTAAAATGAATAATAAGACATATCTAAGATATTACAATAAATGTTGAATTACAATTAACACTTACCAAAATGATTTAATCAATAGTTGGCTCATACGAAACAACACATTGAACAAACTTCATAATTTTGCTCAAACTCAATGTCTAATTTCACCATCTTGAACATAGTATCTCCACATGGTTACTAACCTTCAGCAAAGACCACTTAACCAAATTCCATATTTGCTAAAATATATAACCAATTTACTAGTAACCTCTTCTAAAAACCTATCTCTGAAAGACACCTTCATAAAACATTGCATAGCTCTATCATGTCTTCACTTTTTTTTTGTGCACTTAACTATTCACATTATACACATCACTGAATATTTTTCCAATTTTACAAAGCCCAACTTATTGACCATTGATTACAAAAAAATGTTTCTTACTTCGTCACTTTGGTAATCAAAGAATAGTGTATATGTTGACATCAATGACAAGCATAGTCATGAGTCTAGTACATGAGAACTCAATCATCTCTCTGATAATGCTACAATAGTTCACCATAAGAATACCATTAGCACTCATGATAATAATCTCCCAATTCAGCATTGATGACAACATAAGATAAAAAAAGATCCAAGTACAATGAATACCAAAAGTACTTATTTTTTGTTATACAAGTTATAAAGAGTTATTCACGTTAAAATAACAACCATACAATACATGTCCCTAATGATCAATATGCACGAAGAAGGTTTTAATCTCCCATGTATACATAAAAATTAGTATTCTCTCTTCCATTGACATCAATCAATATTTCTCATGTTCATTTACATCTCTCCTAAAGTAATGATTTGTTGGGTGATGCGACGCGATCCCCTACCCACAGGTGGTTAATTATGTGGTGTTCCATGTTCACTAACAGTCATGGCTTTTGGTGCAATGGCAAATGGGCCCTACAATTGGTATCAGATTTTAAGAGCCCTAAAGTCAGATGTTATGTATTTTGAGCACGGATTAGGGCATAACTTGGGCATACGGAGTCGAATTTTGGACTTTGAGTAGTCAACGGAAAGCTCTTGGAGAGCTCTATAAATTGGTTCAGATTTGGTGCAGGTTTGGCATGATTTATTTGTTGATATATTAATATGAACAGTTTATGGTATATATTTTGACTATGGTAACATTGTGAGTTTATGGCATTGGAGATTTAAGATTTGATGTCATTGTATACTCAATTCATATTTTAGATTGGTCTCATGATGATATGGTTATTAGTGTTTGGTTTGGATATGTATGATAGCTTGTTGAATCTAGAAGTTGTGCAGTGTTGTAAGCGGTCTATACTTACAGGTTGCATTTATGGCTTGGTTATGGGTTGTCTTTGCCCATTGATCTTTCATTATTGATGCATATTCAGAATGGTGGCTTGGATTTGGGTTTTCTATGCCCTACGTCACATGATTTTATCTTCATGTAGAAGGGATGAGATGTTGTTACCAGGTACAGTCATGGTAGAGGATTGTGGTTGACTATGCTGATAAGTTGGACATATTGAGAGCTAGATGCTCGGTTCATGGATGTGATCATGGTGTCATGGATTTTGGCATGACATGATTGGTTATACAGGTACATCCTTGATGTTCATTAGCTTGGATTTCTGATTTAGTTATGGTGGTATATCTTCTTGGTTGAGGATCATGGTTATTTGATTTCTTTTAAGGAGCTCATGATGTGCACTTTGAGTTCTTTGATGGTTTGATGCCTTGGTTGATTCTCATGGTTAGAGGATGGTTATTTTTTCATCATGATGTCATGGATAGCTTGGATACATAGTTTAGTGGGAGCTTGTGACAGTGATGGGGTGACAGTGCAGGATTAGTTGCTGGTTTGGTTTATATCTTCTTGGTTGGGAGAAGATGGATTTTATGATGCCACAGGTGACATGGTACCACGGTTGAGTGGGATTTGTTGGCATTGATATATTTATTGAGTGTTTACAAATGTTGGACATTTGTCTTAGATCTTGTTGCTGCAGAAGCATCTTTGACATTTGCATGGTGCACTTGTTATCTTCATGGTGTGTGAAGATGGATAGATCTTGAGGACTCATGGAGTTCTTGGTTATCTTCATGGTATGTGGAGATGGTTCTTCCTGGTATGTGGAGATGGTTTTCTTCATGGTGTGTGGAGATGGTTGCATCTTGAGGACTCACAGAGTTCTTGGCAAAGGTGTGGTTTATGCTTTTATTTGGCATGTTATCCTTGGTATGAGGATGGTTTCATTATTATGTCATGGTATACTCTTGATACGCGTTTAGAGTTGTGACATGTTATGGTGTGTTCATGTGGAGCATGTTACCTCTTTAGTTGAGATGGTTTAGATCATGTTGTCATGTTTATGTTCCTGAGGCCATGGTTGGAACTTTGACATTGATCTTGGTTTAGTTTCTTGGTATTGAGTACACTGATCATAAGCTGGATACTTCATGATATTGCTATGTTGCATTTGGAGTTGGATTGGATTGATTGGTTACAGGTGCTCATGGATACTTAGAGATGGTGGTGACACTGATTTCTCTTGGATTAGAGAAGTATTTGTTGGGACGAATGATGGCTTCAACAGGAAGTCCGAGGGACAGTCACCTGATATGGACTTGAGAGGAGATTGTTCTTAGATGAGTCTTGGTTGGAGACTTGGGTATCTTGATGAGCATTCTCATTCCCCACTCTTGGTCTACTCGACAGTTTGCTACTTGAGAGGTATAGCCCATTGTTTCTCTCAGTTGCATTATATTTATGCTTGTCTTTCATGGATATGGATCTTGAGCTATGGTACATGAGTTAGTTCTGGAGGGTTCATTTGAGAGATGGTTTAGCATTGGTTATCTCCATGTGCATATGTTGTTATGCTGGTTGAGTTTGGGAGATGGTTTTATTGGGCATATTCCTTGGATTAGGAATGGTTATTCCTTGGTTTAGGAATGGTTTTATGAGTTTGATCTTCTTGTGAGAGGCTTACACCCATGATGAGTTATATGGTTTGGGTGTTGTTGAAGCTTCTTGTTGGGGTTTTATGGAGGAGATCATACTTGCACAGTTTACATCTAGAGGTGTGTGTAGAAGGACATGATACAGGTTATGATTTGCATGGTTTCTCTGGTCTTGGTTATCTTCTTGGATGTTCAGTTTTGCTTACATTGGATTTGAGATTGGTTGGAGATTGTGATCACTGGTTTGTGCTCATGTATGTCATGTGAGAGATGACATGGTTATTCCTTTATCTCTTTCCTCTGTTGGTTGTGGTGAACTTGGGAGAGCATTGGAGACTTGTTATGAGAGTTTTTCTTGCAGGATATCAGTTTATGTATTGTGGATGTCCTTGATTCTACATGGATTCACTTCTTTGAGATGTGTTGAGTGGATTGGTTATAAATTTGACATTATCTTTTGCAGTGGGAGCTTCTTGGTATATATGTGGCAGGTATTGCTCTTGAGGCTTGTGATTGCAGGTTATAGATTGGATATGTCGGTGATATGAGATTCACTTGTTATACCTTTGAGGTATGGATAGTTGGATGTGTTTGGCACTTTGTTGTGGGTGCTATTTCAGCTATGGATATTTTGAAAACTATGGATACATGTGATTACCTTTGGATCAGGTTATTGGTGCTCAGAATTTTTTATTTTGTATTCTATTTTACTTACTAATTCTGGTGAACCTGAAAGTTGTGATGAAGCTGTGCAGGTGGATACTAAGATTCAGTGGGAGTCTGCAATGAAAGATGAAATGGACTCTTTGCTGAAAAATAAGACATGGGATTTGTGCAAGTTGCCTGCAGGTAAAAAGGCTTTACAGAATAAATGGGTTTACAGGTTGAAAGAAGAGGAAGGAGGTAAGAAAAGATTTAAGGCCAGGTTAGTTGTAAAAGGATTTGCACAGAAAAAGGTAATTGATTTTGATGAAATATTTTCTCCTGTTGTTAAAATGACTTCTATTCATACTGTTTTAAGTCTTGTGGCTACTGAAGATTTTCATTTAGAGAAGATGGATGTTAAAACAACCTTTCTTCATGGTGATTTAGATGAAGAAATATATATGGCTCAGCCACAGGGTTTTGAGGTCAAAGGTAAGGAGAACTTAGTGTGCAAATTGAAGAAAAGTTTATATGGCTTGAAGCAAGCACCTCGGCAATGGTATCTGAAATTTGATAGTTTTATGCATGAGCATGGATATAATAGGTGTCATTCAGATTACTGTGTTTATTTTAAGAGGTTGGATGATGATAGCTACATTATTTTATGTTTATATGTTGATGATATGCTTGTAGCTGGGTCTAACATGGATCATATTAAGGGGCTGAAATGCCAATTAGCACATGCATTTGCTATGAAGGATTTGGGGGCAGCAAAAAAAATCCTTGGTATGAAGATTTGCAGAGATAGGAAGAATAGAACATTGACGCTATCTCAAGCTGATTATGTTGAGAAGGTGCTGCAACGTTTCTCTATGGAGAATGCTAAAGCTGTCAGCACACCTTTACCTGGTCATTTGAAATTGACTAAGGAGATGTGTCCCAAGACACAGGAAGAGGAGGATACGATGTCCAAGGTACCCTATGCTTCAGCTGTAGGAAGTTTGATGTATGCTATGGTATGCACTAGGCCAGATATTGCACATGCAGTGGGAGTCGTTAGCAGGTATATGAGTCATCCAGGTTTTGAGCATTGGAATGCTGTCAAGTGGATTCTCAGATATTTGAGAGGAACATCCAATAAGTGTTTACACTTTGGGGGCTCTACTACTGATTTACAGGGCTATGTTGACTCAGATTTGGCTGGAGATATTGATACCAGGCGGAGTACTATAGGTTATGTCTTTACTGTTGGTGGGGCAGCCGTGAGCTGGGTTTCTAGGCTACAGAAGATTAATGCTCTCTCCACTACAGAGGCAGAGTATGTTGCTGCTACAGAGGCAGCCAAAGAGATGATATGGCTTTAGTTCTTCTTGGAAGAATTGGGACATCCTCAGAAGGATAATTATTTGTTCACAGATAGTCAGAGTGCCATTCATCTTGCTAAGAATTCAGCTCTGCATTCTAAGACCAAACACATACAGTTGCGATACCATTTCATTCGGTCAGTTTTGGAGGATGGACAGTTAAAGCTGGAGAAGATACATACCAATGAAAATCCAATAGATATGTTGACAAAGGTTGTAACAAGGGAGAAGTTGAAATCGTCTTCAGCTTCGGTTGGTCTTTTAGACTGAACATGAATAAAAGAATAGTAGAGTCCAGGATGGTTTGATCCAGTGGGAGCCCCATGTGGTAGTGGTATTGCTACAAGATCAGTCTCCAAGTGGAAGATTGTTGTTTAGTGTGGAGCCTGATCAGTCCCCAAGTGGGAGATTGTTAGATTGTGGTGACTGATCAGGGCTTAGGGTTTAATACTTGTATAAAAAGGGCTTAGGGTTGGGTATTTTTTATGTGTGGTGATACGAAATTGGTTCTTGCAGTGGTATTGAGTTGTAAGGGATTATGGATTGTAATCAGGTTGTAATCACTGGATTGTAATAAGATCAGACTTGCTATTTGGTTTGGATATGCATGATGACTTGTTGGGTCTACAAGTTGTGCAGTGTTGTAAGTGGTCTATACTTACAAGTTGCACTTATAGCTTGGTTATGGGTTGTCTTTGCCCATTGATCTTTCATTATTGATGC
This sequence comes from Cupressus sempervirens, assembly GCA_028749045.1. Classification (NCBI taxonomy): domain Eukaryota; kingdom Viridiplantae; phylum Streptophyta; class Pinopsida; order Cupressales; family Cupressaceae; genus Cupressus; species Cupressus sempervirens. The sequence goes on from CM053785.1 coordinate 361,336,643, forward strand.
ATATTCAGATTGGTGGCTTGGATTTGGGTTGTCTATGCCCTAAGTCACATGATTTTCTGATTTTATCTTCATGTAGAAGGGATGAGATGTTGTTACCAGGTACAGTCATGGTGGAGGATTATGGTTGACTATGCTGACAGGTTGGACATATTGAGAACCAGATGCTCAGTTCATGGATGTGGTCATGGTGTCATAGATTTTGGCATGACATGATTGGATATACAGAGGATGGGTTTTTCATCATGATGTCATGGATAGCTTGGATACACGGTTTAGTGGGAGCTTGTGACAGTGATGAGGTGACAGTGCAGGATTAGTTCCTGGTTTGGTTTGGATCTTCATGTAGGAGATGGATTTTATGATGCCACAGGTGACTTGGTACCACGGTTAAGTGGGAGTTGTTGGCATTGATATATTTATTGAGTGTTTGCAGATGTTGGAGGTTTGTCTTAGATCCTGTTGCTACAGAAGCGTCTTTGACATTTGCATGGTGCACTTGTTATCTTCATGGTTTTTGAAGATGGTTAGATCTTGAGGACTCATGGAGTTCTTGGTTATCTTCATGGTATGTGGAGATGGTTCTTCCTGGTATGTGGAGATGGTTTTCTTCATGGTGTGTGGAGATGGTTGCATCTTGAGGACTCACAGGGTTCTTGGAAAAGGTGTGGTTTATGTTTTTATTTGACATGTTATCCTTGGTATGAGAATGGTTTCATTATTATGTCATGGTATACTCTTGATAGGCATTTAGAGTTGTGACATGTTATGGTGTGTTCATATGGAGCATGTTATCTCTTTGGTTGAGATGGTAAGATCATGTTGTCATGTTTATGTTCCTGAGGCCATGGTTGGAACTTTGACATTGATCTTGGTTTAGTTTCTTGGTATTGAGTACACTGATCATAAGCTGGATACTTCATGATATTGCTATGTTGCATTTGGATTTGGCATGGATTGATTGGTTACAGGTGCTCATGGATACTTAGAGACGGTGATGACGCTGATTTCTCTTGGATTAGAGAAGTATTTGTTGGGATGGTTGATGGTTTCAGCAGGAAGTCCGAGGGGCAGTCACCTGATATGGACTTGAGAGGAGATTGTTCTTAGATGAGTCTTGGTTGGAGACTTGGGTATCTTGATGAGCATTCTCATTTCCCACTCTTGGTCTACTCGACGGTTTGCTACTTGAGAGGTATAGCCCATTGTTTCTCTCAATTGCATTATATTTATGCTTGTCTTTCATGGATATGGATCTTGAGTTATGGTACATGAGTTAGTTCTGGAGGGTTCATTTGAGAGATGGTTTTAGCATTGGTTATCTCCATGTGCATATGTTGTTATACTGGTTGAGTTTGGGAGATGGTTTTATATTGGGCATATTCCTTGGATTAGGAATGGTTATTCCTTGGTTTAGGAATGGATTTATGAGTTTGATCTTTTTGTGAGAGGCTTACATCCATGATTAGTTATATGGTATGGTTTGGGTGTTTTTGAGGCTTCTTGTTGGAGTTTTATGGAGGAGATCATACTTCCACAGTTTACATCTAGAGGTGTGTGTAGAAGGACATGATACAGGTTATGATTTGCATGGTTTCTTGGGTCTTGGTTATCTTCCTGGATGTTTAGTTTTGCTTACATTAGATTTGAGATTGGTTAGAGATTGTGATCACTGGTTTGTGCTCATGTATGTCATGTGAGAGATGACATGGTTATTTCTTTATCTCTTTCCTTTGTTGGTTGTGGAGAACTTGGGAGAGCATTGGAGACTTTTTATGAGAGTTGTTCTTGCAAGATATTGGATTATGTATTGTGGATGTCTTTGATACTACATGGATTCACTTCTTTGAGATGTGTTGAGTGGATTGGTTATAGATTTGACATTATCTTTTGTAGTGGGAGCTTCTTGGTATATATGTGGTAAGTATTTCTCTCGAAGCTTGTGATTGCAGGTTATAGATTGGATATGTCGGTGATATGAGATTCACTTGTTATACCTTTGAGGTATGGATAGTTGGATGGGTTTGACACTTGCTGTGGGTGCTATTTCAGCTATGGATATTTTGACAACTACAGATACATGTGATTACCTTTGGATCAAGTTTTTTTTTGTGCTTGGAATTTCAGTTGGTACAGGATTTTATGATCTTCTAATGCGACAAGTTGGGTGGCTTTCTCTTTGGATGGCTTCTATGTATGTCCAGTGGGAGTGGCATAATAGGAGGTGAGATCATTCATGTTCGAGATGTTGGATACTTTGATTTTGTTGCGAGTACTAGGATGGAGCACTTGGTGTATTTTGATCCATGATGGTGGATGTGCTGGGAGGGATTGTTCCCTTGTTCATTTATGTGGCTACAGATTGACCCTATGCAATGTATACAACAAGTGGGAGATTGTTGAGATAATGGGTGTTGCACACATTGCATAATATTGTTATTTTATTATTTTATTTTATTATGTAATGTTGTACCTAGATGGACGTGCAACATGTAAAGATTTCCATGGAATATTCTTGTTGAGTTGTATTGTAACATTGTAAAAATATTTTATGTAATTATTTAATATTGGGGAAAAGAATTAAATGCCCAATATTAAATGTGGGGTCAGTGGGTTAGGTAGCACATGGTTTATGTAATACCACTTGGTGGTTTTGTGGGACTTGCTACTATATAAGCAGCCACAAGGGTAGTTGTTGTAAGAGAGTGAGAGTGACAAAGGGAAGACAAAAGGCAAGAGTCGAGCAGGACAAGGCTTGATAGGTTAGCCAAGGGAGCATTTGTGAAGGTTGAAAGCATGGCATGGGATGTGTGGATTCATGCTTGTTCACATAGTTTCCTCGGTTGTGGCTATGGCCATGAAGGCTTCCATGGTTGTATGGCAATGGTATTTTTGCTGAATAATACATGATGATGGATGCTTTTGGAGGCTGGGTTTTTTTCCTCAATGAGGGTTTCCTAGGGTATATCTTGTGTCACAATTTTGTGGGTATGTTTTCTATTCTCTTGCATGTGGATTTTAATTCCGTGTTTATTTCAGATTGATTATGGGTTATGTGGAAACAGTTATATTTTTTATTGCCAAGTTTCCTTACAAGTGGTATCAGAGCCTGGTTTTGGCTTGGTCATGGGTTCAAATCTCCTCGGTGCCTTCCCGACCCGCGTAAGCACCTGGTATGCGCATCGAGGGGGAGATTGTTGGGTGATGCGACGCGCTCCCCTACCCACAGGTGGTTAATTATGTGGTGTTCCATGTTCACTAACAGTCATGGCTTTTGGTGCAACGGCAAATGGGCCCTACATGATTTTCATATATAACTCTCCCCTATTTATTGATCTCAGATTGATTTTGACAATTGAGTGTCAAAACACTTAAGAAATTTACCAAGTTCATGCCGAGATAGTAATACATGCCGAGTATAATATGTATAGATGCTGAGTTGAAATGAGTGCCGAGTCACTCAAGTGCTTAGTAGATAGATCATGCTAAGTGATTCAAGTGTCGAGTAAGTAGTTGATGCCAAGCAATTTAGGTGTCGAGCCAGAAATAGAACCATAGTATGTGTTGAGCATCGCTATTATCAAGTGTTGAGTAACACAAGTTAGATCTAGTTATTTCTGATGGAACAAAAAACTATGTAAACCATTTTTATGCTAACTTATGGATAAATCTTAAAGCTTTGAAGATAAGGATGAATCTATTTGGATTCCCTATGCAATCAACATGCAACCAATTAGGAAATTGGAAGGGACTAAGTGGAAAGATTAATGAATCTTAAACATAGATTCATACCTGACCCTAAGCCACCAAAAAGTATTTATAACGAGGAAAAAGCCCCATAATTCAGCATGTATGTATGAATCTATAAAGGTATGCACATGAGTGAAGAGTAGAAGGAAGAGAAGGGGTGAATTGATCAAAAAGAATTCAAGGTATCTTAGTAGAGTGAAAGAATTGTTGAATTAGTTTACAGAATAGAGGATCAAAGACTCAGCATTGACAAATTAGATAAAAAAAGGATTAAGATGGATAGAATTGTGATCTGAAACAACAAGTTAAAGTTGTAAGTCATTAGATCAAACATTCTATTATTACTTTCTAACAACTCTATCAGCAAAGTGAAATCCTTTAGACTAAGGCTAACTTAATAGTCACTATAAAATCCTTTAATAAGGTGACATTCCATGTCAATGTTCTAAAGTCCTTTAACCAGGCACACTTCAAACAGGGTGTTAAAATCCTTTAACAAGGTGATATTTAATAGTCTCTTGTAAGCCTTAAACAAGGTAGGCCTTTCATAGGGTAGATCATGTTTTATGGTCAACTTATTGTAACCCTAACAGCTGACACTTTATTTCTGTAGTAGTGGAGAATTGCGGGTGTCATCCACACCCCAATTTTACCTTATTAGTTGAAGGGTTTCTAGGTAATCATATAAGGTGTCAAGTTTGTGTATGCTTATATGTTTTGATGCATTTTCTTTATATTTCATTTTAGTTTATTACATGCATCTAATGAATGGTATAAGAATTTTAAGTGTTGAAGTTTGAACTTTTGATTCACCACCCCCCCCACACCCCCCTCCCCTCTCAGAAGTGTATGTTTCTCATTTTTAATTACAACAATTGGTATCCGAGATAAGTTCTTAAGAGGAGAAGCTTTAAAGCTTGGAGAAAAGATCTTGAAATGGAAGTTTAAAAGTTGGGAAAGACCATTGAAGACCAAGAGATTGAGATACATCTCATACTACAACAACTGAGTGAAGCTAGAGAAGCTTTGAAGAGTTCCCTAAAGAGAAGGAAAGAGATTTCTATAGCAAAAAATGACACACAATACAAAGATATTGACACCACAAAGTTATTTGCAAATGGTAACTCTATTGAATTTGATGTAGTGATTGCAGATCTGATGGAAAAGAGTAGAGTACAAGCTAAAGAGATTAGAAATCTCAAGTTGGAACAAGAATCACAAGCTATACAACTGTGTGAGGTGACTAAACAAAAGAAGAAATCTATAGAAGACAAGGTCATGATTGAAGAAGATAAAAGATTTTTGGCAAACTGATTGGAGTAAAAGTTAGTAGAGCTATCCAGGATCTCAAACATTTAATTGGACACCTTAAGCCAAATGATGAATGTTCATCATGAGTTGAATGTTAAGGACATTGAAATGACCACTTTGAGGTTGTAGAATGAACTATAGCAGAATGACCTGAAAAGAGAAAAGGAATTTGCTGAAAGTTTCAACAAGCCAAATGAAGCTATCAAGTACTTTAAGAAACTACTAAAATCCCCTAGATCTAGTAAAGACACATCATAATTGGACTACACAAGCACTGAAGAAGGAGAATCATCTAAAGCTTCTGACAAAAGGAACAATAAAGGTAAGAACTCTAAACCTACTTTTCATCATTGTGGTAAGAAAGGACATATAGCTAATGTTTGTTAGAGTAAGAATGCAAATCAGAATGCTAAGCCAAAGAACATGATTCATTGCCACAAGTGCAACAAACAAGGTCATCAGGCACATGAATGCAGAACCAGAACCATGGATGCACAAAAATTTGGACAATGCTAAAATTGTTAGAAGTATGGACACAAAGCAATTGAATGCAAATCCAATTTCACATGTTCATCAAGCAAGCCAACAAAGGTAAGAAGCTATGAAAACTCCTACAACTAGGATTACAATACAAGATATAGCTATCACTATTGTCAGGAATATGGACATATCCCTAAGAATTGCATTAGAACACACTTTAGTGGTAACTATAAGAGATGGTTGAGTCAAACCACATGTTTTAGCTATCACAAGATTGGTCTCATTAGCAAGCATTGTCCAACTAGGTCTAAGGCACCAAGTTCTAAATTTGACAAAGGAAAAGACAAGATAGATGTTGAGCACATCAAGAATGAAATGAATGAAACATGGAAGAAGAAAGAGGTTAGAAATACATCAAATGGAGAAGGGATCACTTAACCCAATGGGTCAAGTGGTCACACCTTGTCAAACTAAAAAAAAGGGAGGTATGTGGGATTGATATTTAAAACGTTTCATCATACATTAGTTCCAAGATATATTAGTACTAAAAAGGATCGATTAGCATGAATAAAGATGCAAGATAATGAGGAAAGTCCAAAGCCAAATATTCAAGTTCTTACATCCCTACCAAGTATAAAAAGTCCACTTCAGATGTCGAGTAAATACTAATGTGTGCTGAGCTAATAGTCAAAGTTAGTTGAAGCAAAGTTAGCATTAGCTACTAAGTGGAGGTAAAATCAATGGATGCTGAGTGAAACAAAAATCACATTGAAACCGAGTTCTATAGCTATACACAACTAAGCATTTATTGCAGAGTTTTGAAAGGTATATGGTTGATTTTGACCTATTTTTCATCATTACAAATTCAAATAAAGAAGCAAGCAAAGTGAAGAAGTGATCTATGAACTAGTTTGAAGCATTTACATGGATTATAGCAAAGATCAAGCACCAGTTCATCAATTTTAAAGGTATTCTTCATCTACTGAGCTACATAGTTTTGTATTTGTTAAACCCTAGTTTGTCAAAATGGCATCTAGTTCTAAAATTGTGAAGGAGAAGGAAACTTTTGAAATTCAATTAGTCAGATATGAGATTAAATAGCTAGATTTTAAGGCTATACTAGAAGTTTCCTATAAGAATGACCTAGTAGGAGCATTATCCATGATCCCACATAAGGTTACAATAGTTCAAAATGTGAGGAACTACTATAATGGAAAAGTAGGAGCCATAGGAGACATTTAAATAAGACAAGTGTATGAAAAACTATGTGAAAATGGAGTCCTAAAGGAGGAATTTAAGATTGTGGAGAGAAAGGGTTTGACCTGTGCCCTAGATTTTGCTATAGTTTTTAAAACAGAATGGATAAAAATAGTCTTGAGCAAAATACATGATGGATTTTTTTGGTTAGAGGGTGGACCCATTAAAATTTCAAAGAGAATTATCCATAAGGTTACTAGTTATCCAACCCTAGATCAGCCCAAGACATTGAGAAGTGACTCCAAAGAGGCCATAGAGAAAAACATAGGTGCAAAGTGGAATAAGTGTGGTATAACAATTGACACCATTATAGACCCTTTGCTTGATTTTTTATTAGATTCATATACCACAAATTCTATCAATCAAGTAGGTTAAATAGTGTGATGTGCATAGCAGTGGATGTTGGATGTACGATTGTAAAGAAAGATCACACCTATGATCTTGCAGAACTTCAACTTCAACAGATAAATGAAAATCTTGGAGCTATTAGAAGGTCAAAGAGTGCTCAATGCAATTTTGGATCAATACTTGTATATATTTTTTTCTATGAGCAAAATGAGTTTCCATCTTTTGGAAAAATAGGATGGAAGACAAGTAGGTCAGTTTCTATTCAAATTAATAAATATATTAGCAAATGGGAGACAATTTTGAGTCAATTATGACAAGTTATTTTGAAGACTTTAAGAAGTCTATGAAGCAAAGTTTAAGGATTCCTATTTCCCTAGTTAAGCAATATCACAATGACATTTTTTCCTTGTTGATATTGATTATACATATATTCAGGTTGTAGTACCTAGGGTTAGATGGCTAAGGCCCATAGGCTATGATATAAATGTGGATGAAGCCTCAGCTACCATCATTGTACTCCTTGCTAAGGAAATTGACAAAAGTGCTAAAATATTTGGAAATTATGATTTTGTGAAGTCAAAGGTTGAGATGGAACTAAAGACATCTACTTTGAAAAAGAAGGATAAAATGGTAAGGAAACTAAAGGCCAAGTTTGGAGAAGGTGTCAGTAATGATGAAGAAGAAGATGAAGAGGAAGAAGAGGTGCAAGGTCCAAAACCTTTAGCTTTAACCCAAGGCATGGGTGAAGACCAAGAAGAAGAAGGTGTAGAGGAAGAAGAAGCCAAGGAAGCACTAGAAAAGACAAAACCTAAAAAGAGAAAGGCTAAGGCACAACCTACAACTAAACCAAGGGCAAAGAAGGCTGCCAAGCCAAGGACAACGAAGCCAACTCCTCCAAAAACAAGGGCTAGTACAAGGGCCACTCCTCAAAATCACAAAGAGTAGGCAAAGGAGAAAACAAAAGAAACAAAATAGAAGGGCCTGGTGCAAAAGAAACAAAGGAGAAAGTATGTTGCATAGCCAAAAATAGATGATGAAAAGACAAAATCAGAAGATACAAGTTAGGTTAGGGTTGTAAGTCATGCACCTAAATCTAATCTTGAGAATTTTTGTCATAATATTAAAGATAATGTAGACATGACAATATTAAAGAACAATGATTTTGGTAAACTTGCTAGAGAAGAGCAAAATAAGGTAGAAGAGTCAATATATGCCATGATGTCTAAGTTCAAGAATACTCTTGAATTAGATAACACAATGCACAAGGAGTTATACACCCTTGTAGAAAACAAGTGGCATTATTGTTTCAACCTTGAAAAGAAAATAAGGGAATTAATTGTAGCTTAAGTGATGCGTGACCTAACAAAGGGGAAATTTATCAAAGAAAATAAGAAATATGGTAGCAGATTTGCACCCAAATACAGGGCATTTAGCATGCTTCAAAAAAATATTGAAGGTGTTGTAAAGAAATTCACTCAAATGTGGAAATTGATATATGGGTTGACAACTATAAAAGTATGAGAAGAGTATCCCTCTGAGGGAAGAAATAGTGGAGAAGGAGAGGAAGAAAGGAAGAGGAGCCAGAAAAAGAAAAAGAGGATACCAATGTGGAGGAGACACAAAAAGATGAAATGGCCATAACTAAAAAGTAGCAAGAAGAATAGAATGTGGAAGATACACAAGTGCTAGCCATGAGCCCTTTACATGATACAAGCACACATGTAGAAACCATAATAGTAAAGGATGTTCTTGAAAAATCACCTTAGAACATCAATCCATTAACTGCAGAGGATCTGAAGAAAATCCTTGACCAATCAACACTATAAGCCAGGTTGCGTGAGAATCCTGTGTTGGTTAGTGTTGAAGAGTTTGAAAAGGCAATAGCTAATATAAAAAGGGATAAGGTGAATCCACAAGAACCATCTTCTGCCATCCCTTTAGCTACTAGTGCTCAAGCTCTAGTGGGAACATTAGATGATATATCTGCAAAGGATGACACCACTGTGCAAGTTGACATTGTTGAATGACAAACTCAGACTGCTCAGGATGAGAAGGCTTCAAAAGCACAAACTGGATATACAGAGATATCTATAACTGAAACATAAACACAAGGAGTAGGTCAAATATTAGTGATTGATCAAGACAAGAATGAAGAAAAGGACATATGAAAGAAGAAGGAGCAAGAAGCCATACAAACATTGGTAAATTTACCAACATCTAGCACCTCAACAAATGTCCTGCACAGATTGAACACTGATGCAATACCACTTCAGATTTCAGCACCAAGCTCTAGCTCATCCAAGGTTGCCAAGGTATTTCACTATAGAGATGTAATTTTAGATGAAGATATAATGATACCAAAATATGACTATGCAACCATGAAGCTAGATAAAATAGGCATAATGAAAGAAGCCTTATAAAAGAAGAAACAATAGGAAACACTCATAAAAGAGTAAAAACAAAGGAAATCATTACAAGATATTAAAGACATCTTTTTAGATGCTTTTAGCTTGCAAACACCTGATGAATCTAAGCCAATATTAGAATAATTATTAGAAATTGTGGAATATGTGAATAATGAAGACCGGGAAGCCAATGTAAAATAAATGGAATGGTTTGAAAGGAAATTCCAAGGGAAAGTCAATGCGAAACTATTAGGTGATATAGCATTGTCACAAGTTAAATTGGCCACAAAAGTTGAGTAAGTGAAGAAGGTACTTTAGAACATATTCTCATTGTACACAAAATTGTGTGATCCTACGCTCTTCACACAGGAAAGAAGACATAAGATTCTAAGTCTGGAGAACAATTTGAAACTATTATGTATGCAATTACCAAAGAATCCAATTCAAATCAAGAAGCATTTCCGTTCATTACTTCAAACACAAAGTCAACTAGCTATGTTAATAGTAGAAGAGGCTAATATAAGAGCCAAGTTCACTAGCATTCAAGCCTCCCTTACCCCTCATATGGAGATACTCCACAAGGAACTAGGCTATATAGAGACATTGATGAAGAAAGATCCAAATATTTCAACATTAGATGGACTAGTTCACCTTGCAGCAGATATAGCCATCCAAATAAAATCATTAGATGTTGCATTAAACAACTGGGATGTTTCCCTGAAGATTATAATGGAAGTCCACAACAATTTTTTGGACAAATACACACTCAGTGTATCGACCCTTTGACATAAGTGTCAAAAGGGGGAGATAAATATGCAAGGGGGAGATAAAACAAAAATAGAAATATGCAAGGAGATAAATAAAACATGGAGAGCACACAAATAGGGGAAGCAAACAACAAAAGAGAAAAAATAGAGCTTATATTAGGTAAAGAGTATCAATCAATATTTTTGAAGCTAAAGAGTATCAGCAAAAGACAAATCCATGGAGAACAGATTTTGGATAAAGAACAAGCACATTAACTCAAGGAGAGTTGCAAAATGTTGAGGTATATATAAGTCTATTACAAAAATTTTAATTTTTTTGGAAGTTTTGTATATGTGCCAAGTTGTGAATATATTATACTCAAGGAGATTAGATCTATTACATATAGTTAAGTGTTTTTGACACTCATCTTAAAAGGGGAGATTGTTGATCTCAGATTGGTTTTTACAATTGAGTGTCAACACACTTAAGACATTTACTAAGTTCATGCTGAGCTAGTAATACATGCCAAGTATAATATGTATAGATGTCGAGTTGAAATGAGTGTCGAGTCACTCAAGTGCTGAGTAAGTAGTTGATGCTAAACAATTCAAGTGCTAAGCCAAAAATAGAACCACAATATGTGTTGAGCATCAATATTATCAAGTGCCAAGTAACACAAATTAGATCTAGTTATTTGTGATGGCACAAACAACTATGCAAACCATTTTTATGCTAACTAATGGATAAATCTCGAAGCTTTGAATATAAGGATGAATCTATTTGGATTCCCTATGCATTCAACATGCAACCAATCAAAAAATTGGAAGGGATTAAGTGACAAAATGAATGAATCTCAGCCATAGGTTCATACCTAACCCTAAGCCACCCAAAATTCTTCATAAAGAAGATGAAGCCCCATAATTTAGTATGTATGTATGAATGTATGAAGGTATGCATGTGAGTGAAGAGTAGAAGGAAGAGAAGAGGTGAATTGATAAAAAAGAATTCAAGGTGACTTAGTAGAGTGAAAAAATTACAGAAATAGTTTATAGAACAAAGGATCAAAGAATAAACATTAACAAATCAGATTAGAAAGGATTAAGATAGACAGAATGGTGATATGAAACTAGCAAGTTAAAGTTGAAAGTCATCAGATCAAACATTCTATTGTTACTTTCTAACAACTATATCAACAGAGTGAAATCCTTTAGACTAAGGTTGACTTAACAGTCATTGTAAAATCCTTTAATAGGGTGACATTTCATGTGAATGTTCTAAAGTCATTTAACTAGGCATACTTCTAATAGGGTGTTAAAATCCTTTAATAGGACGAGATTTAATAGTCTCTTATAACCCTTAAACAAGGTAGGGCTTTCATAGGGTAGATCATGTTTTATGGTCAACTTATTGTAACCCTAACAGGTGACACTTTATTTCTATAGTAGTGAAGAATTGTGGGTGTCATCCCCACCCCAGTTTTACCTTCTCATTTGGAGGGTTTTTGGGTAATCATATTAGGTGTTAAGTGTGTGTATGCTTATATGTTTTGATGCATTTTCTTTACATTTTATTTCAATTTATTACATGCATCTAATAAATGGTATAAGAATTTGAAGTGTTGAACTTTGAACTTTTGATTCACTGGCCACCCCCTGCGCCCCCCCCGCAAGAAGTCTATGTTTCCCATTTGTAATTCCAACACCATTATCACTAATGAAAAAGAAATCATTGTGTCAATTCTCCAAGGTCAATCATCTCTAGTTCAATTTACAAAATCTCAACAAGGTGTCTAAAGACACTATTAAATACCAATAACAAGATTCCATAATAATTCATCTCAAATGTAGATACTCCCCCATTAGTGAAGCATCAAGCATCCAATCCAAACAAAAGAATAGTGCTCTAGTTACATACTAGACTAATGTAATCTCTACATTAACTATTCTAAACTAGGTTAGGGTAGGACCCCAAGCATATCTCTTAAGTATTTAAATATATCCTTAGCCAAATGTTTTTTAAATATGTCTTCTATATCTATTCCTTTATGCTAACAAATTCCAATCTTAGTCTTTGTCTATTACTGCTTCCCTCAAAAGGTGATACATAACTGAAATTCACTTTTTCTTTCAATGTAAAATTGGATTATTTTACATGTTTATTGTACTTGTGTTATCACATTGAATGATAATATACTTAGTAAACTCAATCCAATGTTCTTTAGTACCCGCTTCATTCAAATAATCTAATAACAATTATTTGTTGTTGCTACATATATTGCCTCTATTGTACTCTAAAAAATGAAATTCTATCTCTTTCTCAGCCAAGAAACTAATCTTCCTACCAAGAAGAACATTCAACCAAGTTAGTGATCTTTCTATCATCTTAAATTCTTTCCATATCAGCATTACTACATGAACGCAATATGAAATCATGTGATCTATTATAATATAAACTATAATCAGAAGTTCATTTGAAATTTCTAAAAATTCTTTTTATTATTGAAAATTGTGTCCTTTTAGGATATATTTGAAATCTTGCCACAATTCCAACTACATTAGCTCTATTAGGTATAGTATGCATCAAATACTATAACCCACCAATCATAGATTTGTACTTTGTTTATTTTTCACTAGGGGGACTCATCTTTTCTAGATAACTTACATCCAATAATCATGTGTTCTTATAGGTCTACAACTTTCCAATCAAATTATTTTCAATGTAAAACTCTTGTGGTATGAAAATGTCATCTTTATTTTTTACAATCTGCAATCCCATGACATATCTCATCTCTATATCATACTCATCTCAAACTATTTCTTCATTTCTGATGAAAATGGTTTGCTAGCCTCACTACTACCTCTAAAAATAATGTCATCTACAAATACTAAAAAAATAAAAAAACCATCTTCATTCTTCCTTAAAAATTTCTAGCAACATTACCTTTCCCAAATTCTAAATTATTCAATTGTTTATCCAATCTTGCATACCAAACTCTAGGTTCGTGTTTCAAAATATACAATACTTTCTTCAATTGAAAACCATATCTTTTTGTTCTAATAAAGGGAAACTATCAAGTTATTCAATGTATACCTCCTCTTCAAGTTCAACATTCAAAAAAATTTAAAGATTCCTACTTCTTCAATGTATATCTCTTTGTTCAACATTTGGTAAATTTTGAAGATCTTATTAGCTACATATGCCAAAAATATTATTTCTACTTCTAATCTAGCAATAGGTGCAATTTTCTTTTATCAAAATCGATTCCCTCTTGCTACATATCCTTTACAAACTAGTCTTTCTTTGTTTCTCACAATTTCACCTTATCCATTCATCTTGTTTCTAAATAACCACTTAGTTCCAATAACATTATTACCTTTAGGTCTAGAAACCAATTCCAAAGTCTTGTTCTTTGAACTTATTCTTCTTTAATAAATTTTTTTCCCCAAAAGTTGTCTTTATAAGCTTCATCAAAATTCTTAGGTTCAACATGAGATAATCTATTCCATAGGGTGATTCTTTGCAATAAGCATGTTAGGTCTCACTTGTTCAATTTTGATTTATTCTCTAGGTTTAGATTGAATAGTTCTCTATGTTCTTCTCTTTGTAGTTTAGTCTTCAAATCAATGTTAGTTTCATAAAATAATTCCTCCTCAACATTCTAATTGTTAGTCCTTTGATTAGTCTCTCCATTAGAATTAGAATCATGTAGCCTTTCTTGAATTCTAAACTTTTCATCAACTCTCACATTAGCACTTTCAACAATGGCCTTTAATCTATGATAAAATTCTCTATGCTTTACTCTTCAATGAATATCCAAGAAATATTCCTTCATCACTTCTAGAATCAAATTTCACAATATCATCATCTCTCTTAATATAACACTTACTTCTAAAGATTCTAAAGTACTTCATAGTAGGTGTATGTCCAAACCAAAGTTTATAAGGTGTCTTAGTAGTGTCTTGTCTAATCTATACTATAAAAGAAGTCAAATATTTAAATCATGCCTCCAGGTCTATAATAAAGAAATGCTTAGCTCATCAATTAAGACAAGATCTCTCTTTACTTCATCAATACTTCACTTCATAGTTAGGTGAGAATTCTAAATATTCTAGATTGCAAAATTAACAATCTACCAGCTTCCTATCTCCAGATACAATTAGAGCTTAAGGCCTCATAATCTTTCTAGGTGGCTCTAGCAGACAGATTTAATCATAGATTGGCTGGTTGGAAAGAGTTATACTCAACCAAGTTGGTAAACTATAACTTATAAAATCTACTCTTCAAAACCTCCCTGTGCATGCTATTAATTTGTTTAGAATTCCTAGTAATTTTTTGCAAGCTACTAAAAAAATTAAAAGAAATTGCATGTGGTCATGAATGAAAGTTAAAAAAAGACTAGCATTAGTGATTTTGGATTATGTTTGTTTAGCTAAATCCATGGACAACTAAGGGTTCATTCCATCAGATTGATTAATGTTTCTCTCCTAGAAAAATAGATTTGGTGTATTTTTTAAGATAATAAAGAATGAAACAAGATTGCAAAGGGTAAATATATATATACCACCCAAATGTTTGGGTGGTTTCTTGAATGGATTTCTTTTTTCAACGGGTCGAGTTTCTAGAACAACATCTAGTAGGAAAAGGAAACTATCAAATTAAAAACCATAGGGAAAGTTGGAAATGGAAGGAACATTGATTTTTAGCAGTACAAATGGATTTTTGTGATCCCTATCTCACCATGTGAGAATTTTTCCCCTTTGAAAAAGAGATGTATTCATAATTTTGGTTCTATTGTGTATGAATATTGTTGGAAAAAGAACTCAATTAACCTTTTTTAGGTTGACCCTATGCTCTCCTAGGTGATGATCACTCTCAACTCTCTAGTCATTAGAAGATCTAAAGTTGACCAACTCATTTGGAAAGGTAATGCAAGTGATAAGTTCTCAATGAGATTAGTATTCATAGCTCTGCAAGGTTTAAACTTAAAATTCCCTATTTTGGGTCACTATTTGGAACATGTATCTAATCAAAAAGTCCAACAATTTTCATTAGCTTGCGCCATAGGACAGAATCCAAACCTATGATAACTTGACCAAAAGAGGTATGTGTTTAACATATAGATATTTTCTTCATAAAGAGGAATTTTATGCATTGAAAAAATCTCTAATGAACTTTATTAATTCTAAAACATGTAAGTAATAAGAAACAACCATATAAATATAACAATGCACAATAACAATAGATATGTTAACTTGGAAAACCCTTGATCAGAAGGAAAACCTTGGTGGGAATAATTCCCACAAGATGATATACAAATATTAAAGTTTCTATTAAAAGGATAGAATTTGAATTGTTATTATAAGATTCCAACATTTTTAGGAGTTGTGTTGACTATGTTAGGAGGACAATTGAGGGTACAATTGAAATAGCCTCATACTTTCTTCAGTAAACAATCTTAAGGATAACATATCCAAGTTCTAAAATGACTAAATAATAAATTTGTTTTCAATATAGTTCCTTTTAAGCTTAAAGTACATCCTATACATCAATCTCTACTCTAATCTTAGCCAAATTTACATTCAAGCTCCCATAACATAACATGTAATCTCATCGATCTTCTTGTCACACTTACAACCAAGCAAACAAAATTTCAGTTATACCAAGTCCTAAAATAAGTATTGAGTCATACTTGAACCTTTCTCAATTCACAATGAATAACAGGACATCTGTAATATATTACAATACATGTTATATTACAAGTAAAACTTTCCAAAATGATTTTACGAAAACATTAGTTCACGAGAAATAACATGATGAATAAACTTCATAAGTAGGATCAAAATGAATATCTAATTTCCTTATCTTGATCATTGAATATTCAAATTTTTACTAACCTTCCTCTAACTTCACTTAACCAGATTCTATCTCTTCTAAAGATATAGCCAATTTTCCAATACCTGTTGATCTCAAATTGGTTTTAACAATTGAGTGTCAACACACTTAAGACATTTACTTAGTTTATGTCAAACTAGTAATACATGCCAAATATAATATGTGAATACAAGACCATGCCAAGTAGCAATGACTACTAAGTCACTCATGTGCCCAATTACTCAAGTGTCAAGTAGATATACCATACTAAGTGATTCAAGTGTGAAGTAAACAATAGATGCCAAGTAGTTCAAGTACTGAGTGAGAATCAAAATTATAGTATGTGCCAAGCATCAGTAACTTCAAGAGTCGAGAAACACAAATTGGGCATACTTGTTTGTGATTGCACAAACAACTATGTAAATAATTTTTAAGCCAACCAAAGGATAGAATATGATCTTTTGAACATAAGGATGAATTTGTATGTGGATTCCCTATGCAATTACATGTAGCCAATTAGAAAATAGGAAGGATTAAGTGATGAAAAGGGTGAATCTCAATCATAGATTCCTACACAACACTAAGTCTCCTAGTCTTCTTAAGGAGGACAAAACCCTAAACTTAATATCAGTGTGTAAGGAATTGAAGGAGAAGAATAGAGAAGTTTGCATTCAAAAATAAAGCATTCATGGAGACTTAGAAGTTATAGAGAGTGAATTGTAGAATAATTTGTCAGAGGAGAACAAGAATAGAATGATATAACAATTATCACATCAGATCAAGAAGGATCAAGAAGAACACTATATAGATTTGGTCTTTAATTAGGCAACCAGAGTCAATCACAAGATCTATGCTAAAATATCCTAATAGGTAATTTTAGTTAAATCTCCTTGGTGGAGTAGTCCTAATAGATAGCTGTAAATCCTTTAATAGAGTGGCATTCAAGTGAATGACCAGAAGTCCTTTAGCTAGGCACACTTCTAATAGGGTGTTGAAATCCTCTAAAATGATGGGACTTAATAGTCCTTGTAAGTCTTTAACAAGGTAGGCCTTTCATAGTGTAGATCATTTTTCCTAATCAAACCATTGTAACCTTAATTGGCTACACTTTAGTGCTGCAGTAGTGAAGATTTGTGGGTGTCATCCCCACCCCAGTTTTACCTTCTCTTTGGAGGGTTTCTTGGTAATCATATCTGGTGTCAAATGTGTGATTGCTTATATGTTTGCATGATTTAGATGTATGTGGTTTACATGTTATTTTAGTTTATCTATTGAACATATTAGATGGATAAGTGGTGAAAAGTTTTATGAGTTCATGTTTTAACTGTTAATTCAACCCTTGCCCCCCTCTCAAAAGTTTACCTTTCATATTTTTAATTCCAAAAATTGGTATCAAAGGTAAGTTCTCAAAAGAAGAAGCTTTACAACTTAGAGGAAAGATCTTGAAATGGAAATCTACAAGTTGGGAAAGACCATTGATAACCATGAGATCAAAATACATCTTATACTACATCAACTGAACGAAGCTAGAGATGCTTTGAAGAGTTCCCTAAAGAGAAGGAAAGAGATTGCTATAGTAGAAAACAACACACAATACAAAGAAATTGACACCACAAAGCTATTTGTAGATGGTAACTCAAGTGAATTTGATGCAACAATTGTAGATTGAATGGAAAAGAATAGAGCAAAAGCTAAGAAATTAGAAATCTCAAGTTGGAGCAAGAATCACAAGCTATACTACTATGTGAAGTGACTAAGAAAAAGAAGAAAGCTATAGAAGACAAGGCCATGATTGAAGAAGACAAAATAATTTTGGCAAATAGATTGGAAGAAAAGTCAATAGAGTTATCCAGGATTTCAAACATGCAATTGGATACCTTAAGCCAAATGATGAATGATCATCATGTGTTGAATGTCAAGGACATAGAGATAACTACATTGAAGTTGCAAAATGAACAATTGCAAAATGACCTAAAAAGAGAAAAGGAATTTAATGGAGTTTCAACAAGCCAAATGAAGCCATTAAGTACATTGAGAAATTACTAAAACCCCCTAGATCCAATAGAGATACATTAGGATTGGGCTACACAAGCACTAAAGAAGGAGAATCATCCAAAGCTACTGAGGAAAGGAACAATAGAGGTAAGAACTCCAAACCTACTCATAATTTTGGTAAGAAAGGGCATACCTCTAATTTGTGTAGGAATAAGAATACAAATTAGAATGCTAAGCCTAAGAACATGACTCATTGTCACAAGTGCAACAAATAAGGTCATCAAGCACATGAATGCAAAATTAGAACCATGCATGCACCAAGATTTGAAGGATATTGCTACAACTGTCAGAAGTATGGACATGGAGCCTTTGAATGTAGATCCAAGTCCACATGGTCATCAAGCAAGCCAACAAAAGTAAGAAGCCATGAAAAATCTTATAATTGAGATTACAACACAAGATATAGCTGTCACTATTATTAAGGATATGGACATGTACCTAAAAATTGCATTAGGACTCACTTCAGTGGTAACTACAAAAGATGGTTGAGTCAAACCACATGTTTTAGCTATCACAAGACTGGTCACATCAGTAAGCATTTTCCAACTAGGTCCAAGTCACCAAGTTCTAAATTTGATAAAGGTAAAGGCAAGGCAAATGTTGAACACATCAAGAATAAGATGAATAAGACATGGAAGAATAAGGATGCTGGTAGTACATCAAATGGAGAAGGGATCACTTCACCCAATGAGTTAGGTGATCACACCTCATCAAACTAACCAATCAAAGGGTATGTGGGACTAATATTTAAGTGTTATATCATACATCAGTTCCAAAAGGAGTTAGCACTCAAAAGTATACATTATCATGAATAAAGATGCAAGAAGTTATAGAAAATTTGAAATAAATCTTCAAGTTTTCATGTTGTTTCCAAGAATGAAAAGTCTTTTATGTATGTTGAGTGAAATACTAGTTAATGTTGAGCTACTAGGTTAACTAGTTGATTCTAAGCCTGTAGTAGCTGTTGAGTGAGGGAAGTATCTATAGATGCCATGTAAAACAAAAATCATGTTGATGCTGAGTTTACAGATGTACAAGTAGCAAGCATTAAATGCAAAGTTTTGGAGAAGAATAAGGTTTATTTACACCTTTTTGTCATTAAAAAGTCAAGAAAGATCAAGCAGAGCGAAGAGGCAATTCACAATTTAGTTCAAAGAGTTTACAAACATCCTAGTGATGATCAAGCACCAATTCATCAAATTTTTGAGGTATTCTTCATAAACTGAGTTACGTAATTTAAAATTTGTAAAACCCTAGCTTGTCAAATGGCATCTAGCTCAAGGAATGTAGAGGGTCAAGAAGTTTTGAATGGTCAATTAGTTAGCAATGAAGTAAAGTAGCCAAAATTTAGAGAAATTATAGACGATGCATCTAAAAAAAACCCAATAGGTGCATTATCCATGATTCCACCTAAGGTCATAATGTTCCAAGATGTAAGAAAATGTTACAACTACAAAGTAGGAGGTATAGGTGATATGGAAATAAGGCAAGCTTATGATAAGTTGTGTGAAAATAGTATTTTGAAGGAAGAATTTAAGATTGTAGAGAGAAAGGGTTTGACCCATGCCCTAGATTTTCCCATAATGTTAAAAATAGAATGGATCAAGATAGTGTTAACCAAGATACACAATGGATGTCTATGGTTGGAAGGAGGACCAATCAAAATTTCAAAAAGAATTATTCATGGGGTGACTGGTTTTCTAACCCTAGATCAGCCAAAGACCCTACAAAGTGACTCAAAAGAGGTAATTAAGAAGAACACAGGTGTAAAATGGAATAAGTGCAGAATGACAATAGATACCATCATAGATCCACTTCTTGCTTTTTCAATTAGGGTTATTTGTCACAATTTTTATTAGTCAAGTAGGTTAAACAATGTCCCCTATATTGTTGTAGATGTGGGTTATAAAATTATAAAGAGGCATCATACCTATGCTCTAGCTGAACTACAATTGTAACAGATAAATGAGAACCTAGGTGCCATAAGAAAAACTAAGAGTGCATAGTGTATGTTTGGAGCAATCCTAATTTTCATATTTTTCTATGTTCAAAACACATTGCCATCATCTGGCAAGGTAATTTGGTAGACAAATAGATAATTTGTTGTACAAATCAATGAGTATATTGAGTAGATGGGTGAGAACTTTGAAACAATTATGACAAGCAATTTTTAAGACTTGAAGAAGTCTATGAAGCAGAGAATGAGGATACCTGTCTCCTTAGTTGAACAATACTACAATGACATATGTTTTCTTGTTGATATTGACTATACATATGTACATGTAGTAGTACCTAGGGTAAGATGGTTAAGACCTCTAGGATATGAGATCAATGTTGATGAAGCCTCAACTGCCATCATTGCACTCTTAGTAGAAGAGATTGATAAAAGTGTCAAGATATTTGGTAATTATGATGTTATGAAATCCAAAGTTCAAATGGAGTTGCAGACAACCTTCACATTGAAGAAGAAAGACAAATTGGTAAATAGAATAAAGGCCAAATTTGGTGAAGGCATAAGTGGATAAGAAGATGATGATGAAGAGGATGAAGAGGAAGAATAGGAACAAACTCAAGAACCTCTTACATTAACCCAAGGATTGGGAGAAGATAAGGATGAAGAAGAGGTAGAAGGTGTTGAGGAAGCACTAGAATATGTAAAACCAAAGAAGAGAAAGGCCAAAGCATAGCATGTGGCAAAGACAAAGGCTAAAGAGATTGTTAAGCCAAGCCAAGAAAATCATACAACACCAACAACTAAGGCAAGCACATGGGCCACCACACAAAAGTCCCAAGAAAAAGCTAAGAAAAAGGTCAAGGCTACAAAACAAGAAGGGCCAAAGTAGAAGAAGCAAAGGAGAAAATACATTGCACAACTAGAAACTGATGATGAAAGGACAAAATCTGAAGATACAAGCTAGTTTAAAGTGGTAAGTCATGCACCAAAATCTGATCTTGAAAATATTTGTGAGAATGTTAAGAATAATGCAGATTTGACAGATTTAAAAAATATTAATTTTGGGAAACTTGGTAGAGAAGAACAAAATTTGATTGAGGAACCAATATATGCAATGATGCCTAAATTCAAGAACACTCCACTTGAATTAGATAATACAATGCCTAAGGATTTATATACTATTGTTGAAAATAAGTGGCATTATTGTTTAAACCTAGAGAAACAAATCAGAGAGTCCATGTTAGCCCAAGTAATGCCAAAATTGACAAAAGGATGAATTTTCAAAGAAAATAAGTAATATGGTGGAAGGTTTGCACCAAAATATAGGGCATTTAGCATCCTTCAAAACAATATTGAAGATGTTGTCAAGAAATCCACTCAAATGTAAAAATTGATCTATGGGTTGACAATTGTTAAAGAAGGAGCAAAAGACCCATTTCAAGGTAGAAACAATGGAAATGAAGATGAGGAAAAGGAGAAAGAAAATAAAAAAGATAACATTGTTGTGAAGGAGACATAAAAGGAAAAAGATGACATGGCTATAGCTGAAGAGCAACAAGAAGAACAGAGTGTGCAAGACACACAAATGCCTAGTATAAGCCCTCCACATGACACAAGCATGCCTGTAAAAACTATAACTATTAAGGATGTTTCTGATAACTCAGCTCAAAACATCAACTGCTTAACTGCAGAAGATCTAAAGAAGATTCTTGACCAATCCACACTACAAGCTAGATTGTGTGAAAATCTAGTATTGGTCAGTGTTGATGAACTTTAGAAGGTAGTAGATGACATCACAAGGGATAAGGTTAACACATAAGAACCATCTTCTACCATCCCTTCAACTACTTGTGCTCAACCTTTAATACAAACATTAGTAGACACATCCACAAAGGTTGACACAACTATTAAAGTTGATTTAATTGAACAACAACAAACTGCAATGGAAGAGAAAGAAACAACAAATGATCAACCTAATGCACAAACAAAAAGTGCAAGTTAGACCGTTATAATTGATCATAGTAGATCTGAAGAAAGTAAGGACATACCAAAGGAGAAGGAACAAGAGGTCATTCAAGCATTGGTAACATTTTCAACATCTAACACTCCTAAAATGGTCTTTTAGGAGCTGTGTACTAAAGCTGTACCACTATAGAGCTTGGCACTAGGCTCAAGTTCACCAAGGTTACCAAGGTAATTCACTATGGAGATGTAACTCTAGATGAAGAAATAGTGATACCTAAGTATGATTATGAAACCATAACATTAGACATATATGCATAGTGCAACAAGCTTTGGAAAAGAAGAAAAATTAGGAAATACTTAGAAAGAAGTATAGAAAAAGGCAAGCATTACAAGAAATCAAAGACATCTTCTTAGATGCATTCATCTTGCCAACAACTGAAGAATCAAAGCCACTATTGGAACAGTTATCAAAAATTGTGGAACATGTGAACAATGAAGACTAGGACACTAATGCCAAACTTTTGGAATGGTTTGAAAGGAAATTTCAAGTGAAATTAAATGAAAATATATCTGATGACATAGCACTAACGCATGTTGAATTGGCTACAAAAATTGAGAAAGTGAAGAAGGTACTTGAGAACATATTCTCATTGTACACCAAATTGTGTAATCCCACACTGTTCACTCAAGAAACAAACCATAGAATTATGAGTCTGGAGAGAAATTTAAAAGTCTTAGGCATGCAATTACCTCAATACCCAACTCAAAGTGAGAAGAATTTTCACTCATTACTTCATTCACAAAGTCAACTAGCTATGTTAACATCAAAAGTGGCTAATATAAGAGCCAAGTTGATTAATATCCAAGCCTCCCTTACCCCCCATATGGAGATACTCCATAAAGAACTAGGATATGTAGAAACATTGTTGAAGAAAGATCCTAATCTTTCTACATTAGATGGACTAGATAGAAATCCAAATGAAGTCACTAGATGTTACATGTGACAATTGGGATGCTGCTCTAAGAATAATTATGGAGGTCCACAAATTCTTTCTAGACAAATACACTCTAAGTCTATAGACCCTTTGACATAAGTGTCAAAAAGGGGAAGATAAATAAGCAAGGGAGAGATAAAAGAATAAAAATGGGCGATACAAGTGAATGAAAAAGGGAAAATAAACCAAACAGGGAGAAAATAGGGAAAGGAATAGATAAAGAAAGAAGAGAATACTAAAAGGGGGAGCTAAATCAGTTTTTGACCATAGTGATATACATTTTGAAGAATACAAATACATAGATAGACACAAAGAAAAGCACATATCATATGATAGAGCATCAATTGAAAATACATTGAAGACAAAGAGTATCAACAAGAGAAAAATCTACTCAGAATGGAGAACATATTTTTGATACAGATTAGGCATGTTAAATCAGGTAGAGTTACAAAATTTTGAGGTATATTGCTTGTTACAAAATTTTGCAATTTTGAAGTTTTTTATGTAAGCCGAGTTGTGAATATGATTATACTTGAGAAGGTTAGATTGATTATATACAGTTAAGTGCTTTTGACACTCATGTCAAAGGGGGAGATTGTTGATCTCAAATTGGTTTTGACAATTGAGTGTCAACACACTTAAGGCATTTACTTAGTTTATGCCAAATTAGTAATACATGCCAAGTATAATATGCAATTACAAGACCATGCCGAGTTGCAATGAGTGCCAAGTCACTCATTTTTTGAGTTACTCAAGTGCCAAGTAAATAATAGATGTCTAGCAGTTCAAGTGCCAAGTCAGAATCAAAATTATAGTATGTGTTGAGCATCAATAACTTCAAGTTCCTAGCAACACAAATTGGACATACTTGTTTGTGATTTCACAAACAACTATGTAAACTATTTTTACCCAACCAAAGGATAGAATACGATCTTTTGAAGATATGGATGAATTTGTATGTAGATTCCCTATGCAATTACATGAAGCCAATTAGAAAATAGGAAGGATTAAGTGGTAAAAAGAGTGAATCTCAATCATAGATTCACACCTAATGCTAAGTATTCTATTCTTCTTAAGGAGGAAAAAACCCTAAACTTCATATGAGTGTGTAAGGAATTGAAGGAGAAGAATAAAGAAGTTTGTATACAAAAATACAACATTCATGGAGACTTAGAAGTTGTAGAGAGTGAATTGTAGAATTAGTTGGAGGAGAACAAGAATAGAAGGATACAACAATTGTCACATTAGATTAGGAACGATCAGGAATAACACTATATGGATTTGATCTTTAATTAGAAACCAGAGCCAATCAGAGCCAATCACAAGATCTATGCTAAAACATCCTAACAAATGATTTTAGGGCCCATTTGTTTGTTGGAATTAACCTAGAATAGGGAAACGGGAATAGGAAAATTGGAATAAATCTATTCCAATTTTGGTCCAATGCAAAAATAAATCTAATTCCTAAAAAAAATTGGAATTCGATTCATTCTCATTTTGGGCAAAAATTGGAATAGATTTATTCCAATTTTCCTATTCCCATTTCCCTATTCTAGGTTAATTCCAGCAAACAAATGGGCCCTTAGTTAAACCTCCTAGGTAGAGTAGTCATAATAGAATGTTGTAAATCCTTTAATAGGGTGGCATTCCAAGTGAATGACCAGAAGTCTTTTAGCTAGGCACACTTCTAATAGGGTGTTGAAATCCTCTATCAAGGTGGGACTTAATAGTCCTTGTAAGCCTTTAACAGGGTAGGCCTTTCATAGGGAAAATCATGTTTCATGATCAAACCATTGTAACCTTAATTGGCCACACTTTATTGCTATAGTAGTGAAGATTTGTGGGTGTCATCCCTACCCAAGTTTTACCTTCTCTTTGGAGGATTTCTAGGTAATCATATTTGGTGTCAAATGTGTGATTGCTTATATGTTTGCATTATTTAGATGTATGTGCTTTACATGTTATTTTAGTTTATCTATTGAATGAATGAGATGGATGAGTGGTGAAAATTTCTATGGGTTCATGTTTTAACTCCTAATTCAAACCCCACCCCGCCTTTTCTCAAAAGTTTACCTTTCCTACTTGTAATTCCAATAGTACCCACTTTCTAGAAAATCTCTCTAAAATCTAACTCCATTGAACATCACATAACTCTATCATGTCTTCACATTTAATTTTGCATAAATAAACATAGATACTATACACATCACTAAATATTTTCCTAAGTATGTAGAACCAAATTATAGATGATTGACCATACCAAACTTTTCTTTCACTATAACTCAGGTAATCTTCATGCATAGCAGTGTATATGTTGACATTAATGGAAAACCCAATCTTTAATGAACTACATAAGAACTTGATAATCTTTATAATTTTTTTATCATACTCCCCCATAGGAATACCATTAACATTCATGCTAACAAATTGTGGGTTTAAAACCTTCTTCGAATAACTTGGTCTATTCACATGAGAAATTTTTTGATGACAGGGTGATGATGGGAGTAGCCACTATAATGGAAGGCAAATATTTTAAAGCATGCCTCTAGGTCTATACTAAGGAAATTTTTTAGCTCAACAATTGGGAGAAGAGCTCTCTTTACTTCATCAATACTTTGATTTATAGACAAGCAAGGAATGTAAGTATTATGGATTGCAAACTTAACAATCTTCTAACTTTGTATATTGAGTTACCATTAGGTTTTAAGCCCTTAGACTCCTTCTACATGTCTTTGGTTGATAAATTTAATCATAAATTGGCTAGTTGGAAAGGGACATTACTCAACCAAGATGGTAAACTATAGCTTATCAAATCCACTCTTCAAAACCTTGTAGTGTGTGCTATGATTTTTTTTAGAACACTATGTAAGGTTGTGGAAGCTATTAAAAAATTTAAAATCAATTTCATTTGGTCTTGAGTGCAAGCTATAAAAAAATTGGCATTAGTGGCTTGGGTAAATTTTGTTTTGCTAAATCCAATGGGTTAGGGTTTGACAAATCTTGAACAAGTTAAGAATAAATAATTATATATAGAAACAATAGAAGAATACTCAAAGAACATAGATAACACACATATTTAATATGGTTCACCTAAATCTGGGCAATGTCAACCTACACAACCTATAACCTTTCTATTATCCAATTAAAAAAACACAAATATTACAATGCATTATGCATCTCAACTACTTATATCGATGTTTTAGGGAAACCTCTAAAATTGACCATTTTAGGGTTTTACAATATTGTCACCATAAGAAGTTGCCACAACATAAACACCCACTACATAATCAATTAGTACAATGTCAACAATCTCCCACTTGG
Organism: Cupressus sempervirens; assembly: GCA_028749045.1. Lineage (NCBI taxonomy): Eukaryota > Viridiplantae > Streptophyta > Pinopsida > Cupressales > Cupressaceae > Cupressus > Cupressus sempervirens. The sequence goes on from CM053785.1 coordinate 361,363,099, forward strand.
ACCCTGATTAGGCTCTATACCATACAACCTCCCACTTGGAGACTGAAACCAAATGACAATGTAGTATGTCAAACTCCCAGTGGATAAAAGAATTTGATGTGTATTACCTCCACAATCATTAGTCAAGAAGCCCAATAGAAGTTGAGTAAGAAACCAACTTCTCCTTGAAGACTACCTTCATGAACATGTCTATACGATTTTCACTTCTATAAATCTTTTCAAGCCGCAATTGGCCATTCTCCAAAACAAGCCTTATAAAATGATACCTAAGTTGTATGTGCTTTGTCCTTAACTAAAAATAATTATTCTTTGCAAGATGAATGGAACTCTAGCTACCATAGTATAATGGGAAATCTTCCTTCTTCTAACCCAATTCCTCTAGAAAACACTGTAACCAAACCATCTCCTTGCTAGCTTCCATAGAAGCTACATACTTAACTTTAGTGGTTGAAAGTGCATTAATCTTCTCCAATATAGAAATCCAACTAATTACAGTGCCTCTAACAATGAAAATATACCTTATAGTACTCCTCCTTATATCAACATCTCCTACTAGATCAAAGTCAACAAATCAACTCAAATTGTAACTAGATCCTATGAAACATAATACCATTGTAGTCATACCTTTCAAATATAGAAGAATCCATTTGAAAACTTTCTAATGTTCCATATGCAGATTGCTCATATACTTGCTGACAACTCTCACTACATGAGAAATATCTAGTTGTGTGCATACCATTGCATGCATCAAACTGTCAATAGATGATGAATATAGGATGTTATACATTTTATCTACCTCTTTCTATGCCTTTGGGAACATTTCCTTAGTCAATTTGAAATGACTAGCCAAAGGTGTACTGACTGCTTTTGCATCCTAATATTAAATCTTTTCAACACCTTCTTTATATACTCACTTTGGGATAAATTCAAGATTCTATTTTTCATGTCCCATGTAATCATCATACCAAGGATTTTCTTAGTAGCACCCAAATCCTTCATAGAAAATGACCTTGGTAATTTTTGTTTAAGTTCATTTATTTGTTGAATATTACACCCAGCAACAAGCATGTCATCAACATAGAGTAATAGGATAATGTAACTCCCATTTTCCAATCTCTTAAAATATACATAGTGATAAGAATGACATCTATGGTACCCTTGTTCATCCATGAAACTATCAAATTTTAAATACCATTGTCAAGGTGTCTTCTTTAGGCCATACAAACTTTTCCTTAACTTGCACGCCAAATTCTCCTTACCCTTGACCTGATATCCCTCTGGTTTTTGCATGCAAATTTCTTCCTCCAAATCTCCATGGAGAAAAGTTATCTTGACATCTAGTTGTTCAAGATGCAAGTCCTCTATAGCCACAAGACTTAGTATAGCTCTAATTGAAGTCATTCTTACAATAGGGGAGAATATTTCATCAAAATCTATACCCTTATGCAAAACCCTTTACCACAAGTCTAGCCTCATAACTTTTATTTCCTTTGTCTTCCTCCTTTAGCCTATAAACACATCTTTTATGCAAGGCTCTTTTTCCTTCAAGTAGAGGGACTAAGTCCCAATTCTTATTTTTCAACAAGTCCATCTCCTCTTTCATGCCCAACTTCCACCATTGTTTAGCATCCACCTACATTTCTTCTTCATATTCTTTCAGTTCACAAGAATTAGTCAATAAAATGGAATACAAAGAAGGAGAAAACCTTTTAGAAGGTGTGATTGACCTTGTAGAATGTCTAACACTTACAGGAGTTTATGGGATAACCTATTCTTTATGAGCATCAGGTACCAGTGGCTTGTCATTTTTAGGAGTCTCATCCAATAGAACATATTCTTGTTTGACCTATTCACGCTTCTTTTCTTGCAACTGTTCTTTATGAATGACCTTCTCATTAAATATAATATCTCTACTTATGATTATTTTAATATTTTCAAAATCCCATAAGTAATTTAACCATAGTCATCTACTCCGTATCTAATGAAGGTACATTTTAGAGATTTAGCATCAAGCTTGGTTCTACTTTCTTTATCAATATGGACAAAAGATTCATAACCAAAAGTTTTCAAAAATGCATATTTTAACTTTTTTCCAATCCATGCTTCCTCTGGAATACCACCATCCAAAGGGGTTGAAGGTCTTCTATTTATCAAATAGATAGTAGGGTAAAAGTACAAAGCTATGTCACCTTTTAGGCTGACTTATCAAAATGGTTGAATTTGAGTATTTCTATTTAAAAATCATTTTTTTCCAAACATATGATCTTGATAAATTCATTCTAGCTAAGTAATATATGGTCTCATAGTTTTCCAATTGGAAATGTCCGTTAAATGCATGTTTTATACTAGTTTGTATCCAATTACTAAAGAAGTACAATTATTTCAAAAAATTGGTGTTTCAATAACTGTTACTATTTTTTATGAATTTTTTTTAATAACATATAAACATCATTTATAGAGCTCGGAGTCAAGAATATTCTCATATAGAGTTTATAGTGTTTTAATTAGATATAGAATATTGCAATTAAAAATTCTGCAAGCACATATTTTAACACTTGAAAAGATGTCAATTTTTAGAAAGAAAAAAATATTAAATCATATTAAAAAAAATTAAAATTTATGTAACAGTCTAGAGGAGAGAGTCCTCTTTGAGAATGTATAATTTGTCTCCTGGTTAGAATAAAAAATGTGGTGGGAGATGAAAACTATCAATGTTAGGTGAGTTAAAATTTGAATCATTACAAAAGAGAAAATATAGGTCTAAAGATTATTTTTATTTTTGATTGTTCTAGCTATATATGTTATCTATAACATAGTCTAAGATCAAAGGGAATAAGTGTATTGCCATCTAATTTTGTGGTGGGAACTAGACTCCTAATTTTCATCATTTTTCAGTAGCCAAAAAATTATCTAATAAAATTAGGAAAATATATCAATTCTTATTCCAAATAATTATTAAAAAATTTAATTGTAAACTTCTTCCATTTATACACATTTCATTAATTTGCTTCATTTTCAAATTCAAAATAATAATACCAATTTTATGTCATTAAAGGTGAATAGTTATATTTTTGTTATCCTTTTCCTTTAGAAAAGGGTGACACAAGTTTGTGCTTTTACCCAAAAAAGTTTACAACATCTTCCCATAAATGAAGGGGCATACCAACATGCAATCTCACACTCCTTGCACATTTCATGATTGTCCTATTCATTCTTTTTGATACCCCATTTTCTTTTGAACTTGCTTGAACTATCTTCTACCTTCGAATTCCATTAATAGAATAGTAATCTTCAAAGGTTGTGCTACAATACTCACCTCCATTATCAGATATGAGACACTTTAACTTCTTTCATGTCTCATTCTCAACCAAAGCATTCCATTTCTTAAATGTTTCAAAAACATTAGATTTTTGTTTTAGGAAACACACAAGCCATGTTTTCCTGGTTGAAACATTTATAAAAATAACATAATAATGAGAGGAAACAAGAGGATACCCGAGCTGATCCCCATACATCTGAGAAATTTGACTCTTTTCTATTTTTCGCAAACACAATTTTCATAGAACTCTAAATCAATATTTTTAAGTCCTGGCAATATATTTTTAGAGTGAAGGATTTTCATCCCTTTCTCACTCATGTGCCCAAGCCTATGGTGCCATATTTTTTAATATGTTCTTGCAACATCTATATTAGCTTTTCTTGCATTAACATTAGCAGTAGTTGCTAAGGTAGAATAAGTGTTACTAGTATACAGATATAATGTGCCTACCTTCACACCTTTAGCTTCTACTAATGAGCCTTTAGTGACCTTCTAGATATTTTCTAAAAACATGACTATACACCCTTCACTACCTAGTTGTCCATTAGAAATTAAATTTCTTCTTAAATTAGGGACATGCCTTACCTCTTGCAGTATCCAGTCTTTTTCATTCGGCAACTTGGTCTTTATTTTTCCTTTCCCAACAATAGGACAGGGCTCATCATCACCCAAATATACCTGTCCAAAATCACTTTGAATAGAATCTTCAAAATATTTTCTAGGGTGTGTAGCATGGAATGAAACCTCAGAATATATTACCCAGGAATTATTAACATTATCCAAACATAAGATTAAAGCATATTGTAAAGAATTATTTGCATCATTAGCTTCCTTACTATCATCTTCATTTTTGTCTCCTTATTTGTTTTTTCGAGACCACCAGTCTTTCTTTAGGTAACTAGGATTTCCATGGTAGCAACAATCTTTCTATTCTTTAGATTGAGAACATCCTTTCTTTGAATTCCCTTGTGATTTTTCATACAAAGGCCCTTTTCCATTTTCCCTTGTTCTCCATTTGTTCTCCATGTTTAAGGTGGAACCTGATGAGGTTGAAGTTTCACCTGTTCTTTTCCATTGAATTTCCTCTCTTAGGATAACACCAAAAACTTCATCAAATTTTGAAGTATTTAAACTAGAGATAGAGTTACATACAACCATGACCAAACTATTCCATCTTCCTAGAAAAGAGCATAATATTAAGAGAGCCCTAACCTCTTCATTGAATGAAATTTATATGGATGATAATTGACTAGTAATTGTGTTAAATTCATTTAAATTGTTCGATATAGATCCTCCCCCACCCATTTTGATACTAAACAAACACTTTATAATAAATACCATATTCAAGGCTGAGGGTTTCTCATATAATGTAGCCAATGTCTCCATTAGCTCTACTATCATTTTTTCCTTTGAAATGTTGAATGCTATAGATGGGTAAGTGCACCAAGTTGTGGTGCCAAAAGCGGTGTATAAGTGGACACTTTTTTTTTGAAATCAACAATTTCTGAACTTCAACAAGAATTTGAAGATAGTTACGCTCAAAATTTTAAGATATGACAAAAAAAATGTAGTAATCCTTTGAATCTAGTTTCTAAACTACTAATTTTTCTTCAAAATGGTTTAGTTTTAGGTCCTTAAAAAAAGGGACCACAGAAGTGGTACTATTTATTCCAAAAAAATATCACATAGTACAAAGTGTGCCCCCCCTAAAATTTTAAATTTTTTTTGAAATTCTTTAATCACTTTGGTCAAAAGTTACTTAACACTATGTAGTTTATCCTAGATTTTTTGGGTAATTTTATAATGTGTATTTTTTTTTATGAATTTTTTAAACTATACACATCCCAAAAATTTGAAATATTTATATGCTCCCCCTAGAAATGATTTAAAACTAATCTAAAATCAAAACTTCTTTTTTTCAAAGTGTGTAGAATGGAGTCTAGTTTCTAAAAAACTAAGTTGTTACAAAATTCAATGAACGAGCTAAAATCTACAACCCAATTAGTACATGTTGTTTTTTGATAGAAAATGGACATACATTCAAAAGAAATTACAGATGAAAGGCTTGAAATAGTTCAAATTAAAAATGAATTATATGGTTATATAGATAGCATAGAGACCTACAATGTCATGTAACTTGATCTTATCGATGCTCAACCACGAGGAATCTTGAAGGAGAGCACATAAGAAAAATCAATCATTTTTTGTATGTTTGCAGCAAAACACATCTCAAACTAGTTTATAGGCTCCAAAACTTTGGGTTGGATCTCCAAGGAAAAACTAAGCCTTAGGCTTGGTTTAATGCAAAGCTTTGAATAGCATGTACGCCCTATAGTGCACATGCTTTTTGAATTTGGGTCTCAATAGTGTGTGCATGCTAAAGTGTATATGCACTATTCAGACTTAAATAGTGCATAGAGAGGGAAGAAGAGATGCAAAGCAAGAGCAAGAGAGAGGGGGGTTGGTTGTGTGTGTGTGTGTGAGAGAGAGAGAGAGATAGAGAAAAAGTAGGGAATCAGAGAGAGGGGAGAGAGAGTAGGATATGGGAGAGAGAGGAAGTGAGAGAGATCAGGGATGGTAGAGAGAGTACGAGATGGGAGAGAGCTGAAGTGTGAGAGAGAGTAGGGGTAGAAAAGAAAGAGTATAGGATGGGAGAGAGAGATTGAGAGTAGGGGATGGGAGAGAGAGGAAGTGTGAGAGAGTGAGTAGGGGTGGCAGAGAGAGTACAGGATGGGAGAGAGAGATTGAGAGTAGGGGATGGGAGAGAGAGGAAGTGTAAGAGAGTGAGTAGGGGTGGTAGAGAGAGTACAAGATGGTAGAGAGAGAGTAGGTAGTGGGAGAGGGAGTGAGAGAGGGAGAGAAAGAGAGGAGGATGGGAGTGTTTGTGACAGAGAGTAGGGCATGGGAGAGAGTGTGAGAGTGTGAGAGAGAGTATGGGTGGAAGACAGAGAAAGTAGGTGATGGGATAGGGGAGAGAGATTAGGGGATGAGTGAGAGAGAGTAGAGAGGGAGAGAGTGAGAGAGAGACAATAGGTGGTGGAAGAGGGAGTGGGAGAGGGAGAGAGGGAGGGATGGGAGTGTGTGTGAGAGATCTAGAGAGTAGGGGATGAGAGATGAGAGAGAGAGGGGGGATGGGAGTGTGTGGTGTGAAAAAGAGAGAGTAGGAGATGGGAGAGGGGGGAGAGAGAGACATTAGGGGATGGGAGAGAGAGAGTAGGCAGTTGGAGAGGGAGTAGGAGAGGGAGAGAGAGGGGGGAATGGGAATGTGTGTGTGTGTGTGTGTGTGTGTGTGTGTGTGTGAGAGAGAGAGAGAGAGAGAGAGAGAGAGAGAGAGAGAGAGAGAGAGAGAGAGAGATTAAGGGATGGGATAGAGGAAGTGTGAGAGAGAGCATGAGTGATAGAGAGAGAGTACAAGATGGGAGAGAGAGATTGAGAGTAGGGGATGGGGGAGAGAGAGTAGGCAGTGGGACATGGAGTGGGAGAGAAAGAGTGAGAGAGAGGAGGATGGGAGTGCATGTGTGTGAAAGAGAGAGTAGTGAATGGGAGAGGGGGGAGAGAGAGTAGGTGGTGGGAGAGGGAGTAGGAGAGGGAGAGAGAGGGAGGATGGAAATGTGTGTCAGAGAGAGAGAGAGAGAAAGAGAGAGAGAGAGTAGAGGGAGAGAGTGAGAGTGAGAGAGAGATTGAGAGTGAGAGAGAGAGTGAGAGAGAGAGTAGGAAGTGGGAGAGTGAGTGGGAGAGGGAGAGAAAGTGAGAAAAATTATGGGATGGGAGAGGAGAGAGAGGGGGGATGGGTGTGTGTGAAAGAGAGAGAGTAGGGAATGGGAGAGGGGAGAGAGAGAGAGACTAGGTGATGGGAGAGAAAGAGAGTAGGCAGTGGGAGAGGGAGAGAGAGGGGGGATGGGAGTGTGTGTAAGAGAGAGAGTAGGGTATGGGAGAGAGTGTGAGAGAGAGTGAGGGTAGTGGATGGGAGAGAGAGACAATAGGTGGTGCGAGAGGAAGTGGGATGGAGAGAGAGGGGGGATGGGCGTGTGTGTGAGAGATCTAGAGAGTAGGGTATGGGAGAGGAGAGAGAGAGGTGGGATGGGAGTGTGTATGTATGAAAGAGAGAGTTTAGGGGATGGGAGAGGGGAGAGAGAGAGTAGGCGATGGGAGGAGTTGGAGAGGGAGAGAGAGAGAAGGGGAATGGGAATGTGTGTAAGAGAGATAGAGCAGGGGATGGGAGAGAGTGTGAGAGAGAGTAGGGGGTGGCAAAGAGAGCTCATACGGGATGAGAGAGAGAGAGAGAGAGAGAGAGGGAGAGAGAGAGAGAGAGAGAGAGAGAGAGAGAGAGAGAGAGAGAGAGTAGGGGATGGGAGAGAGAGAGAGAGAGTAGAGAGGGAGAGAGAGTACTTGAGAGAGAGAGATTGTAGGTGGTGGGAGAGGGAGTGGGAGAGGGAGGGAGAGAAGGGGGATGGAATTGTGTGTGAAAAATCTAGAGATGAAGGGATGGGAGAGGAGAGAGAGGGGGAATGGGAGTGAGTGTGTCTGTGAAAGAGAGAGAGTAGGGGATGGGAGAGGGGAGAGAGAGAGATTAGGGGATGGGGGAGAGAGAGTAGGTGGTGGGAGAGGGAGAGAGAGGGGAAATGGGAACATGTGTAAGAGAGAGAGTAGGGGATGGGAGAGTGTGAGCGAGAGTAGGGGGTGGTAGAGAGAGCTCATACAGGATAGGAGAGAGAGAGAGAGTGAGAGTAGTGGATGGGAGAGAGTGTGAGAGAGAGAGTAGGCAATGGGGGAGAGAGAGTGAGAGTAAGGGATGGGGGAGAGAGAGAAATTGAGAGAGATAGATAGTAGATAGTGGGAGAGGGAATGGGAAAGGGAGAGAGAGGGGGGATGGGAGTGTATGTGATAGATCTAGAGAGTAGGGGATGGGAAAGAAGAAAGAGAGGGGGGATGGGAGTGTGTGACAGATCTAGAGAGTAGGGCATGGGAGAGAAGAAATAGAGGGGGGATGGGAGTGTGTGTGTCTATGAAAGAGAGAGAGTAGGGGATGGGAGAGGGTAGAGAGAGAGTAGGGGATGTGGGAGAGAGAGTAGGTAGTGGGAGGAGTAGGAGAGGGAGAGAGAGAATGGGAATGGGAATGTGTGTGTGTGTGTGTGTGTGTGTGTGTGTGTGTGAGAGAGAGAGAGAGAGAGAGAGAGAGAGAGAGAGAGAGAGAGAGAGAGAGAGAGAGAGAGAGAGAGAGTAGGCGATGGGAGAGAGTGTGAGAGAGAGTAAGAGGTGGTAGAGAGAGTATAGGATGGGAGAGAGAGAGTGAGAGTAGGGGATGGGAGAGAGTGTGAGAGAGAGTAGGGGATGGGAGAGAGTGTGAGAGAGAGTTGGGAATGGGAGAGAGAGTAAGAGTAGTAGATGGGAGAGAGAGAGAGTAAAGAGGGAGAGAGAGAGTGACAAAGAGATAGTAGGTGGTGGGAGTAGCAATGGGAGAGGGAGAGAGAGAGAGGGGGAATGGGAGTGTGTGTGAGAGATCTAGAGAGTAGGGCATGGGAGAGGGTGGATAGAAGGGGATGTGAGTGTGTATTTGTAAAAGAGAGAGTTTATGGGATGGGAGAGGGGAGAGAGAGAGTAGAGAGAGAGAGAGAGAGAGAGAGAGAGAGAGAGAGAGAGAGAGAGAGAGAGAGTAGGTGGTGGGAGAGGGAGAGAGGGGGGATTAGAGTGTGTGTAAGAGAGAGAGTAGGGGATGGGAGAGAGTGTGAGAGAGTGAGAGAGAGTAGGGGATGGTAGAGAGAGAGAGTGAGAGCATGGGATGAGAAAGAGTGTGAGAGAGAGTAGGGAGATGGAAGAGAGAGTGAGGGTAGGGGATGGGAGAGAGAGAGAGTAGAGAGAGAGGGAGATAGTAGGCAGTGGGAGAGGTAGTGGGAGAGGGAGAGAGTAGGGGGTGCCAAAGAGAGAATGGGATGGGAGAGAGAGAGTAGGGGATGGGAGAGAGAGAGTAGAGAGGGAGAGAGAGAGAGAGAGATAGTAGGTAGTGGGAGAGGGAGTGGGAGAGGGAGAGAGAGGGGGGGATGGGAGTGTGTGAGAGAGATCTAGAGAGTAGGGGATGTGAGAGGAGGGTGATAGAGAGAGTAGGTAGTGGGAGTGGGAGAGAGAGAGAGAGAGAGAGAGAGAGTAGAGTATGGGAGAGGGTAGAGAGAGTAGGGAGAGTATCCCAAGAGAGAGAGAGAGAATGGGGATGGGAGTGTGTGAGATAGAGAGAGTAGGGGATGGGAGAGGAGAGAGGGTGTGAGAGAGTAGGCGATGGGAAAATGAGACAGAGAGAGAGAGTAGGGGATGGAAGAGGAGAGAGAGCAAGAGAGAGAGTAGGGGATGGGAGAGGATAAAGAGTGAGAGAGTAGGGGATGGGAGAGAGAGAGAGTGATAGAGAGTAGGTGATAGGAGGGGGAGTAGGAGAGGAAGAGTGAGAGAGAGTAGGTGATGGGAGAGGGAGTAGGAGAGGGAGAGTGAGAGAGAGAGTAGGGGATAGAAGAGGAGAGAGACTGTGAGAGAGTAGGGAATAGGAGAGGAGAGAGAGAGAGTAGGGGATAGGGGATGGTGGGATAGGGAGAGATGTGTTTTGACATAGGGCATATGCACTATAGTGCATACACACCATGTCAAATCACCAAAAAATGGTCACAAAGCAAGTTTGGGTCCCATTTCATCCATTCTCTACTTTTTGTTTGCTGTGCATTATGTTGTTTCAACAGAAAATACAGGTTTCAAGCTATTGGAAGTTAGCAAACACTATTTGAAGACTTTTTGAAGCTAGCAAACACCAAATTCAATCATTGGATATGCTATTTGAAGGCTTTTTGATTATTCTTTCTATAGAAAAGGTTAGTGCAATCCTTTTTAAATATTGTTTGTTGATATATAGATACAAATTTGATTATAATTTGACATGTTGTTTAATATATAGTGAATTCATTGAAATTTGTATGTCTCAATGAAATGTTATTTCAAAATGGTTAGAAATTTGGCAAGTTGTTTGATGTATACTGTGTATTCATTGAATTAATTGTAATTTTTATATGTATTTGAGTGATTTGTAATTTACACATTGTATGTAATTTAGATGTTTGAATAATTTGACATGTAGAAATCATCATCACGCCAAGGAAGAAACCAAAAACTCAAACAAATGAAGATAGGGAGAGAGATTTGGCAATTAAAAGAGATAAAATGAAACTACTATGTGAACAAAGAAAATTGCAAAGCAATAATGAAGAATTGACTTTTGAAGAGGATCAAGAACCACCGATACAAAGAAACAAAGAGGAAGAATTGGAAAGATAAAGAGAATGAATGAGATTGTTACTCTCAAGAAGAAAATTGAATTGTGAAGCTAAACCATCTTCCAATGTTGGAGTCATATCATCCTCTCATATTGAAGAGACACTAATTTGTAGATCTGACAATGTAGACACTCCATCATGTCATGTTCAAGGCACAACATCAACATATCAAGTAGGTGATATTCTTTTGCATCTTATTGCCAAGGCACATCATCTTTGGTTCAAGGTACGCAATACACTCAACCTTATATTGATGTTCAAAATGTTGAGGGAATGAAAGAGATTATAACACCTTCTAGAGTTCATTTTAAAAGACCAAAATATTTGATTGATATTGATACTAACATTTTGAAACCAATGCCTAACAAGATTAGCAAGTGTACTTGTCAAAAAAAAGTTAATTGTATGTGGAGATTATTTTTTGAAGAATTAAATATTATAGGTCAATACCAATTATTTGCTAAAATAATGAGGAATTTGAAATTCAAGCCTATCATGAAGATTTTTGGGCTAAGAATGGTGGATGATTCAAATGAAAGAAGTATTGTAAAAAATCTAATGAGTGCTTATGAAAAATTGGGTTCTAAATCACACACCAAAGATAGTAATATCACAAGATGAGTACTTACATCAACAATAGTAAGTACCCAAATGAAGAAAGCTCAACTCATGAGAAAGATAAGAAAAACATTGAAAATTGGTAGAGGTACTATAAGGAGAGCCATGCTAAGGCATGAGAGATTGGAAGATCCAACAAAAAATGAGTTATGGACATTTAGCGGTAGACTACTGCAACTGGATAAATAAATTAGTGAAGCTTTCAAATCATTGATCAATTTTTTTTGAAAAAATAACACGTGTGTTTCTCCTAATCAAAGAGATGTTGTAAGAAGGAGGATTGGTAGCCAAAATTGTGACCCACATGCGAAACATTTTTTGGACTCAACTAAGAGAATTTTTTGCAAAATTTATTGGTATGTATCCTCAAATTTGAATAAGTCAAAGATTTTTTGAGATGGGTAAACCCTTTTATGTGAAGATAAATCACACATGCACAACTTCTTGTTGTAGGATACATATTGGATTTTCTAACCATTTTGATGTTTTTAGGCATATATGTGTGTTTTTGTATTCTGAGTTTGTTTTGTAGGATTGTGACATGAATGAGCCACCAAGATCTTCAAGGGAATTCATATCCAACATTTTATGTGAAATAGGGGAAAGCCAATAATTTTACAAGTCATCATACTTGGATGGTACATGCTTATTTTGTGGTTCTTTGCAACTTTTATCAACTTGTTAACATATGGATAGTACACATGCAATTTGAAATGAAATAGTAGATTACAAAAAATTTAAGATAATGACATATTCTCTAAAAGATGGGAAATAGGGTAAAACATGTGATTTAGTCATTGAAAATATTCTAGAAAAGATTATTTACGAGTATGCAAGGCATACACATAGAGCTCGATGGCTAAATTTGCAATTCAAGTTGTGCAAGGATACGTTTCCACTAGATACCATTGTTTCAGTTGTAGACTTCATAGAGAACTAAACACTACAACCACAAAATGAGGTGCAAGAAAACTATTATACTTCTCAACAGGTTTCCATATTTTTTCACATAGCATTCATGCATTCACATGCAAGTACAGAGGATGACAGGAAGATTTTGAGGGAGTACCATTTTTACATCAACAATGATCGATCACATTCTATGAAGTTTGTACATGGTTATTTTCAACTATTTTATGGAGATTTGGCTAATAGGGGCATAAAATATCGTTAGCACATTATTTGGTCAGACAATTGTGCATCTCAATTCAAGAATGCATAGATGTTCTATTGGTTGAGCAGGATGCACAAGTTGTATAGAATTCAATATTTGTGTAATTTCATAGAGGTTGGTTATGGAAAGGGAGAGCACAATGGTGCAAGCACATGCATCAAAAGAGCCATAGCCCATGAAGAACTAAAGTAAAAAAATGAAGCAACATTGGTAGATGAAAAATCCATCATCCAGTGGTTTAATGCTACAATGGGTCTAGGTAAGGAAGGTGAGTCTATGGCTCGTAGAATTTTTTGGTTGATAGGTAATACTAACATTGCACCATATGAGGATTGTTTCACACTAACAAGATCTAGTGAGTTGCACTCTTTTAGAAGCTCCGATGTAGGTTCATGGAGTACCCACACATGAAAAATGGCATGCTATTGTCCATTATGTGTAGAGGAAAATTGGGATGACTATGAGTCAATTGAATGGGTGGACAAATGAAATATATGGGTTTTGGACCCAATTGACACCTATCGTCCCCCACAAGCATTAGAAATGGTAGACATGGATTCATCTATTGAGTTTGACCACTTGTTTAATCTAGTGCAACCTGATAATATATATTTATATATGTTTATATATCTTTGTAATTTTAATATTTAAGTTTATAACTTTTACCTAAGTATTTCTGAAATTAATGACTATATTTTGTACATTTGTCACTACAAGCCATGTTTTTACTGTTATTACACTTGAAGACATTGAAGAAGGGATAGATTATTATTTGTGTTGTTGTGTCCAAACGAAACAAAAAATAGATCACTCAATTATAGATGATGAAGGTTCAGAGTACCATGTCAGTGCAGTGGTTGTAACCAACACATGGCTTAGATGATATTCTATGAAGAACCCTAACTTGTGGTTATTCGAGGATTGGTAAATAGAGAGGAAGATCCTTCATTATTCAAACCTTGTTGTCGCATCAAATGTCTAATTGATAAAATATGGTGGAAAATCACATAATAAGATTCTTCGAAAAAATTGTGAGTCAGACCATGAGGTAGTACTTGAGACATTAAAATGTAGAGCAGATCCAGTTGGCTCATTAGATTGAATAGGGAGAAAGGGAGAGAGGGAAAGAGTGATCAATTAGATCCAAATATGATGTTGCAACCTCTCCCCCAAGACTGTCCACATGAAAATTGGGTATTGTTATTATGTGTAAGTGATGAGATAAGTTTAAATCATAGATTTTATGTTTTGATTTGTTTAGAATTTAGATACATTATTTGAACTTATATTAGATTCTTTAATAGGACCCATTTTCACATTAGTCATTTGAATAAGTGAAAGTTTAGAATTTTTTGTTTAGATCAAAATGTAATGAAAGAACATGAAAATTGTTAGAATGTTAATGCCTTGTGATGTAAAGTCATGATTTTGTGCATGTAACCAAAAACTTCAAACTAGCGAAAGCAAGCATACAATGGGAGAAGTTTCCAAGACTCATCAAGCCATTAAGTAAGCTACTTGATCATTGCTAGAAGCTCAAACAAATAATTCTTTACATTTGGAACATTGTTACCAATAATGATATTATGACCAACATGCTTTTATCTTTTATTTGTTTTGTCATCTGTAGTTATTTTAGATAAACTCCAAAAAAAATTTATATCCAAATAATAAACTTATAAAACCCATCTTATAAATTTTTCAGATATTGTCTATTTGGAAGCATTAAGATGAAAGTGTATGATCTTTGTTTCACTCCTAGTTAGAAGATTCAAGCTTTTAGCATATGTATAGGATTGGGGGTCTAATACTTTAAGGATGACCATAGGTTGTTATGTTTGTTTGCTCTTAGTCTGAATATTGTAAGGTTGTGATAGTGTGGAAGAATCCACACCCTTAAGGATAATCATAGGTGGTTCATCAATGTTTGATTTGTAGCTTTCCTTTTTCCCTTTACATAATCATGTTTATGTTCTCACAAGTTGGCTCAATAATATGTAGTTGATCTTTGCATCCTATTTTTCTTCCTAGTAATTTCTTCTTGTTCATGCTTGGGTACTTGGGTTCATTGAAAACCTTATGATCAGTATTAGTCATGAGTCCATCCACCCCAACTTTCTTATCATCAATGATATCTTTAATGAGGTATTTAAGTTTAATATAATTTGATGCAAAGTGCAACAATGGAAGCACAACTTTAAGACCCAAACCAAAACCAACATGCAAGATGTTCAAAAGATTGAACAATTGGTTTGTTTCACTTCAAAAAGTGTATACCTCTACAAGGAGTCACTATGAGGGTTTTGAGACTCACCATACACAAGTATGACACAAAGAAATTTGACCCAAATCAAGCCTTTAAGGACAAGTTCCCTTAATTTGGGTAAAATAGGGATTTTATGGTTCTATGCCACACAACTTCCAACAAAGGCTAGAAACTTCTTAGTCACAACTCAACTAAGCAAAATCCACCACTGGTTGCACTCCCAACAACCCACAACACAAATTGCAAGGAAGGACCTAGAATCCTATTAGGTCTCCAATCCCTAATTTTTGCCACTAAATTCAAAACTACCCAAAAGACTTAAGGAAAAAATCACATTTTCAAATACCCTTTTTCAAGTTCTCTCAAACCCCAAAGTTGTAAAGATTGAATCCACTCCAGCATATCATAACCCTAACTAAGTCCACAAGCCTAATTTGCTAGGTTAGGCTTGGGTTTCAAAGAAAGAGTTTAGGAATGGGTGCATATAATAGAAACTCCACTTCCAGGGCATTCTACTAACTCATAAAATGACAATTTTTTTGATCACCAAGTCCTTAAAGTCTCTCCATCTCTTTATCTAATCCCGTCTCCTTAAAATTGGTCAAATACATGGTGATACTTGACCTAGGGCTTCCTCCCAAACTTCAATGCCTTCCATTCCTATTCTAGAACTAAAATAATCTCATAGTACACACCCTAACTTTCCTCATACAAGTGGAGAAGAAATTTCCCTTGTGGATCAGCAAGTTAGGGCCATTTGAATTCCAAAACCCTAAAATTGAAGGTTTCTCAAACCAACAAGCTTATAAATTCGATTACTTTTGAAAGAAAAATGATGAAAACTTCAAACCACTACCAAAATCCTTCAAACACTTAGCATCAACTTTTAGATTAGAAATTTCATCATCCACCCCTTATTCTTTTGTACTGTACTTGCAAAATGTCAAGAAATTGCATTGAAACAGGTATATTTTATTAATTTGAAAGAAAGTTTATAATTGAATCTTCCCTCTTTATCCATTTTTTAATATCTCAAACCTAAATAGGTTGTTTCCAACTATTGTACTCAATCATCAAATGGTTTGAGCCATTGGAAATCCTAAACCAAAAAGTTTCTTAGCAAATTGTAAAAGTTGTTGACAACTTTTAAGTAACTTTTACCGCTATAACAAGAAATGTTGCATTTAAGCTTGATTAACACTTAGAAACCTTGTTAGGCTTCCAAACCCCTAAGACACACCTATAAAAATATTAAATGACTAGCATATCATCCATTAGGACCAAATGATCCCCAAGGTTTATAAAGACACCAAGTGGTCTTGTGTCCTTAACAAAATGGATGGGTCATAGGGAGATCATGAGATCTATCCCTTGATCTTATTACAAACATATTGATGAATTAAAGTAAGGTGCTCTACACCATAATTTTTAGTCTTATGACCTTTATTCCTATCATAGATGCAATAGTGATTATCATTCCAAAATTTAGGCTTAACCTTGGGTTCATAAGGTTTATAGTTACATGCTAGTTCAAAGTATTCAACACCAGTTCAAGTGAGTCTCCTAGAGGTCTACAGGTGTGCTTAGATTTGGAAACCCATGATGGTTTGCCTCTACTAGAGTCATTAGATTTGTTTGAGTCAATATTCAAGTAGAGAAGCATATTATTTTTTAGTTTGAATGTCATTGGTCATTGGTCAAGTTAATCACATTGGGCTCCTTCCTCATTTCTTCGATTTGTTTCATAACAACTTCTAAAGGTAAAGGTTCCTCCTTTTGAATCAAGCTATCAACATTGAGGTTATCTAAAAATTTTACTCCTCGAGAGAATAAGTGCATGCAAAATTTATCTTTTTCTTATATCTAGTTGTAACTGGCATGAAAGAAGATACAATAATTCAATAGGATAACTAGAATAGACTTGATTTTCAAACTAGGTTAGTAATATTTCCACTTTTCCAAAGTGATGATGTAAAAAGGAAAAAAACATAAAATGTTTTCCTCTTGCATAAAATTTTTTCCTCTTGCATTTTTCTCTACATTTTTCTATAAAATCAAAAAAATAAATTTAAGATTATGATACTCATTTTGCTCCTCTATAACATATCAAAAGATGAGATATGATTGTTTTGGACCAAGTCTCTACTGTTGCACTATGGGCTACTTTTTAGGCATAAAAATGAGAAATAAAGGTGATTTTTCAAGGAAAAAAATATTTTTATATTTCTTATAAGGTTATAAGGGTCCTTAGGGTCATTAGGTCAAGTTTTAGGCATCTAGGAGTTAAGATGTCAAAAATTGCAAAAAATTGTAAAAGTTGTCAAAGCAAATTTATAAAAATGCTGACAACTTTGCAGGAGTTTGGGAATTGGTGAAGGGTTGAGCATTTGGAAATAAGTTATTTTAGTGTTTATAAACCTTTTCCAAGTTTTAGAAGTGGAATTAAGTGAAAAATGTAAAAATTACACTTTTGTGCAAAGTTGCATTGTTGAAAGTTGTAAAAGTTGCTCAAATTTGCAACTTCGTGGAAAAAGGGTTGTGGGATTGAACTATCTATTCTATTAGCTTTGGGTGTCTGGGTAAACCCTATCCTCAAGCTTTTCCTATCCCATTTAGCACTCAAATCTTCTTTGACACGCCAAATAGAAATGCCCCTAAGGGTCACTAAATGCCATAGGGCAGTGATCTTTGATGGGGCATATCTAAGAGCTCGTGTGAGGTATGGATTTAATTCTAGTTCCTATAGGACCATGTCGTGGAGACCTAAAATAAACTCTCACTTTTTGGAGATCTTACTACATTTTTATTTTGTGACACCATCTCAGGTGATGCTAAAACTTGTAGTGCTAGCTAGTACAAAGTTGCCAACTGCCAAATATCTCTCACCTTTCATCATGGGATCAAACTATCTATTCTGTTAGCTCTGGGTGGATAAGTAAACCCTATCCTCAAGCTTTTCCTATCCCATTGAGCACTTGAACATTCTTGAGCATGCTGAACCAAAAGTCCCTAAGGGTCACTAAACTCCATAGGGCATTGATTTTTGATAGGGTATATCTCAAAGCTCATACGAGGTATGGATGAGATTATCATTCCTATAGGGCCATGTTGCAGAGATCTACAATAACCTCTCTCTCTTTTTTGAGATATTACTCCATTTTGATTTTGTGATGCCATCTTAGGTGATGCTAAAACTTGTAGTGTTGGCTAGTACAAAGTTGCCAACTGCCAAATCTCTCTCACCTTTAATCGTGGGATCAAACTATCTATTATGTTAGCTCCAAGTGGTTGGGTAAACCCTATCCCCAAGCTCATTCCATCTCATTGAGTGCTCAAACATTCTCAGGCATGCCAAATTGAAACATTCCTAAGGGTCAATAAGTGCCATAGGTCAACGATATTTGACAAAGCATATCTCAGAGCTTGTGCAAGGTATGGATGTTATTATAGTTCCTATAAGACCATGTTGTAGAGACCTATAGTAACATCTCTCACTTTTTTGAAATATTACTCCATTTTGATTTTGTGATGCCATCTCAAGTGATGCTAAAACTTGTAGTGTTGGCTAGTACAAAGTTGTCAACTATCAAATCTCTCTTACCTTTTGCCATGGGATCGAACTATCTATTCCATTAGCTTTGGGTGGATAGGTAAACCCTGTCTCCAAGCTCATCCTATCTTGTTGAGAACTTGAACATTCTTGGGCATGCCGAACCGAAATGTCCCTAAGGATCACTAAATGCCATAGGGCAATGATATTTAATGGGGCATATCTCAGAGCTCGTGCAAGCTATGGATGTGATTATAGTTCCTATAGGAACATGTTATGGAGACCTACAATAACCTCTCTCTCTTTATGGAGATCTTACTCCATTTTGATTTTGTGATGTCATCTTGGGTGATGCTGAAACTTGTAGTGTTGGCCAATACAAAGTTTCCAACTACCAAATCTCTCTCAACTTTTTTCATGGGATCAAACTATCTATTCCATTACCTATGGGTGGTTGGGTAAATCCTATCCCAAAACTTGTCCCATCCCATTTAGTGCTCAAACATTCTCAGGCATGCTGAACTGAAACATCCCTAAGGGTCACTAAATGCCATAGGGTAGTGATCATTGATGGGGTATATTGTAGAGCTCATGCAAGGTATGGATGTGATTCTAGTTCCTATAGGATTGTGTTGTGGAGACCTACAATAACCTCTCTCACTTTTTGGACCTCTTACTCCATTTTGATTTTACAATGCCATCTTGGGTGATACTAAAACTTGTAGTGTTGGCTAGTACAAAGTTGCCAACTACCAAATCTCTCTCACCTTTCATCTTAGGATCAAACAATCTATTATATTAGCTCCAGGTGGCTAGGTAAACACTAGTCCCAACCTTATCCCATCTCCTTGAACACTCCAATGTTCTTGGGCATGCCAAACCAAAACATCCCTAAGAAAGATAATGATAAATTAAGGGGCTTACAAGAGTTCATAAGTTTCTATTTATCTCCCCCACACCAAAAATATCATGGAGAAAACATGGTGTGATGTGTAGAAGGAGAAGATTCTAAAGGGCTGATAACTTTTCCTCCTTGTCATAACTAATGATCTTGAGGGTTTATTAGAGGTAGGCTTAATATGGCACATATTCTAATGTGCCATAGGTTTATAAGATTGTGTCAAAACTATCAAATGAATGATAGAGATCACTATTTTGCATCATTATGAGGGTTTCTCAAGGATCTTATCTTATCTAATTTCATATTTGTGAATAGCAAAGAATACATTCACTACATCTTGCATTATCATTCAAATATATCAATCACATTAACATGCTCCTAAATGATAGATTTGTAAACTATGATGTTTTTTAGTTCTTTGTCTTATATTGAATAATAGTTTTGATCCTTTAAAGAAGTGTGATTTTGATAGTTGTGGGTACATGTGACCCTCACCAATGTATGATAGCTTCATGAGAGGCAATAAAAAAACAAGTCAAAGTAAATAGATATATAAAGTACGAAAGTATATTTTAGAATGACAATAAGTGAATAGACTCTACAAAATGCATTGACGATAGTTTTCCAAAGAGAGAGCCAAAAAACTCATATGATATATGCAAATAAAGAGTAGATAATGGTAAATAAATATCAAAGTAGAGAACATGTTTTGAATATGATAGGGAATGACTATGTTTTTGTGTTACATTCCAAGTAATGATTAGTTGGGATGTATGCCATAGACTAAGGGAGATGATATTCATGAAAGGTTTCAGATAAAAGGCTACTATAATTGTCAAAACAACATTAATGATAATCAATGCATAAAGTAAAGGCATTAGGAAGGAATGCGATCAAAGGAAAATATTCAAGAGAATAATAGTGAGTGTGATGAAATTTTTTTTAAACCTTTGTAGTAGTGTTACTATCAACATCTGTAGAAAAACTCTTAAATCTTTATCAAAATGCTAATTTCCATGAAAACAATGACATGGTATTAAACTTTATATTTGTGTTCATTTCTAGGGCTTTGTGGTAGGGTTAAAGAAAGTGGAATCATTTCCTATGTAGATGGAATAAGTAAAAGAATTTCAAGTGGCAAAGTATGACCATGAAAATCTTTAAAATCATTCTGACTTTTCTTTCAACTAAGCACAACAATAGTGCTTGGTCCAAACAAGTGAAAAAGTACATGTGAGAAGCCTATGTTGTAGTTATGTGAAAATGGAATAGAGGTGTCCAATTGAGATCAATGATTGATTAAAGTATAACGAAAAACCTCTTAAAAGCTAGTTTAATACTATATCACATAGATTATAGTCATATGGTAAAAAGCAAGGAGAACCTTTATAGTATAGGTATATAAGAACTAATTTAATGGATCATATGATAGTGAATTTAACAAAAAATAAGACATAGCGAGACAACAATCTTAATAATTCTAGTAATCATGTGTAATAGAATAGAAGAAATTTAGTACTATTTATAGCAGGAGTAATAAATTAATATGTTTCAAGACTCTTTTAACAAAACACCTAGTTCTATATGTGCAAGATGACTCACAATCAAATACTACAATGAGTTGTAAAGTTGTGAGTTAGTTCATGAAGGGATAACCACGAAGGAACAATCATAGTTCTAAAGCTATGAAGAGGAGCTTCAAATGCCATTTAGGTGGTGGTAGGTTGCTAGTTTGAGGAAACTTATTATCTACTCCTATTTTTTCAATGTTGAACTCTATTAGAATAAATTTACAAGTTTCATGTAGCATGAACTGAGAATTCAACAAAGCCTTTCAAATATTTTTGCATACATGTCAGTGCACTAGTGATATATGGTGATTTTGAGGCTACATTATATCACTATATTATTATATTATTATGGAGAATGGTGATCCAATGATTAAGAACCTAAAAAATCTAGAGGTCCAAAGATGTGAAATTTTCATAGCATTAAGGATAAGACATTGAAATAGTGAGGTTTTCCCTTTGGAGAATGTGACAGTTATAGCATTATGGCAATAGTAGTGTTAAAGAAGATTACAATAGGTGCTCCAAAATTCATGGCCTAAATGAGCAAAGGAATTCCAAAAGATGTATTATATTATGGAAGAAAGGGCCTTGAAAGTGAGTGCAAAGAATTCTTTGACCAAGCCCTAGGCGAGCTAGGCAATGCCCAACTAGGGACTATTAGCAAAGAAAGAGTTCTTGAGAGAAAATATTGAAGAATGAAGACTTGACCTTTTGAGGGATTGAAGAGGGGTCTAAGGAGGTGCTAAATTGTGGAGGATGATTCCTAATGAAGTGTGGAAGGTGTCTTAAAAGTGGGGACAATAGGCAGCCAAGAAAGCCCTACCAACCCCTCAATTTTGCTACTTTTGTTGTATGGCCTGTACGCACCCTGAGAACATAAAAATCCTTGAGCATGAGTCCTATGTATCAATTGTTCTTAAGGATAGAGGTGTTAAAACTCTAAGAAAAATTATCTATTGCCCCTATAAATCTATGTGGAGGCCTAATTAGGGGCTCTCCTTGTAGCCCTTTTATGAAGAAATCTTGAAATTGAGTACAAACCCATTGTTTTTATCCATTCAAGCATAGTAAAAAAGTTCCAATAACACCTTAGGACATCATAGAAATCTTGTTTGGACTAGGGATTTCTATGTTACCCTAGTAGACCTATAAAACCTTTAGAGGGATATTGTTCCTAGAAGAGTAAGTGAGTGATGCTACAAGTTTGGATCAGTTAACCTAGTGAGGAGGTTGGGTAAGGTCATGGGATGTTGTAAGTAGCAAGATATCCTATAGACCACACAGGTGTATATAAAACACCAAGATCCACATATAATATACAAGGTTGTACGGGGACAGGGGTACTTGGGGTACTTAGGGTATGGGTATGGGTACAACTATTTTTTATAATAGGGGACAGAGGTACTTGGGTATGTCAAACTTTATTTTTAATTATACTTTTGTATTTATAGAAAACCTGAATTTATGAGTCATGACAATGATTTTTGAAATCAAGAATAGTGATAAAGTTTGCAAATGTAATGTATTGTTTTTAGTTTCAGATTTGTTATATGTTTGTAATAATAATTTATGATAAATGTTTAGATGCATAACATAGAAGGTAGGATTTAAACATGAACAAGAAGATCATAAATCATATGACAATGACATATTAGAAATTATAAATCTTTGGCTTTAACACTGATAAAGTTTATTGCTGATCAATATTGTATCAAAAATTCAAATTGATTAGGTATTAAATTAAGCTTGATAAACAAATAATAGAGAAGGAAAAATTTAAACATGAAAAAGTTCATAAATAATATGATGATGACATATTGGAAATGATAAACTTATGCTTAAACAATGATAAAGTTTATTTTTAATCAATATTCTATCAAAGTTTCAAACTGATTAGGTATTGAATTAAGTTTGATAAGAAACGAGCTGATACACAAAGAAAAAAATTGAAAAATATAATCCAAAAACTCAATCAAGGTCCTTAGCTATGATGTTCTCCACTGAGTACTTGGTACTTGGGTACGTGGGTATAAGTACCGGGGGTGTGGGTACAAGTACCCATGCAACCTCATAATATATTATGATAACCAATAATTTCATACATGAATGAACATATAATATATTATGATAACCAATAATTTCATACATGAAGGAACATATAATATATTATATTAACCAATAATGTCATACAAAAATAAACACAATATATTATGATAACCAATGATTTCATAAGTCTAATAATTTCATGTATCAAATAAATATCATACATCAAATATAAAATGTCATATATACATCAAATGTATATCAAATATGTCCACTGACATAAAATCCAACATAGATGTCTATTGATGCCTATACATGTATGTCTATCAACTATATCTTCTCCTCCCCATGAGGGGAAGGGAAAAAATATCTAGAGGTCTTTGGTCATCATGTGGAGGGAGACGGTGGTGATGATGGGGTCTTCCTCACATGCTCGCTTGTCCTCTTGTTGAGGCCCTTCTCTAACTTGAGCTGATACAAACAAAGTAGATATGAATCAATAATTATTTTACATTGAAATCAAATATATGTACACACAAAATTAATTATTTTCTTACTACCATCAAATAGTCACTCTGCAGGTCCACCTCGAAGGCTCGTGGATGATCAGGTGCAACAAGACCCTACAACAATTCAATCAATATAATCACTTATAAATAACATTAGAAATTTTTATACTAACTATTATAAACTAAAACTAAAACCAAGAAAATTCTTTCATACCTTAGTCAATGGCTGTGAACTAGCCATAGCTATAGCCACTCCATGATCAATGGATTGTCAAAGATAAGGAGGAGTCTCAGATGTCAAGAGCTGCATGTCATACAATGCATGTTACATGTAACATGAAACATGAAACAAATATAATTAAATGAAAAAAATTAACATGAAACAAATGTACCTCTACGAAGCTCGTATCACATCTAGGCTTAGAGTCTATAGTTAATGTCAATTTTCCTGTACAGAACTGATGCACATGCATAAATATTTTTGTCAATCCTTAATATGATTACTTAATACATATATGTATTAATTTAAATGATTAAATCAATACATACCTCTGGACTCATTAATGGGATGAAAAATGGGGCCAAGGGATTGCTACTAGGGTCACCAACACTCTGACCCTGAATTTTGAACAATGTCAATAGATGCTAATTAACAAGTCATTCACTATAAATATGAAATGTGATCAAATTAGTTTATTATAATTGTAATTTACTTGTGTGTCAATGCCAAATGTCTCATTTAGGAACTGATCAATGATGAGCCCATCATCCGCACTATCTCTAGCATGACTGCCAAATGTGCATAAGGATCTGCATGATGTACACATGTGATCGTGATGTCCAGAAGGCTCCTCCTCAACTAATGGACTTGTGCAATGAATGAGGATCTGTGTCAAAGCATTAATAGTCCCTAGAGAACTGGCCTTTACATGTTCCTTCACAACTGAAGGAATAGTCACATGCTCACCCGGTGGCTTGACCATAGGTGCCCTAACTACATTAGGGTCATGACATGCCCCCAGCCTCTCAAATGATGACCCCCCACCTCTACCCTAAGAATCTAATATATCAAAATAATTGGGGATCTCCCCAAGGACAAACTCACAATACAATTTCCTTAAGAAATACATTGGGACCTCGTGATTATTGCAAGGAGGGGCATCAAAAACCATCCACCATCTACCCAAAAAATTATTTCTAATACCATCATGTATGCACCAATGGATGGAGAACCATTTAGTAGTCTCTCTAATAGTATCTTATTCACCAGGCTTTCTAAATAATGCACAAATCCTACCTTTTGGTATATCTATTTTTTTAACATTTTGACCTAATAATTTATTTGCATAATATCTTTTTTTTTCATCCCTCTTAACCTACCAAACATCTAATTGACCACTAACAAAAGTTGTGTGGACCTTAATGGACTTGAGGGAGAATGCCAATTGAACTCTCATTGGATTGGTTTGTCAACAAGCTTTCAACCTACCAATGAGTGCTTCTAATTCATTTTTGCCTCTTTCTATTTCATTTATTATGTTTTCTTGTGTGCTAGAGCAGGTCTTGCAATTGGCTCAAGTTTTAGAATTTGTTGTTCTTGTTGTGGAGGGTTTGTATTCTCATCTTGTTGAGGGTTTTGGTTTGGATCTTGTTGAGGCTTTTGGTTTTGATCTTCTTGAGGATTTGGCAATTCATTATTCACATTTCTTGATAAGAAATTAATTGAAATCCAAATAAATTAATTAATTAAAAGAAAAATTGAAAAAAAACTAAAAAAGAATATAAAAAACATATAAAACAATGCAAAAAGAAGGTTAGACAACATATGACATGCTTGTGATCTCAAACTTCAATGGTGAGGAGGCATATTGGCAAGGCAGGTGGTGAAAATCTTCTATTATTTCAATCCACGTATGCGCTATGAGGAGGGAAAGTAGGAAAATAGAGAAAAAATGAATCGGCTATAGGTATGTAGTCTATTTATAATAATTTGGGTTTTTATAAAGTGCGTACGTGCTATGGCTCAAGATACCCAAGCCATAGCACATGTGCACTATAGTGCATACATGCTATTGAAAATTAGAAAAAAAAAAAAAAAAAAAAAAAGGTGTCACCTTTTTGACACCACAACTTGGTGCACTTACCTAGATGATTTAAGGCACAATCAATTAGATCCTAGTGCTTTCCTATCCAAGATCTCTCAATCTTGATTTGTGAGGGTTCCATGTCTCTTGGATTTTCCTTCTAATAGATTACATAGAATCATTTGATATAGATAATCTTCCATCTACATTTTTCATAACTATAAAGTCTAGCCATTGAATTTTTTAATCTTGAATCTGGAATCCTCCATTGCTCCCACTCAAATCTAAAAGTCATATGAATATATAGCAACAAACTTTTCTCTAATACCAATTGTTAGGGTTTGACAGATCTAAAACAATATAAGAATAGATAGTTATATGAAGAAACAAAAGAGGAATACTCAAAGAACACAGATACAACACAGATTTAATGTGGTTCACCCAAAACCTTGGCTACATCCACCTACATAGTCTTCAACCTTTCTATTATGTAGCAAAAATGTACAACATTACAATGAATTATGAATCTCAGTTGCTTATATTGACATTCTAAAGTAACCTCTAAAATAGACCATTTTAGGGTTGTACAATGTTGTCACCATAATAAGTCGCCACAACATCAACACCCACTACATGTTCAAACATCACAATATCAACACAATGGATGGTTGGGTGTTCATTCCATTATATTGATTAATGTTTTTCTCCTCAAATAACGAATTAGGCATATATTTGAAGAGAATAAAGAATGGAACAAGATCATAAAGGGTAAATATCTTTAAATAGCACCAAAAGTTTTGGGGAGTTTCTTGACTCAATTTATTTTTTCAAGGGGTCAACTATTTCGAGCAACATCCAACATGAAAAGGAAACTATCAAATTGAAAACCACGGGGAAAGTTGGAAATGGAAGAAAATTTGATTTTCAGGAGTAAAAATAGTTTTTTGAGATCCCCATCTTGCCATGTGATAATTTCACCCCTTTTTAAGAGATAGGTATTTGTACTTTTGGTTCTTTGCAGTATGATTATTGCTAGAAAGAGAGCTTAATTAATCTTTTGTATGTTGAAACTATGGTCTCCCAAGTGATGATCACTCTCAAATCTTTGGTCATTAGAATTTATGAAGTTGATCAACTCATCTACAAAGGTAATTCAAGTGGTATTTTTTTGCTGGCTTTAGAATTTGTGGCTCTCAAAGGTCCTAACTCAAACTCCCCTATTTTGGCAACTATTTGTAACACCCATATAATCCCAAAAATCAATATTTTTCATTATCTTTCTCTATAGGAAGAATCCTAGTTTTGGAAAACTTGGCCAAAAGAGGTATATTTTTAACTAAAAGATTTTTCTTTGTGAAGGGAAATTTGAATTGGTGGACCACCTTTTCCTTTAGTTTAGTTTTTCTTGGGAAAGTTGCATTGGTGTAATTAGTATTTTTAATATTTGTTTGATGTTGTTGGAGAGAATAATGGATCTTTGGGGTACATGGGCAAGATTTAAACTACAAGTGGATAGGAACTTTTGGTTTCTTCTTTCTCATCATGTAATGAGGATTCTTTGGAAGGAACACAAAAATAAGGTGTTTAAGAGTTCCACTTGTGAACTTATGGTGTTGGTTGAAAGAATCCATTTCAATGTAGTGGAGAATTCTCAAAGTATCACGCAAGGGAAAATTATTTTTAAAGAAGGAAAAGTGAATTTTAATAAAGGAAACAAAAAATATCTTACTAAGGTTATTCATGCATTTGCAAGATGGGACTACCCACCCTGAGAATGACATAAGATAAATTTAAATGATGGGGTAAAAAACATATATCTAGGGCTGTTTGGTATGGCATGTTTGTTAGAAATGAATATGGTAATTTGGTGAAAGCAATTGTGGTACTCCTGGGGAGAAAAACTATCTATCCAAAGTAATGGGGTTACTTCAAGGGTTACAACTAGTGATGAAATGCAAAAAAAAATGTTTCTAGAGTGAGGGACATTCCCAAAAAAGTATTAATTGTATTCTTAAAGAGATTAACCCCCATGGACTATAGAAAAATATTATTCAAGGGGTGAGAGATATAATTATTAATATGGAGAAGTTCTACATTAGCCACTTGTATAGAGTAGCCAATAGGGCCACTCATTTCTTTTCTACCATGGTGTTCATAAATACTTCAGTAATTTTTTGGAATGATGGTAGGAATGGGAGAAATTTTTTAAAAGTTTGTATTAATCATCACAAGACATTTGGTAGAGATTTTGATATATGGGATCTTTCATATTATGGAAGATAGTTTAAGAGGCATGTTGTTTAATTAATATGATACTTTCATAAGTAAGAATCATATGAATTATTGATTTAATATTGAGTTATGAAAAATTATTGGTTTATTGTTATCCTTATCTCTCATATGTGAGTAGCTTCTAGTGAGAATTGTAGTAATCTGAGAAGGTTTTTTTTAGAGGAAATATTATGAGGGTCTTTGAAGAGAGGTGAACCTAGGAATTGTTATAAATGGTGGAGGGATTCAAAGGTTTGGGAAGAACTTGTTAATGGTGATATCATCTTGTTTGTGGAGAAGATAAAGGAATTTAACCTTGAAATTATAGAGGAATTTCTTCATGGATGGGAGACGGGGACTGTTAAAATGGTAGGAAGATGCCTCAAATTAAATATTGACATCATGGTAGCCATTACTAGCTTGGATAACAAAGGTATGCATTTATACCATGATTTCAAAATTTCTAAATATTTTTTTGTTAAATTCCCTAAGAAAGGGGATGAGTGATGTAGAGGATAGTGTGGTGGGGTGAAATCAAGTAGTTTTCAATTAGACTTATAAGGGAAATACAAGATTCCCCAAACTCTCCAAACAACAACTACCACACAGAACTCCAATACCTTCCAAATGACCAAGGTGGACGTATTAGACCAAGACAAGATGGATTTGAGAAGTTTCAAACAAATTTAGGCTTTCAAGAAATACCTACTACCCAAAAACCCTCAAATTTCCTAGTAGGCTTCATTTTTTCCTATTGAGTCTCCAACGAGACAAAACTGAAGATTACTCACAAACTTTCCAAAACACTCCCTAAAAAAAAGGATATTTAGATACCTATTTTATAATACTTCAATATATTCCAACCCCAACATAGGTTTTTTTGGCTCCAAATATAGATATTCAACTATGTACTCCTTTTAGGCACAAAATAGGGTCATTTTAAAAAGAAAGTACTAGCCCTAGTAACTTCCAAAGTTCAATACTTTCAAAAGTCTCTTGAAATGATCCTAAACCAAGAAAAATCAAGTCAATTTGGTCCTCTGACTCCTGCAAATGTGAAACCTCCAAATTTGTCCTATACAAACCCTCAAATCTAGGGTTTTCCAAATGTACACCTTCCCAATCAAA
The DNA here is from genome assembly GCA_028749045.1 of Cupressus sempervirens. Taxonomy (NCBI): domain Eukaryota; kingdom Viridiplantae; phylum Streptophyta; class Pinopsida; order Cupressales; family Cupressaceae; genus Cupressus; species Cupressus sempervirens. The sequence continues at coordinate 361,391,840 of CM053785.1, forward strand.
TATCAAACATCTAAGAGTTAATTCACCTTCTCCATTCCATAAAAAGACATTTCAAATCATAAAAACCAAACTTCCAATGGCTAGAAATCCTACTACTACTCCATAGCCATGTATTTGGTGACTTTTTCCTTCATAAAATTCATTTGTGATCACCAACCTTTGAAACTTTCAGTAAAATCATTTTTAGGGTGTTTTTGTAAATATGTCTACACGATCATTCCATGAGAATCATTTTTATACATTCATCAAATGATCAAGATTTCCATAAACACTCAAAACTTCCAAGAAAAGTAGAAAACATTTAAATCAACAATTAACAACTTTGACAAGAATAACATATCCCAATCTCAGTACATGAGGTATTGATCAAACAATACACACACACACACACACACACACACATGTTTATAATATCATCAAAGTTCAAAAAGATCAATCTGAATCAAGAGATCAGGTGACAAGAATAACCTATACCAATCTTAGTATATGAGGTATTGATCAAAATACACACACACACACACACACACACACACACACACACACACACACACACACACACACACACACACACACATGCGCGTGCGCACGCACGCACACACACACATACAAACATGTTTGTAATATCATCAAAGTTCAAAAATATCAATGTGAATCAAGAGATCATGCTCAAATTGCTCTCAAAATGAAGATTTATTGCAATTTCTTCAGTAGTTTGTACAATGTTGATCCAGTCCATGCTATACTCTAGCCCCTATGCCTTGACCAGGCCATATAGGGTGTATGGAAACCTCCTCAGCTAATTTCATTTGGTTGGAACTTATTACAACATGTTTAAAGTCCTAAAACTACTTTCCCTCCTAATATGCACCTAACCATTGGATTCCAAATATTTGAATTCCACATAATATTTTATTGCATATTTTACAAATTTACCCTTTCTAACCATATGGATTTAATCCAAAATCATCCCTAGGACCTAGTATACCTTCCTAATCAAATTAGATCCTTTATTGGCACTATTGGCCATGCTTACATTATTTTTGGTCTTGATTCCTTTATTAGGGATTCTAGGACTTTCACATTTACATTAAATTGTTTGTTACATAAAAATATCCCAATTAACTTTCAAGGATGTCTTTGATCCTCTAACTCCTTCCAATGTGGTCTTAGGTGTTTTTCTAGGTTCCCCTACAACATAAAGGTGTTGGACTAACTGCCAATGAACCTTCAAGATTCGTGACATGGCTTAACTGCCTCATGTGTTGTATAAGTCTAGTGGTTGTATTGGGCATTAACAAGTTGATCTTTTGGTGCAACAAAAACTCTTGCTTGTAACAAGTGGTATCAGAGCTTGGTCTCTGATTTAAATGTTTTTAGGTAACACTGACAGGGGCATTGTTGGACTAACCATCAACATTACCCTTCAAGATTCATAGCATGGCTTAACTACCTCCTATGTTCTACAAGTCTTATGGTTGTATTGGGCATTAACAGGTCAATCTTTTGCTGAAATGAAAACTCTAGCTTGTAACAAAAAGACTCTCATCCCAAGAGTGAAGGAGAGGTATCTTATTGCTACCCATTCTTCTAGATGGATATCTACAATTCACCATTTGTTACATGTTTTCCTCCTACATTTAAAGTGTTAAAAAAAGAAAAATAAAACTTATTACAAGCATTAGCTTTGAAAGTTTATTTAGGACAGTCAAGTTTTTCCTCCCAACCTACCCTTCATCTTTCTCATGAGGATCCCAAAGACCGTTACTACTACCCTGCATAGGCATACCTACACCATCTCTTCTTGGTGACACTATAGGAAACAAAAGTGTACCTATCAACACTCCCTCTATATTGACTTTCTATTGCATACTAGAGATCATGCCTACCCCATGAGTAGCAATAACACCAATGAAATATTATGCTTCATTCCTACATCCTTAGAATAATTATTCACCTTCCCTTGCAATGAAATGTATTCATTTGCACCAACACATATAATCCTTTCATAGTCACTATTATCACTTGGTAACAGAGAAATATGAGATTTCTAACCATCTGTATGCACAACATACTCATTTGTCAAACCAAATTACATTGTATTCCTAGAGGCCTAACATAGCCTTCCAAGAATAATATGACAACAAGTCATAGGGATTATATCACATAAAACCCTATCAACATATGCTCCAATTGAAAATCAAAAAATTCTTGTTCCCTAAAAATAATGTTTTTCTCATTACTCACCCATGAAGGCTTATATGGTTTAGCAATGGGAAATCTTTGCGAATTCAGTTTTTTAACCATCTCATAAGAAACCAAATTTTTAAATGAAACACAATCAATGATCATCCTGCAAATCTTACCATGAATTTAACAATTTTTTCTAAAGATGGATATTTGTTGCTACATTTGTTATCTCCTTCTCACCATTAAGAAGTCTCCTTCAGTATATGGTCCTATTTCAATACCTTTCCATTTGTCTTCATATTCCTTCATTTCTTCCTCTCCTCCTTATGTGAAATGAACTCTCTTCTCTTCCTTCTTTAAGTCAGACTCCTTCTCAGGAAACTTATGTGATTCATACCCAATTTCTCCATAATTAAAGCATTTACCAATGAATACACCACTGCCTCTAACATAACCAAATGTGCCACCTCCTCTCTGCCTTATATCATCATTTGTGTTATTTTTCTTTTCCTCACTAGGTTGTCCTTTTTCATCATGGGGTCTTCCTCCTCTACCTCTTTTTAGATTCCATCTACCACCACCATTCTTGTCTTGTTTTCTCCTCAACTTCTCCTCAATGCTCATAAAAAACTTATAGCATTCCTCAACTAATCTAGGGGTTGCAAGACTTAATTCATCTTAGATGTTGAATATAATTCCCCCAAAATATCTTGCCATATTTTCTTCCACATATTCTTCATGGCCAACTCTAATGTCCAACTTATGAAATTTGTGAATGTACCCTTGTACATCCAAGTCTCTTTTCCTAAGACCTTGAATTTTCTTGTACATATGTACCTTGTAGTCAGTAGGTTAAAAATTTCCTTCATTTTGTCCATCATAGTATGCCAAGAGGAAAACTTTGGCCTGCTATTCTTCCATCTCTCTACTTAAACACAATCCCACCATAAAAAAGCATGTCCTCTTAACCTAGACTTTACAATCTTTACCTTTTTCCCATCCTCAATTTTCTCACACTCAAAGTAGTTCTCCATGGCACTGAACCAATTAATGAGTTCTTCATCATCCATCTTACCTACATATAAGGGTAAGTTTGATCTTCCTTTGGCATCTACACTTCTTATGGTTTTAGGAAACTTAGCCATCCTCACATCTTCTAGATCTAATTATGCTTCCTCTCTCAAATAAGTTTCTTCTTCTTCCTAATCTTTAAGATCATCAATATCTTCCAACTCAATCTTTTGTCTCTTTTCCAGTATAGTCAATCTCCCTACCAAGGATCTCATTTCCTCGTCATTCTCAATCTTCTATCTTCTTTATTGTTCAAGGGATTCTCTAATTATTCTATTCTATGTCACTTGTTCCTTCACAATCTTGGAAATTTATGCATTAGTGACCTTTTGAGGGATCCCATCATATTCTCCTTCTGACATCTCCAAATGTACCAAGTCCAACTATGGAACACTCCAAAGGAAAGGGACACTCTAAGGCCTCAAATGAGGATTAAATAACCAAAAGGAACCCATAATTTTTCTTCTTTCTCTCAACCTAGGACACTCCTATTACTATGATACAACTTGATGTAAAGGATAGTGTGATGGGGTCAAATCAAGTAGTTTTCAATTAGACTTAAAAGGGAAGCACAAGGTTCCCCAAACCCTCCAAACAAAAAATAACACACACACAACTCCAATACCTTCCAAATGACCAAGGTGGATGTATTAGACAAATAAAAGATTGATTTAAGAGGTTTCAACAAAATGTGGTCTCTCAAGAAATACCCACTACCCAAAAACCCTCAAATTTCCTAGTAGGCTTAATTGTTTCCAATTAGGTCTCTAGCGAGACAAAACTGAAGATTACACATAGATTTTCCAAAACACTCCCCAAAAAAATAGGATATTAAGACACCCATTTAATCAAACTCCAACATATTCCAACTCCATTATAGGTTGTTTTGGCTCAAAATACAAATCTTCAAATATGCACTCTTTTTAAGCATAAAATATGGTGCTTTTACAAAGCAAGTACTAGCCCTAGTAACTTCCAATATTCATTACTTTCAAAAGTCTCTTGAAATGATCCAAAACCAAGGAAAATCAAGTCAATTTCATTATTTGACCCTTACAAGTGTGAAACCCCCATATTGGTCCTATACAAACCCTCAAACGTAGGGTTTTCCAAATATATGCCTTCCCAATCATATCTCAAATATCCAAGAGGTGATTTACCTTCTCCACATCATAAAATTAAATTTCTAATCATAAAACACCAACCTCCAAAGGCTAGAACTCCTAGCGCTACTTCATAACCATGTATTTGGTGCCTTTTTCATTCACAAAACTCATTAGTGATCACCAACCTTTAAAAATTTCAGTAAAATCCTTGTTAGGGTGTATTTTTACATGTTTCTACAAGATCATTCCATGAGGATCATATTCTTACATTCATGGAATGATCAACGTTTCCATAAACACTCAATAGTTCCAAGAAAAGTAGAAAACCTTTAAATCAACAATCAACAAACAAGAACATATACCAATCTCAGTACATGAGGTATTGATCAAACAATGTATGCATGCATGTGTGTGTGTGTGTATATATATATATATATATATATCTGTGTGTGTGTGTGTGTGTGTGTGTGTGTGTGTGTGTGTGTGTGTGTGTGTGTGTGTGTGTGTGTGTGTGTGTGTGTGTGTGTATGTATATATGTATGTATGTGTGTGTGTATATATGTAGATATATGTATATGTATATATGTATATATATATGTATGTATATATATATGTGTATATATATATCTATGTATATATATATGTACATAGATATATATGTATATATATGCATATATATATATACATATACATATATATGTACATATATATATATATATATATACACATATATATACATATATGTATATATGTATATATATGTATGTGTGTGTATATATACATACATACATATATATATATATATGTATGTATGTATGTATATATGTGTATATATATATGTATATACATGTGTGTGTGTGTGTGCGTGCGTTTGTAAGATCATCAAACTTCAAAAAGATCAATGCAAATCAAGACATCATGCACAAATTACTCACAAAATGAAGTTCTATTTCAATTTCTTCACCACTCCATACATTGTTGATCTAGTATGTACTATCTTCTTTCCCCTATGCCTTGACCAGGCCATATAGGGTGTAAGAAAACCTCCTCAACCAATTTAATTTAGTTGGAACTTATTACAACATGTTTTAAAGTCCTAAAATTAGTTTCCCTCCTAAAATACACTTAACTATTGGATTTCAAATATTTGAATTCCACATATTATTTTGTTGCATATTTTGCAGATTTACCCTTTTGAACCATATGGATTCTAACAAAAATCATCCCTAGGATCTAATAGGCCTTCTTAATCAACTTAGATCCTTTATTGGCATAATTGGGCACCCTTGCATCATTTTTGGTCCTATGTCCTTTATCAGGGCTTCTAGGACTTTTCACATTTACATTAAATTATTCATTACATAGTGGTATTATTGGCCTCAAAATATCCCAATTAACATTCAAGGATGCATTTAATCCTCTAAATCCTTTTTGTTCCAAGGTGGGCTTAGATATTTGTCTAGGTTCCCATGCACCAACATGGATTTAGTTAAAGAAAAATGGGGTTTTATACTACCTCATCTATTAATAATCTATGGAAATTAGTTCTTAAGGAAGTAATGGCATATATTACTCTTCATGTTATGTTTGATAGATCCGACAACTACCATTTCATCCTATTAAATCACCTTAGGTATAAAAAAATTGCTTGGTTTCCTTTCTACGTGCTTTGTTGTTTGAATCATAACATTAAGGCTCATAGGGAAAAACTACATAAACCTATTTTTTACTAGGGTTTGATGGTCTTAATCCATAATTATATTGTTAAGAATGTTAAATTTATTCTTACTAGGTCCCTAAATTCTAGTCATTGGAAACTTACAATTGGAACAATTGTTATTTTGTCATTGATGTCAAATCTATTAATAAGACATTTATACCTAATCTAAATGTCATATCTATTTGATTGATGAAGAGGATTTGAGAATTTTCTCATAAAAATAACACCTAGAGGAAAGGTAGTTATAATGGACATTTGATTAGATAGACTTTGACAAAGTAAAGAGATTATTTATGTCAAGAAAGCTACACCAAATGAAGGAATAGAGTAAAATGCTAAGCAATTTTGAGGAATGCTAGTGTCAATCGAAATACAGTTAGTGTTGAGAAAATCTAGTGTTGACCAAGAATTAGCATTGAATGAGTGAGATAGTTGATTTAGAGGTAGAAAGATTAAAATCAACTGAGTAATTCAATGATGACCGAGTGTTAGAGTTTAGATATTGTCAAGTGATAGTATGAGAATGAATTTAAGGAAATCATGAGATCAAAAGTTGACATAGTTGATTTCTTGGGAGATGTAAACCATGTTGAAGATAAGATTGATGAGTTGGATCTTTAAATACAAGGGAAGGATTAGGTAGATACCTAAAAGACAGATTGTAGAGAAGTTTCTAGAAGAAGATCAAGAAGATGGGCAAATCCAATGAATTGAGTTGAGCTTGATTGTAAACTATAAGATCTATAGTGGATGTAGAAAAAAGTAAAGAATGAATCTCCTATTGAAAGAGATATATAGAGCTGAAAAAATGGTGTTGTGTGATGCATGTGTGTGTATGTTTGAATGTGTGAGTGCATATCTAAAGAAACACATATAGAGAAAATTTGATTAGAAATGCACAAGAATGAGTAAATGTGAAGCTAAAGGAGAAAGCCTACAGAGATGATATTCAATTTGATAAGTGAATCTGAGTAGAAGCCTTAAGAAATGTTAAGAAGAGTGGACTAATTTCTTGAAGAGTTTCCAAGCAAATCAAGGTCAACGATGATAATGGAAAGCTTATCAATGACTTAGCACAAGAAACAAAAAAAGATCTAAACTAGAAAAAGTGAGTTGTAATCACATAACTTGATTTACCTATTATTTTCTTTCTAGTCATTATAAATAGTTTGTATTGAAATTATTTAACATAGATTGACCTAATATTCATTTGGAGACTTAATAGCCTATGTATATCCTTTAACTAGGTGGCATTCTAAATGGAATAATCAAAGTCATGTTACAAGGCCACTACTAATAGTGTGATTAAATCCTTTAACAAGGTCACATTTAATAGTGTGTTTTGTAACCTTTAACATGTGAAGAGTGATAGTGATAGTGATAGTTCTAATGATGCAATAGATGAACTTGAAGCCCTTATTGCAAAAATATTTGGAAGAGGAAGAGGTAAAAATTATCTATCATTTATTTTTCCATGCAAAAAAGTTGGTCATATTATTGCTAGATGTCCAGACAAAGAGGACAAGGATGAAATGAAGGAAAGAAAGTACAAAAGAAGAAGAGATGACAAAGAATACAATAGAAGAAAAGGTGACAAAAGTAAGAAATCTTATTTTATTTATGAAGAAATAACTGACAATGAATCTAAGAGTAATGATGACGAAGTTGTCTATGTTGCCATTAAGGAAGATTTTGATAAAGATGAGAAAGTTGCATTAATTTCATATGTAAACAAAAGTGATAGATGGATTAAAGATAGTGGATGCTCCAATCATATAACTAGTGGGGTATGTGTAGGATCATTGTGTGCCAAAAAGTGGTGATCTAAAAAATCTATAGTTCTGAAATATCTCAAACCATTTCAAAATCTATTCCAACTTTTTCCCACCCACCCTGATACTAAATGAAAACAATTAATATCTTTATAAAGTCTACTATATCTTTTGATACCAAACCTATATTGTCAACTTTAAAAACATCCTAAAAATGTGCTTTTGGCCTGTTTTTATGTAATTTTTACTTAAAACATGTAGCTGATGACTTTTTTTTACCACAATGTGATGAAACGAAAAGGGTTTCTTAAGAATGTTCTTATCTTTCGATAAATGTAAGGTTTTTCAAATTATGATTTTAGTAAGTAATTATTACTTATTTTCTAATGGATTTATGTATAAAGCGCTGACTAACACACTACTTGAAAAACAATTATAACTTTCAAATGGTACAACATTTTTTAAATCCAAAAGATGCATCACATTCTATGTTTCTTCTACTATAAGGAAAAAAGTTAAAAATTTGAATTTTACAGAGTTTTGAATTAGTTAAGGTGGTCAGACATGAGAATTTTTTTATTCCAAAAATACTAAAGTCAAAAATTAATTAATTATTATTTATTTAGAATAAAAATACCCAATAATATGTGTCACATCCAAGCATGAGTCTACTACTTATATCTAGAATATTATTAAAAAATATTGTGATTTGATTTTGATTAAGGTGGGCAAACATACATCTACTTCTTACTTTTATTCTAAAATTTTTGTAATATTGCATTAAAATTCAAAATTTTGACCAATCAATTTTTATTTTTTTTGAGCTAAGTCTTGGTATTTTAGAAACTCGATTCAATTTCTAGAGATTCTTTTCTCTCAACTTTTTGATATAAAGTTAATAACAAGTAGAAAATTGCACGTCAATTTGACATAATCTTGATTTTTTGATTTTTTATTGCCACTTAAGAGCATAGTTTGGTTGACCATGATCCTGCACATACCTAGTGATAAAGAAAAATTTGAAAATATTGATCCATAAAAAGGTGGATGTGTTAAATTTGGAAATGATATTCCATGTGTTGTGAAAGGTAAAGGAACTATTCAATTGATTGACAAGATAACATGTGACAATTTTTATTGGGTTGAAGGACATAACTATAATCTATTGAGTGTTTTAAAACTGAATAAATAAGGTTACAAAGTTGAATTCCATAATAGGAAGGACAAGATAAATGATGCCAATAGTAAGCTAGTTGGAAGTGGTGATCAAACATGGGTTAATTTTTTCTATATAGATTTATCAAGTGAGACGTGTTTGTTTGCACATAAAGAAGATGTTTGGTTATGGCACAAGAGGTTATGTCATGTGAACTTTGACAGTTTGGTGAATATTAGTAAGATGAAAAAAGTAAGAGGGTTTCCTAAACTAAAGAAGCCTGGCAATGCTATGTGTAAACAATATCATTTGGGAAAGATGGCCAAGTCTAGTTTCAAGAGAAACAAAAAAACTTCTAGTAATATTTTGGAAATGGTTCATACTAACTTGTGTGAACCCACTGATGTTCAAAGCTACAATAGAGATAATTTTTTCATTCTATTTCTTGATGACTACTATAGGATGATGACTGTGATGTATCTTAAAGCCTTTAGCTGGAGTTGAGAAAGAAATAGGGAAGAGTCTGAAGTGTTTGAGATCTAACATAGGTGGTGAATTCATTTCAAATGACTTCAATATATTTTACAATGATAGATGAATTAAAAGAAAAATGTCAACACCAAGGTCCCCTCCTCAAAATGTGATAGCTACAAGGAGAAACAGATCAATAGTGGATTGTGCAAGAAAATTATGATGCAGAAGAATGTATCAAAGAAGTATTGGAGAGAAGAAGTTAGTACTATTGTTTATACCCTAAATAGAGTATAGGTCAAGAAACAAAGAAGTGACACTGCATGTAAAGAGTAACTTGAAGACTACATTACATTCATCTATGTGGATGATGATGCTTCAAGCACTCCTAATAATCAAGAAGATCAAGATGTAGTCTCTCAACAAACAAGAAATGATGAAACAAAAATTCAAATTACCAAACAGCAGAGAGTGGATACCAAGTCATAAATAGGAAATGTTGACCATTAGATAGTAAATGTCAAGCATGCATAACATGAACTAGAACCTAAACAAGAAAGAGAAAATGAACTTGAGATTAATTTTAAAGATGGACTTGTAGAAGAATATAGAAGGAAACTACCCATGCTAGAAAAACTGATGCATATTAAAAAAAAAAATGGTGGAGATAGAAAGGGATGAAAATAGAAAGAAAATTAATTTTAAAAAAAATTTAAAAGGGGGAAAAAGTTGGAAAAGAGAAATTTTTATTTTCAAGGTGCATAAGTGGCATAAATAGAAAAATAAATTAAAATGGTTGTCATTTCATTTATCGAGGTGTGTAGGTGGCCTCTTAGAAGTTTGTGGAAAGTTCCTTAAATCATGCATTTACTATTTGTTGTGATCCACAAAAGAAATTTAATTTTCTAATTGGGACATATGGTGGTGCTTAGTTGTATTTGGGTGGGAATTTAATATTTTTTTAAGGTAGTTGTATTTACCTTTTAACCCACATTGGTTGTGTTTGCAATATCTTGGATGGTAAGTTCCTATTTAAGCAAGGCATATGAGCATTTGTAATTAAGCTCTTCAAGTGCAAGCTTTTCAAGTATAAGCTCTTCAAGTGTAAGCTCTTGTGGTGAAGCTCTCAAGGTGTGATCTCTTCTTGTATAGAGACTTTGGAGTTGAAGGATCTTAATGTGTAATATCTTGGTTGGGAAGTTCTTCTTGGTAAAGTTCTTTGTGGAAGTTCTCTTGGTGTGAAGACTCTTCTTGTGGAAGCTCTTATTTGGAAGTTCTTGGCTTGTAATCTCTCATATTGTAAGATTTCTCATATTGTAAGAATTTGGAGTTCTCTCATTTATAGAATTTGTAAGGATTTTCAAGTATGATAAAATCATGTTTTCTGAAGCATTTTTTAATCTCTTTGTCTCCATATTGTTGTGATTTTGGTTATGAGTTGGTAAGAGTGGTGTGGCCCTTCATTCAAAACATGTGAGAAGACATCATAAACTTGAACAAATCATTGGTGATGTTGAATCCAGTGTTATGACTAGAGAAAGACTCAAAGATGATACATGTTCACTTTGTGAGTTTGAGCCCAAAATAGTAAAGGTTTCTTTAGACAATGAAGATTGGATTCAAGAGTGAAAAAATAAATTGACTAGATTGAGAAGAACAATACTTGCACTTTAGTACCAAGACCTAAAGACAAATATGCCATCAAGAAAAAGTGAATTTTTAGGAACAAGCTCAATGAGAATGGAGAAGTAACAAGAAATAAGGAAAGACTAGTATGCAAGGGTTATGCTCAAGAAGAAGGAGTTGATTATGGAGAAACTTTTTCTTCGATAGAAAGACTTGAAGGAGTTAGAACGCTGCTTGCATATTGATCGTACAAGAATTTCAAGGTATATCAGATGGATGTCAAATTTTCATTTTAAAATAGTATATTAGAGGAAGAAGTATACATTGAACAACCTAAAGAATTTGTAGATCCAAACAAGAAGAACATGGTATGTAAACTAAACAAAGCCCTTTATGGATTGAAGCAAGCTTGAAGAGCATGGTATGAAAGATTACATAACCATTTGGTGAAGATTGGCTTTGAAAGAAAAAATGATAATAGTAACCTATATTTGAAGAATAGTAAGAATAATGAAGTATTTTTATCTAAAATATTTATTGACGATATCATATTTGGAGGAAGAGAAGCATTATGAAAATCATTTTTTGATGAAATGAAGGAGGAATTTGAAATGTCTATGTTAGGTGCAATCAAATTCTTTGTTGGATTGCAAGAAGTTTGATATTTTTAATACACAATCCAAATATATCAAAGAGATACTAAAGAATTTTGGTATGGAAGATTCTAGGCCAATGAGTATGCCTATGTCTACAACACATAAGCTAGCTAATAGTAAGTATTCTACTAATGTGAACCAGGCCCTATATAGTTCCCTGATTGCAAAACTATAGTATGTTGTTCACAGTAGACTAGATATTGATTTAGGAATTGAGATAGTTGCTAGATTTCATAAAATACTAAAGAGAATAACATGATGGTAGTGAAAAGGATCATGAGATATTTGAAAGGTACACATGACTATGGATTATATCACAAAATTAATTGATAAGTTTGAACTAAAAGTGTTTACTGACTCATATTGGGCATGAAATATTGATGACACAAAAAGGTACTAGTGGGGGTGCATTCTTTCTAGGAAGGAGATTGGTGTCATGGACAAGCAACAAGTAGAATTGTATTTCCCAAAAAATAGCAGAAGTCAAGTATATGGAAGTTATAGTAAATTATTTAAATATTATGTGGATCAAACAATTACTAAAAGGTGTGAAAGAAAAAATTATAAATCCACTGGTTATCTATTGTGATAATACAAGTGCTATCAACATTTCAAAGAATTTAGTGATGCACACTAAGACACGTCACATTTCTATCAAGTATTGCTACTTAAGGGAATTATCTCAAGACAAAGAAGTGAAGCTAGAATATGTGAATACTAAAAATAGATTGCTGACATATTCAAGAAATCATTACCCAAAGATTCTCATGAATATCTTAGAGGTAAACTAGGGGTGATTGCCCTAACCCAAGCTCCTTAACCAGACAAGGTGCATTGCATCACATGTGCTAATCAAAATATCCTACATACTAATTCAATCTAGCTCTACTTTGGGACATGCTTGAGGTAGATAGTTTAGTACAACATAAGAGATTGGTCATACACAAATTATAGGAATTAGCTAGACATGCAAAATTTACATAATTTAGATGTATGAAGAGTTTGAATCTTAGACAACTAAATGTCAGTGGCATTGTTGTCAAAGAGGAAGAGATTGACTAAAGAGGGAGAGATTATTATAGAGAGAGAGTCAAATCAAAGAGGGAGAGATTATCAAATTGGGAGAACATTTTCAGAGATAGAAATTTAGAAAAGAGAATCAAAGTGAAATCTCATGGATTGAATGGTAACAAGTGCAACTAGTATTGCTACATATTGATATTGAGATTTTACCATCAATGCCAAAGAGGGATATTGCTGAAAAATTACAATTGGAACAATTGTTGTTTTCTCATTGATGTCAAATCTATTGATAAGATATATTGCTACCTAATCTAAATGTCATATTTGTTTGATTGATGAAGATGATTTGAAAAGTTTCTCATAACAATATTACCTAGAGGAAAGGTTGAGTTATGAAAAGAGAGTTACAATAGAAATTTGATAAGATAGACTTTGATAAAGAAAATTGATTTTTTATATCAAGAAATCTAAGACAAGTTGAGCAATAGAGTAAAATGCTAAGAAATGTTGAGTAATGTTAGTATCAACTAAGCTATAGTTAGTGTTGATAAAATCTACTTTTGATCGAGCATTAGCAATGACTCAATGAGATAGTTGACACTAAGCCAAAAAGATTTATAGCAATTGAGTAATTTAGTGATGAACGAGTGTCAGAATTTAGAGATTGTGGAGTGATGGTATGAGAATGAATTCAAGGAAATCATGAGATCAAGTTGACATAGTTGATTTCTTAGGAGATGTAAACCATGTTCAAGATAAGATTGATGATTTGGATCATTAAATTCAAGGAAAGGATTAGGTAAAGACCTAATAGATGGATTCTAGAGAAGTTTCTAGAAGAAGATAAAGAAGATGTATAGATACAATGAATCGAGTTGAACCTAATTATAAACCCTAAGATCTATAGTGGATGTAAAAATGGGTAAAGCATGAATTGCCTATTTAAAGACATATAGAGCTCAAGAAATAGTGTAATGTGTTGTATGCATGAATGTGTGTGTGTGTGTGTGTGTGTGTGTGTATGTGAATAGAGGCATACAGAGTAAGGTTGATTAGAAATGCACAAGTGTGATTGAATATGAAGCTAAAGGAGAAATATTGAAGAGATGATATTGATTTTGATAACTAAATCTAAGCAAAAGGCTTAGATTTTTTAAAAAGAATAGACTGATTGCTTGAAGAGTTTCCAAGAAAATCAAGGTCATAGATGACAATAGAAGGCTTATCAATGAGTCAACACAAGAACTAAGAAGAGATCTAAACTAGGAAAATTGATTTGTAATTACACAGATCAACACTTATTTTTTTCTTTCTATTCATTGTAAATAGTTTGTATTGAAATCCTTTAATAGAGGTTGACCTAATAGTCACTTGGAAGACTTAAGAGTTTATGTAAATCCTTTAAATAGGTGACATTCTAAATGGAATGATCAAAGTCCTCTAACAAGGACACTCCTAATAGGGTGATTAAATCATTTTAAAATGTCACATTTAATAGTGTGATTTGTAACCTTTAATAGGGTTGGATCCTAACAGAGCTCACTTTGAAAGAGTGAAAATGAGTGACATGTTGCTGGCATTTTTTCCCAAATTGTGTTTCCATGTAAAAATCATTGTGTCCAATATATGATGAATGATTTATATGTTTTACATTTGATAATGTTTTCATTATGGAAAGAAAGTTATGTTTAAGACAATATGTTTAGTAGAGATTGAGCAATAAAAGTGAATGTTTGTTTTATTGTTCAAATGGTACATAAAGACCTTGAGTAACTAATTCGGCACCCCCCACCCCCCCCCCCCCCCCCCCCCCTCCCTCTTAGTTATTCTAAACATTTATAACATATATCACTCTTTGTGACTTGTTTGATAGATCACACAACTTCTATTTCATCCTATTAAATCACCTTAGGTATAAAAAAATGGCTTCATTTCCTCTTTATGTGTTTTTTGTCTGACTCATAGCATTAAGGCTCATAGTGAAAAACTACATAAACCCATTTTGTTGTAGGGTTTGATGGTTTTAGTCCATGATTATATTGTTAAGAATATAAAGTTACTCTTCCTATGTACCTAAATGCCATGTGATCAATAAATGCAAGGGAAAAATAGTGATTGTTGAATTGGGTGATGTCTAGAGTGAAGTGAATGAAAGGAAGAAGAAAATTTTGTGTTATAAGGAGATATAAATGAACTTAAAAGGTGAGAGTAAGGAGGAGGGGAAGAGGATGGAGAAAACATATGATAGGGAAACTAAGTATTCTAATGGCTTGGTGGAGAAAATATATAGGCCAATAAGGATTTCCCTTCTCCTCTTTCATTCCATTCTTAGAAAAAATATTCCTAAAAGTAAAAGGGTGGAGGTGGAAATTTTTTTTGAACAACATTTTTATAAAGAGGCACCTTGTTTGGATGATTTTGTTGAAAATATTAATCATGATATTCACATTTCTTTGAATGTCTCATCCTTGAGAGAGAAAAATGAAGATGCATATAATCAAAGCAAGGATAATAATAAAAAGGCATTTCCTGATGAAATATATATTGGATTTGGAAGAAGTTGATGTGAAACTTCTAGAAGATGTCCTCAAGTATCTCAATGTTTAACTCCCCTTGGGTGTCTTGCAGATGTTGAAAGCCATATCCATGTATACTTTTCAAATGAAAAAAATTCAATGCTATTAAACTTATCAATATTAATTAGAAATCCCTTAATGCTCAAATGGATGAGATCCTAAGAAAATATTAGGAGAGTGTAGAGAAAGAAAAGTTAGGGGCCCATTGAAAAATATAGCATTATCCAGGCATTAATTAAAAGAGTTGAGAACTAATACAATACTTTGATTAAGAGGATAAAAAATACTTAGGGTATTTTAGAAGAAACCATTAAATGTCTCAACAAGATACAGGGAAAAGTGGATTAGAGTTTTGATAAATTTCTAGTGCCAGATTTAAATGACCTAAAGAACACTAAGGAAACCATTTCTCGAGTACCAAAATAACCCATGAAAGAATAAGGAGGAAAACAACAAAGAGAAAGGATCCTACCAAGGAGGATATAGGTGTCCATTGACAAGATTAAAGAAATCAAGGAGAAGGTGGTCATGGAACCAATGTAAGTTTGTTTTCTTAGATCTTTTTTGGATCATTTTTTTTGTAGGTTTTTATTATTTTAGATTATGCTCTTGTTTCTTAGGGTTGGTTATTGTGAAAGGTGTTGGTTGTTTGGTGTTGGTTTTTTATTTGCTATGGGTTTTGGTTATTTTTTATTTGTTGTTT
Source organism: Cupressus sempervirens (assembly GCA_028749045.1). Classification (NCBI taxonomy): domain Eukaryota; kingdom Viridiplantae; phylum Streptophyta; class Pinopsida; order Cupressales; family Cupressaceae; genus Cupressus; species Cupressus sempervirens. The sequence continues at coordinate 361,407,907 of CM053785.1, forward strand.
TTATGCTAGGGGTGTTGGTTGTTCAACAACTCTAATGGACTATGGTTATTTTTTGAACATTTTGTTGTAAAATATTTGGGGTTTTGGGTCACCTATAAAAAACAATTTAATCCTTAATCTAAAATAATAGTAACATAGAAAAATAGAAAAACTAAAATTTAAAATACAAACCTAATTATTATTGATAAAAACTAAAATTGACTCCAATATACATGAATGATTCAAACTATGAATGTAAGACATTTCTAATTGAATTAAAAGTATCTTTAATCAACAATCTTCTTCAAATAAATTGAATCTTCAATCATAAATTTTAATGAATAACTATCCTATCTCTTGATTTATTTTTATTTTTAAATTTTGAAGCTATGGGATTAGATCCTACTTGTAACATATTTTAAGAGACAAGATTGATTGAATCCTATTTGTGAAGGATACAATTACAAGAACTAGAATTATTGGATTAATGTTGAAAATATACATAGTAAAGTGCAAGATTTATGACTAAAAGTTAGTTAATGAACTAAAAGAGGCAAGTTTAGCTCTATTCATACAAATTTGTGTAAAGAATTAAGACACAAAGGAGTGATATTTATTTATTTTCCTTTCTATTTACTCTTTAGTCGGCATACTCACACATCTATGAGAAATCATGTCAAAGTAGAAAATATGTGAGTTGTTATAAATATTATGTGACTATTATAAAATTAAAGAATATAAGTCATTAAAAAGCATGTTTTATTTCCATGTTCTTGTTAGAAATCTTAATGGGAAACAAGATAATGAGAGGTGGGATGCGAATTAGGATCTATAAAAATTTTCATTGATAAAAAAATTGATTGTATTCACTCCTAATCCATCTCATATCATATAAACATAAACTTGTGATACTAAAATGAAATCTATCCAAGGGTGAAAGTACAAAGTTGTGTCACCTTTTAGGCTGACTAATCAGAATGACTAAATTTGAGTATTTCTATCTAAAAATCATTTTTTTTCAAACATATGATCTTGTTAAATTTATTCTAGCTATGTTATATATGGTCTCACACTTTTCCAATTGGAAATGTTTATTAAATGCATGTTTTATAGTAGTTAGTATCCAATTACCAAAACAAAATATTATTTTAGAAAACTGACATTTCAATAACTCTTACTATTTTTTATGATATTTTTTTAATAACATATAAACATCATTTTATAGAGTTGATAGTCAAGAATATTCTCATATAGAGATCATAGTGTTTTAATTAGATATAATATATTGTAATTAAAAAATTCTACAAGTACACCTTTTGACACTCGAGAAGATGTTAATTTTGAGAAAGAAAAAAATAGTAAATCATATCAGAAAAATTTAAAAATCATATCGCATTCTAAAGGAGAGAGTCCTCTTCAATAATCTATAATTTTTCTTTTGGTTGGAATAGATTTATTTTCAAAAATATGGTGGGAGATGAAAACTGTCGATTTGAATAAGTTGAAATTTGAATTGTTATAAAAGAGAATATATAGGTCTAAAGTCAATTTTTTTTTTTGATTGCTCTAGATACATATATTATCTATAGCATAATCTGATATCAAAAGGAAATAGGTTTATTTCCTTGTAGTTTTGAGGTGGGAGCTAGACCCCTAATTTTCAACATTTTTCAGCAACTAAAAAGTTATCTCTAAAAAATAGGAAAATATATCATTTCTCTTTGCAAATAATTATTAAAAATTATAATCTTAAACTTCATCCATTTATACACACTTCATTAGTTTACTTCACTTTCAAATTCTAAATAATAATATAAGATTTATGTCATTAAAGTTGAACAGTTATACTTTTGATAGCCTTTTCCTTTGTGAAAGGGTGACACAAGTTTGTACTTTTACCCCCAAGCATAAAATCCATGAAAATATCAACACATAATAAAATATTTTTGGTTACCCAAAAACACTTCAAGTTAAAGGAAAAAATGGGGTGGAGATGAAAGCTATAAATATTTACTACTACAACAACAAAGTTTGCATGTTAGGGCTATAATTTGATCATATTAGATGATCTACCTTGTGATGGGTTTTCTCTATTAAAAGTATTAAATATTGTTAGGTCTTACCCTATTAAATGATTCTACACTTACAATTAATTAAGGATTCTTTTAGGAGATTTGATATAGGTCTGTTTGAACCACTCTGTTAAGAGATTTTCCCTGATTCAATATGTTTAAACTGATTCAATACCTTATCCTTTGGTTTTCTCTAATATCTTATTATGGATCTCCTCTCTTCAAAATCTCAATCTGATCTCCTTATTTGATATCTCTATTCTATCCTTCACTACTCTAGTTTCTCTATCTGATCTCCTTTCAAACTTAGCCTTCCTTCGCTCTACAATTAGATTGTTAGCTCCTTCATAGTTGCTTCCATTCACTCCTCTCTTTATGATCCTAGGGTAGGAGCCCTTAAATAGATAGTCATAGAAAGTTCTAGATTAGGATAAATGATCCATATTTCATCATTTTTATGTTTCCCCTTTTGATAATTTTTTGATTGGTTAATCTTCTTTTCTTGGGATTAATGCCTTCTGAGAAAATGCATAATATTCTCCTTAAATATCTCTACAATCTTCAAATGTTATGTAGAATTTGGCTAAACCAATTTACATAAGTGTTTGTGTAATTATTTACTCATATGTCAAAACTGGCTTACTCAACACTTGAATGTTGTAATGCTCGATCATAACTAACATTCATGTTGCCACTTGGCTTCTATACACTTGGCATATACTAACTTACTCGGCACTAACTAACTTTTGAAATGCTCAGTCTCTTCTATGTTACTTGTCATGTATGTTGACTTGATCTCTACTGGGGTGCTCATACATCTCTAACTTGCTCATCTTATGATAAAATGTACACAAGTCCTCTATCGCTTCACCTTCTCTGGATGGATCAATCACAATAATGATCATCCAGCACTACCTTGAAAATGACTAAATGTTAGAAACTAATAGGAAACTTGGGCTTAGAGATCAATAATCTCCCCTTTTGACAATAGTAGTAAAAACATTTTGTCATGACTTAGCTTTCCATGCAAAAATAATGCTCCCCCTAATAGTGTAACTTAGACTTCGAAACTTAGTCTCTACTATAAACTATATACATGTCTATAAACTCTGATGCTAATGTTTCTCTGATATCTGGCATCTTCCCCTTTATTCAAACATGCCTCCCTTGTAATTTATGTCATGAATATATTTCCCCTTTCTCTTATGTCATGTGGATATTTCCCCCTTTTTTTGTCACTTATGGTTTGGGGTTTGCAGGGGTTAGTTTTTATTTATCTAGAAAAAATTGATGACTTGTCAAAAAAAAATCAAGTACTTCAATCCATTTGTCTCTTGCTAATTCCATGACTTGAATATAAATCTCTAGCTGAGCAGCTAGATCAATTAAGCTCTTTTCTGTTGAGATATGTGTATCTTTCTTTGTTAAATTCTTAGCTATAGATAATTCCCTATGAATTATATACAAATGTAGTAGTAGCATGAATTTAATTGAAATCAAGTTTTTCCTTATTCTATTGTCTCTAGCCATTAATGTGGCTAATCTCTATTTATCAAATGTCAATTTATTATATGAAGGTGACCTTGAACTTGTGTTCTTTCCCAATGAATGTGTACATACCTTCTTATCCTCCTGAATCATATCAAGAGATCATTGATCCTCCAATATGAAGAACTCAACATCAAAAAGTTTCATGTACAAGGAATGAATGATGTTCAAAATTCCTTCCAACTTTGTGGTAAGGTTAGAAAATTCAACCTTCCTAATTGTAGGTTCTCTTGAAACTTTCAACAAAACTTTGTGCTCAAACTTCTCCTTAGACCATCTCATCAATTTATGATTGGTCTCTATATCATCAGTCTAGAATTTATCAACTATATACACCAATTGATAAAAAATTTGATGTTGCACATTGAAATTAGAAATCTCAAATGCATCAAGAAAAATATCCTTTATACTATGCAATACCTTCTTCCTTTTTTGTTCTATCTTAAATTTTTCTTTCTTTGTCTTGTGACATAGAAAGGTTTAATGCCGTATTGTTCAAGTCATACATAGGTAATGTGATGAATTCATCTAAACTCACTATTTCATTTGATGTATCATCTATATGCGTCATCATTTGAGATTGAGGGGTACTATCACTAGGTAGTGATACTTGCAATTGTTTCCCCTTTGCACTTAATCCAGGTGATTTCTACTTTTGAGTAGATTTAACATGTTGCACAAGTGGAACATTTAAGGATTCTAAAGGTATGGTACTTGGAAGTTGAATAAGAGCTTGGATAGCCTCTTGTTCTTTTGGTTTCTCTTTCTTTTCTTCTAGCTTACTTTTATCTAATTTGACATTTGTGATATGGGTGAATTGTTGAAACACAATTATTACCTTGCCTTATAGCTCGACACTCATGTCAGAAATAGATGTAACATTAAAACCTTTATTACTTCCACTCTCAATCCATGGATAGTCTTGTACTTGTAAGAAAAATGGATTAGTGCATGGTAGGGAGGGATATGAAGCGTCTAGTGTGGTATTTTTCATATCTTCTTTAGTCAATACATTTTGATTATATGGGGATGAATTAGGAATGTCCTTAATTGTGACAACATCTTGTTGTTCATACCCTTCTACCAATTTTATTATTTCCTCTACAAGTTTAGAAACCTCTTATGTATCATCCTCCTCTTCGTGTACTTCTTCACCTCTAAATTATTCTTCCTCATCCTTGTCAACCATGGAACAAACAATCCAAATACTTCCTTCCATAAAAGACTGCTCTATTTCTCTACTTCATGAGGTTTATTCATCAAAATTTTATAAGCTCTCTTTTTAGGAATGAATTTATTCAGACAATCTTTTAGGGCTATAAATGTATGTGTCTTTCCCAAATATGGCATTGTCTAGGCTAAAGTGGTCTCTCTGATCTATCATTCAATAGATGATGCCCTTCTTCCACTTAGTATCAACTTTATTATATAATTTTTTTAGGAATTCTTTGACCTAACTCTATAGGTATTGATTTGAACTATATCAACATGTCTATCATATATTTTTTAAGCTTCTCTTGGTATTCTTTATTTAAAGAATTAAAATTTATATCTTTGAATCCTGCCAAACTTTCCAATTCACTAATTTCTTGACATACCTTATCCACAGTCGTTGGATGTGGTCTGGGTACAATCTTAATTTTTCTCAAATTATCAAATTCTATTTCTTCATCATCTTCCTCCCCCTCATGTGTCACAACCAATTTTCTCCTTGTCATCTCTTAGTTAGATTTTTCTTTGGTGTTCTAGTTGGCTTCCTTTTTGTTGGACTACCTTTCCCTCTAGTAGCTAGGGAATGGTCTTCCTTTGACCTTGTAAGTACTCCCCATTTTGGCTCTTTCTTAGGTGGTGTAATGGCCTTCCTTACACCTTTCTTAAGATCCTCTTTAACTTTTGGATAAAAAATTACTATCTTCTTTTGGTTTTTTCCTTGGGCTCAACAAGAGCTAGCTCTTTACCCTTAGATGACATGGCTTCAACTTCATCTTCATATTTCTCACCCTCACTATTTCCTTCTATGATTTTAAGTTGACCTTCATCAAGTTTACCCTCAAAATCCTTCTTTCTTTTCTTTTCTTTCTTCGGCACTTTTTGCTTCTTTTTCCATTCTTCTCTTGGTTATGTCATATGTACTAAATGGCTTAGAATTTACATCAATTTTTCATATAGTAGTCCAATTACTATTTTTGTCACTTCATCAACATTCACTTCATATTGCATCGACCTCAACTATTTAAACCTTGGTATTACTACCTATGCATATATAAATTATGTGTCTAACATAAATCATATATCATCAAAATATTTATCTACAACTAATTTAGGTATCCTCATTTGGTTCTTCATCTTATTCTTGAATTCTTCAAAATAATTATCCATTATTGCCTCAAAAATTTCTCCTAATTGAATTATCAAATCACTTATATGTTCTATGGCTAGTCTATTCCTATCCCATGCTATGGTGCTAATGGTGGGAAATGAATTTCGTACGTAGAAAAATATTTAGACAAGTAGGGAACCAAGCTTACATGATGTATTCTTGTCTTTCCTCATCACTCTAAGATTATTTGACAATTGTTGTAGTTGTAGCTTGGAAAGATCATACCTATGATCTTTCTTCACAATTTGATACCCTAGTCCAATACAATGCAAGGCATTCTGTTTAGTAATATTGATTGATAAAACTTGTGTGCAAGCACATGTACTACAAATTTGATGGTAGGGTCATTGATCCCATCGATTGACATACCACAACTATTCCTCTTTTTCTTTATTTATTGTTTAACAACATCCTTCACAACACTTCTTATTGACTTAAGTAGATATCCAGAGTAGGATAACTAGTAACTTAGTGTATGATGACCTTGTTAATCTTAATTGGTCCACCTTCTAATCATATCATCATGTCATGTATATGACTCCACACAATCTTTATCCATTTGACTTTGAAAACCTTTAGAAAGACTATGGCATGGATTAACCCTTTCTTAGCAACAATATTTTTCTTGTCCTTCAACACTCCATTATCACACAATTTATCTCATGTTGTGCACAGTTCATAATTCCAATTTTTTGGGCCACTTTACACATATAACATGATCTTACATCATGAAAGATCAATACTCTTGGTGGAATTGATGACAGGGCATCAAATTCATCACCATTCAATGCAATGTTAGGATATTCTTTGAATTTTGGTAGAGGACACTAGTCATTTCTCACAATCTGTATATTAATCTCTTTCAACATTTATTTCATAGATATAGATGTAGATGATTCCATCTCCAAACTAGGGGTTAAACAAATTCACCAACAACACACTATGACTCAATTGCTATATCTCTCAAGTCACCTTTGAATCGCTTGAGCTTTAAAATAATTTCTTGTTAAAATGAAAATGAATGTCAAAATTTGATATATACCTTCAATTTGTCCATTTAGGGTTACAATAAAAGTTTTTTTACTTAGATAGGTGCATAATAGCTATCTTGGACTTTCATGCCTATTTTCATTCAAATACTTGGTCACTATCACCTTGCTCGATCAATACCAATTTTTTCATCCAATAGATCATCTTATTCAATGTAAGCATTTAGTCTATATTGCAATCCCCAGTCAATACACTCTTTATTAGTGATGCTTGAGACTTGATAGTGAAACATATTCAATTTCCCAATACTTCTCTTAGATTTCTCGTAATGCATCGTGATTCATGTTGATATTGATTTAAACCATTTTTCTTATTAGGAACTTATGTATGCTATTACATTTAAGTATATAGTCCTTTATACCTTCTATGCTTAGTTGAATGTGGTGTGATCACCTAATCCATAAATTTGGGTAATCTCTGCTTTTCTTTCTTCGTTACTTCCAACTTCTACTATTTTTTTCCATGCCTTGTTCATCTCAACTTTGTCTTTTCTTTTATTTCTTCCACTATTTGGGGTTGGTGCTTGTGTCTTACATTTCTTACTAACATGTCCAGCCTTAAGAAAACTAAAAAAAACTAAGTTTCTATTCAACCATTTCTTATAGTTACCTCTAAAATGTGTCTTAATGAAATTCTCTAGAATATGCCTATACTCTCCACAATAATGAAAATTATTGTTGCAAGAGCACCTAGGAACACAAAAATACCAAGAGGCTAGAGTTCATAGTATGATCAATTTTATTTTATTTTGGTCATTCATGATGTATTAAATTAATTTGAGTCAATTTTAATAATAATGTAAGGTTGAAAGACAAAATTGTAAAAGTTGTCAAATATGTAAGTAGATATTGTCATAAATTGTGGGAATATGAAAAATATGATGCAAGAGAGAAGGTGAAAGGTCATAGGAGTATTTGGATGTTTCCAATTTTTGAAAATGTTATAAATACCATGTATTGGTCATTCCAAATCAGAATGAGAAGGAAGAGAATATTTTGGTATTATTTTGTATATTTATTCCTAGTTATTTTGATTGGTGTTCACTATTTTTATGTTGTTTCCATGCCTTGTACAAATAATTAAAGCATGGAAACCATACATAAGTTGTATATTTTTATATTATTATGAATTATATTAATTCTCTTTTTGGTTTGGATTAATTGTATTCTGTTTTGAAGAAGTTGTGAATATTTTAGTCATGTTGCAAAACTTGCTACTAACACATATGAATGAGTTATGACCTATAAATAAATTCATTGGAAAGATATACAAGTAATACTTCTTTTTTATTTGGTTTGGGTCATTTTTGTTAAAATTTGTGGAAGTTATGATTTTTTAATTAGAAACTAGTGTTTCAATATCTTCAATGGAGTTGTGGGAACAAATTTGCATGCGTAAAATGATTTATGAATTGGAAGAATGAGTGGCTTACATATTTAGAAAATAAACTCATGAAGGATTAATATGAAATTGGTTCGGTATCAGTTGGGCTTTTTTTTTTATAAAAGATAAATTGGATTTGTTATGCAAGGTTACATGTGTGCTTTCTGGTTTATAACAGTAAAAATTGGTCTCAGTATAGAGACCATAACATGTAAAGGAATGGTTTTATTGGGCTTAGATTTGGATATTTTTTATAAGTACTAAGTTTGAAAAACTCCTCCAAAGAATTTTTCAAGAAGATGTCATGAAAAAAAGTTATGAACAACATAATATGTTGTGTGAATGGAGATATATTGATAAACTTGTTGAAGCATATTTTGCTTTACTTCATGAGATGCCTCTAAATCATAAATATATTAAATGGATGTTGAAGGGATCAGTATGTATCCTAATTATTTTATTTTTTTTAAAGATGTTCTACATCAATTATATCATGTGTTGTAATCCTAATTATAAGAGTTGCCTTGCTTAGGTGCATGTGTTTTCTTTTTATATGTCCAATTAGATTTTTCCCTGGATCTACATTCATGATCTCTATGTCAATATTTTCAATAGTTATAAAAATTTCCTTCAAATCTATGCATACTAGGTGCATCACTTTTCTTTGACCTACATTCATGTGCTTGGCGTCCTCACTTATTGTAATTAAAATAGTTACTAGTAAACTTAGGTTTAGGGCTTTGCATAACATTTATGATTTTGCATATGTTAGGAGTGTCTCCAAGTTTTACACAATGGCGACAAGTAGGTTTTTCTTTGGATTTTTCATTTCTTTTCTCACCACTCTTTGATGATTCCCCTTCCTCAGTATATTCATCTAAGAGTACTTAACATGTTCTAGGCTAGAATTATCATTGGATGACCTTGGTAATATCATCAGTTCTTCAAAGTATCTAATAGCTTCAATTGGTTTATTCTTTCTTTCTAAAAGTTCTTTCTTAGATCTCAACTCATTCCTTATTCACTTTGTAATCTTAGATTTGTGATCTCCATGTCTATTTTTTTCAACTCCTAATTTGGAAAAAAACAAATTGTTCATCATGTCCAACTAATTTTTTGTAAGCTTCTACACATCAAATGATCTTTCCTCAAGTCTAGTAGTAATTTGTCTTTTAGCCTCTTCAGCCATGATTCTATCTTCTTATACTTTCTTCTTTTGTTTAGTTACTTCACATAGTTTTACTAATTGGATTTCATGTTCTCTTTTGAGTTCTTTGACCTCTATATTTAGGATGTTATTCTTCACTAAATCTACTATGGTTGCATCACTTCCATCAACATTTCCATTATCAAGAAATTCTTTGACATCAAATTGTTAATCTCAAATTGGTTTTGACGTGAGTGACAATACACTTAAGTCATTTAATAGATAGAAATTATTTCATGCCAAACAAGTAATGTATGCTAAGAATAAGTTGTCAGATAGTATATTCTAGGTGGGATATATAGTATGTGTTGAGTAAATGGTAAGTGCCAAGTCACTCAAGTATTGAGCACATAGTTGATGCCAACTGATTCAGATATTGAGTAATCAATAGATGTTGAGTCATTTAGAGGACAAGTTACAACATTGAAGATACAATGGATGTTGATCATTAGAGTCTTCAAGTGTCAAGTAAAACAATTTTGGATATAGTTGTTTGTAATGGAACAAACTTCTATGTAAACAATTTTGAGTTGACTTGAGGATTGCTTTGTGATTCTAGGTTATAAGAAAAAATCTATATTGAAAATCCCTATGTAGTACATGCAACCAATTAGTTAAAGGGATAGATTAAGTAGAAACATGGATTAATCACAGTTTTTGATTCATATCTAACCCTAAGTCACCTAGATCTTCTTCAGGAAGACAAACCATAAAACATTGTATGTTCAAAGGAAGAAGTTTTCATGCCCAAACAAAGCATTCATACTAGCTAAGGAGTTGTGAATTGAGATATAAATTGTAGAATCAGTTAAAGGAGAACAAAGGAAAGAAGTTAGAGGACAAAAGTGATACATTTGATCAGAAAGGATGAAATATACATGAAAAGAGGTGATCTGTTATCTAGTAGAGTGCTAACTACAAGATCATTGCTGAGACATTCTAATAGGTGAATCAGTTAATTCTCTTAACAAAGTAGTCCTAACAAGATGTTGTAAATATTTTAACAAGGTGCTTACTTCATTGTAATTTTTAGTCCTTTAATGAGGCACACTTCTAATAGGCTATTGAAATCCTTTAATAGGGTAAGATCTAGTAATATTTTAAGCCTTTAAAATGAAAGACCTTTCATAGGATAGATCATAGGTTATGATCAAACATTGTAACCTTCATTGGGTACACTTTAAAACTACAATAGTGAAGATGTTTGGGTGTCATCCCCAGCCCAATTTTACCTTTGCATTGGAAGGTTTTTGGGTAAGAAAATATCTTGTGTCATATATGTGTTGAATATTTATTTGATTTCATGCTATGGATGAACATGCTTAGTTTGATATTTCAATTTACACACAAATTATGAGATGGATGTATGGTGAATGATTTTATGGTTAAATTTTTGAAGGACTGAATCAACCCCCCCTCCCCCCCCCCTCAAAATTTACTTTCCCTATTTTATTTCCAACAATTAGTATTAGAGAAATATTCTCTAGAAAAGGAAAGCTTTGTAGCTTTAAGGAAAGATTTGGAAGATGGAAGTCTACAAGTTGGGAAAGACTTGAGAATCAAAAGATTCAAATCTAACTTGCCTTACATCAACTAAATGAAGTAAAAGATGAGTTGAAGCACTCATCAAAGAGAAGAAGATAGATAGATATTAAGGAGAATGACACACATTACCAAGAGGATGGAATTATTGAATTTTTTGTAGATGGAAACTCAACTGAATTTGATGTAGTAGTTATAGATCTAATGGAAAAGAATGGTGTCCTAACTGAAGAGGTTTGAAATCTTAAGATAGAACAAGAAGTCCAATCAGTATTTCTATGTGACATGACTGAGTAGAAAAAGAAATTTGAGTAAGAAAAATTCATTATTGAAGATCACAAAAGGATACTAACCAATAGACTAGAAGAGAAAACATCAGAGGTAAATAGGATTGCTCACATGCAACTAAAAACAATGATTCCAATGATGATTACAAATCATGTCCTGAATGGAAAGGATATTGAGATCATAACCCTAAATTTAAAGAATGAACAACTAAGAAATGATTTGAAAAGAGAAAAATAATTTGTTGAAAGTTTCAAAAAACCTAGTGAAGCCATCAAGTATTTTGAGAAACTGATGAGATCTCCTAGACCTAATGATGATACTACCAGATTGGGATACACTAACACTAAAGAAGTAAAATCATCTAAAAGTGGTGAACAAATAAAATAAAAAGGTAAGAACTACGGACCTATTTGTCATCATTATGGAAAGATAGGTCATACATCAAATGTTTGTAGGAGCAACAATGCAAATTACCCTAAGAAAAAATTCATGGGTAGCTATCATAGGTGCAACAATCAATTACATTTGGCACATGAATGAAAGACCAAGATTACAAGAACACAATATTTGAAGGTTGATGCTATAACTATAAGAAGTATGGGCATAGAGCATATGAGTGTAGATCCAAGCCTATCTACTCATCAAACAAGCAAACTAAGGTAATCCATATTGACATATCCTACAATTGAGATTACAATAAAAGGTATAGTTGTCACTACTATAAAGAGTATGGACATGTTTCTAAGAATTTCATTATAACAAATTTTAGAAGTGACTACAATAGGTGGTTGAGTCAAACTACATGTTTAGCTATTTTAAGACTAGTCACATCAGCATATATTGTCCAACAAGGTCAAAAGTATCTAGCAGTGAATTCAATAAAGGCAAAGGAAAGGTTGATGTTGAAGAAGTCAAAGTATAGATCAACAAGACATGGAAAAAAAAGGAATATTGTAGCACATCAAGTTCAGATGGGATCACTTCATCAAATGGATCAGGTGATCACACCACTCCCAACTAGGCAATCAAGAGGTATGTGTGGGACTAATATTTTAAAGTTCAGTTATCCATCTATTCCAAGGATTCAATTCTGAAAAGATCATATATGCATGGAGTAAGATGCAAAGTATTGGTTAGAACCTAGAAGAAATCTATAAGTTTTCATGTTGTTTCCAAGCATGAAAAGTTTCACTGTTGCTATTGAGTGAAAATTTAGTTGGTGTTGAGCTATCAAAGGTGATACTGTTGGATGAGCTCACTATGGTTGCCGAGTGTGGTAGAAATTACATGGAAGCTGAGTAAGTAAAAATTACTATTGGAGCCGAGATTATAGTTGTGTAAGAATTGTGTATTTGGTGCAAAGTTTTAATGGTTATATGGTCATTTTTCAAGTCATTTGCAATCATTCATGATTGAAGAGAGCACAAAGAGCATAAGGTGAATTGGAGAAATCAATTCAAGAATTTTCAATCTAGATTCAACTGCTACTCACCACCAAATGTCAGATTTTTCAAGGTATTTATCATGTGTTGAGCAACACTATTTGAATTTATGCAAACTCTCGATAATTGTAATGGCATCTAGCTCTTTTGTTGTTGTTATTAAGGAAGGGAAAAATTTTTTAAATGTGCAATTGATTAGTAATGAGATAACATAACCACATTTTTGGCCAATTCCAGATATTGCATACAAAGGAGACCCATCTGGTGTATTACCTATGATAGTATGAAAAGTTTTAATGATACAAGATGTAAGGTGTTTCTACACTTGTAAGGTAAAGAGTATAGGAGACATGAAAATTAGAGAATTGTATGGAAAATTGTGTGAAAATGGAGTGCTAAAATAGAAAAAAAAAATTGAAAAGAGAAAAGGATTAACCCATGCCCTGGATTTTTGTCATGTCCCCTTTTCAAATAATTAAAAAATAATAATCTTTTCTAAGGCAGGCAGGCCCAAGAAAGTGAAGTTTCGAAAAAAGGGGGTTAATCTTTGGAAACCGTTGGACTAATAAATGAAAATTATTATTAAAATATGTTTCATTAACCTCTCTTGGACATGAGTTACAATTATATCCTCTTTTAAGGGGTTTTGGAGGCATTTTGGGCTCATTCCAGAACTTGATTTTTGCTCATTCTTTGTTATTCTTCAGAGGCTGCCAAACCTGTGGAGAAGGAGACCCAAGAACAGGAGTTTGCAGGTTTCCAGGGAGACCCAAGAATGGGAGTTTTCAGGTTTTCAGGAAGGCTAAGGATGGGAGTTTGAAGCCATTCCATGTGCATGCTCATACAGAGTTTTCCTTTGTGCTGAACAGTGTAGATTTGTGGGTTTTTGGGTGTGTTTTTTGCATGAGTTTGGTGTTTTCAGTTGAGCATTTCATATCAGTTTTGGTTGCTGCTGTATTTAAGACTTTAAGCTATTAAAATAGAGCTGAATATATGTATTGGGACATGATTAAACTTTTGAGATAGTTTATTAGTGTTGTGTGGTGTTTCCGGGCATTTTTGTGTTAATTTCGGGAGCCCGATGAGCATAGTTTTTGTCCTACATTTGAGAACTGTTGTGTAAAGGTTATACAGATATGGAAATGTCATTTTGTAGGCTTTTATGCTTCTGAAATTTCTGTAAAACTGTCCACTTTCAGATTTATTAATAAATGGGTGAAGCTGTGAAGCTTTTGGCACAATTTCTGGCATACTCGATTTGGGGTTTTTGGAGAAATTTGGAGGATCTTTGTGATATTAGTTGTTTGATCTTAAAGATCTAATTAAAGGTTGGAAATATCATACAAAATCAGAAAAGGGAAATTTCAGTGGTATTAGAGCCATGATCTTGCCAGCTTGAGGGTTTGTAGAAGTTGCAGGTCAGTTTTGACAACTACCCAGATCTTGCATGTCAGTTTTGACAACTACCTAAATTTTGCATGTCATAATTTATGGTTGCATGTTTCTTCTAATCAGATGCATGTTAAAATTTATGGTTACATTCTACTTCTAATCATTTTCATGTTAGTTCTTGGTGAATTTGGTGGTTGTAGAAGTTTGCATTTCAGTTTTGACAAGTACCCAGATCTTGCATGTCAGTTTTGACAACTACCTAGATCTTGCATGTCATAATTTGGTGGTTGCATGTTGCTTCTAATCAGTTGCATGTCAAAATATATGGTTTCATACTACTTCTAATCATTTGTATGTTAGTTCTTGATGAATTTGGTGGTTGTAGAAGTTTTCATGTCAGTTTTGACAACTACCCAGATCTTGCATGTCATAATTTGGTGGTTGCATGTTGCTTCTAATCAGTTGCATGTCCAAATCTATGGTTGCATGCTACTTCTAATCATTTTCATGTTAGTTCTTGGTGCTTGAAGAAGTTATATCCTATTGGGGTTACACTCTACTTTATCCAGAATGGACAGGTATATTACAGAGTCTCAGAGGGAACGATCTTGGACAATTGATAGCTAGAGTCAAAATAGTAGAAAGGATGGTTATTTAGACATTCGAGATAAACTTATGAAAATAAGCCATGACATGTCTAAACAGTTGGTTGAGAACCACTGTATAAATGACATGTTATCTGACCCAGCTAAGGTGGATAAGTTGACTTGATTTCTATTTGGTAGATTTTCTCATAGGACAGATGACACAATTCTCAAGAACTTGCATGAGGAGTTTGAGAAACTAGCTCATAGCCAGGTAGAGGTCTCAGATTCTACTCTGCCACAGGAGGTGGTGGGAAAGGATATTACACAGATTAATAGTAACAGTCAACTTGATACTCAAATTGAGACAATTGTTTACAAGTTGTCAAAGGGTGATGCCACAGGTATTCAGGATGGTATAGTTACAACAGGCAGTGGCTACAGTGTAGTGGGTTCAGATGATGATTATGAGGATGTTGTTGTGTAGGATGGTGAGATACCTAGTAGAGATGAGAAAACATTGAGCATTCATGACTTTGCTGAGAAAGAGTACCAGGCATAGTTAGATGCTTCATCACATGAGGTTGAGGCAGGTAGTACTTCACATGATTTATCCCGCCAGTTGAAGGTGAGTGAAGATAGTATTTTGACTTCATTATCTCATCATGATAGGTATGTGGAGTTAGTTGGTATTGGTCATATTATGCAAGTGAGGATTTTGCTTGAGTTACCAGCTGATTCTAGTTTACAGATATGGACTCAAGATTGTTATATTGGCATTTGGGATTCAGTTGACAGGAGATCTTTAACAATTTTTGGTAGCAGTGTTTGTTTGGGTGCTATCATGGATTTGATTAGCAGATTGCACAGTGTTGTCTTTTCTTGTGCTAGCAGCTTGTCCAATGTTGGTATTAGTTTTTATACACCGATGTTGGGCTTTGTTCATATATCTAGTCGACCATACTTGCTAGAATGTGTTGATGATATTTCATATTTGGCAGTGTGTATAGATGAGTCCCAGGATCATATTGGCATTGATGACATCCAGGAGGATGCAGTGGGCAATTTTGAAGACTTAGTTTCCTTGGGTATAGAGGAGTTGGACAGCAATGCTAATGTTTTTGATACTCCGTATGTTGATATGAGTTTTAGATTTGATTCACAAGATATGGATGGTAATACTCTAGAGACTAGTAACTTTGAGGATACTCCTTTAGACAGTGCATCAGAGGAGGTTTGTAGGAGACAGTCAAGCCAGTGCCATCATGTGTCTAATCAGTTGAGAGTTAGTGACCAAGACATTGCTATCACTTGCCAGTATTTCGATGCTGCTCATCAGTTGTTAGCAGTTTATGGATGGAGTTCTCCTACTAGTGATGAGCAGGGAGGCAGTTATCTTTCCTTGACAGAGTTCCACTCTTTATGGGAGGCTATCCAGATTTTGAGACAGGATTATATGCAGTTGGTAGCCAACAGAGATTATCTTATGAAGTGGGGTAGTACAGCATATGATGCATTGTTGGCCAAGGAAGATGAGGTGAGTGGGCTTACTGAGCAGCTTGTGGTGACTTCTGAGATTCTTGAGAGTACACAGTTGGCTTTCAAGGAGTCACAATTTCATTTGGCTAAGGTGACCATGGAGTTAGAGCGACTACAGTCTTCACCTAATTCTATACAGTCACAAGCAGTGGTGTTTGGTGATCCGAGGATGTCCATGGCCGAGATTGTCAGAGACAGTGGAGATGGGGATGCATCCATTCTTGATACTAACATTGGAATATCAGGTTCATTCCCACTAGAGTTAGGTTCAGTTGAGTTGGGTGTTGTAGCAGATTTTTGTATGCCTGACATGGTGGTGGCCTCTAGTATTAATGGCACAAAGACTAGAGATTTATCAAAGATCATGTGTGATGTTGGTGAGTCGGCAGTTGGCATGGTTCCTACTAGTAACACTACTCCCTTGGTGATATCTTCGGAGGTAGTAGTTAGTTCCAACATGGTTAATGATCAATTGCAGTTAGTTTCATCTAGATTACAGTCTGAGCCACTGACTAAGATTGGTGCATTCTATCAGCATTACACTGTGAGGTATGCTCATCAATTTACCTTTGATGACCATGTTGATGAGATAATGATACAAAGATGTACTTTGGTTCCTAGTGCTTATCATCAGTTATGGGACAATTTGATGCCTCAAGATGAGAGTTGTGATGGGCATGACATGGCGATAGGTTCTATAGTTGACAGCTTGATAATACATGACTTAGAGCAGGAGTTTCAGAGTGATGCTTCAACGGGTGTTGTTATTGATTCTACTCCTTTGGCTATGACATCTCCTGACTTAGCTGGTGATCAGTCACAGTGGGTTGTATCACTTGTTCATGGTGAGTTGTTGACTAAGGTTGGTTTTTTTTATCAACATTATATTGCAAGGTATGTACATCAGTTAGCATTTGATCCTTGTGTTGAGGAGTTGATGGAAGGAAGATTTGGTTTGGGTTCCAATTCTTGCTATTTATCTTGTGATGGCTTTTCACCATTAGGGGTGCATGGTAGTTATGGTTATGAGATAGTGGCTGGTGATTTGCAAAGTTGTGTTGACTGCAAGAGTTGTATAGTGTGTGGATTCTCTATACTTGGCAAAGTTTCATTCAAGAGCATTCACCATTGTTGCAGAGTTGGATTGTGCATTCCGTATAGGCCAGTGGGATGCGTTGATGGTATTTACTGTGTTGGTAGCTTGATTTGTCCACTTTGCTTGGGTTCTGATGTTCTAAGAGTTTGTGCCTCATGGGTTTTTGATTGTGGTAGTGGTGATTTTGGAGTTTGGTTGAGCTATAATTGTCAGTTTGATTATGGATTCCTCTTGGTCATATTGCAGAGGATATTGCAGGAGCCTATGTTAATTGGTAGTAGTATAGTTCATGACTACATTTGGGATCCAGGTGGATTGATTGGTTTATTGTTCAACCATTGCTTGAGGACAAGCAAT
Source organism: Cupressus sempervirens (assembly GCA_028749045.1). Taxonomy (NCBI): domain Eukaryota; kingdom Viridiplantae; phylum Streptophyta; class Pinopsida; order Cupressales; family Cupressaceae; genus Cupressus; species Cupressus sempervirens. Next base: position 361,425,766 of record CM053785.1, read on the forward strand.
GTTTGGGAGGGGAGGACTTGTCATGTCCCCTTTTCAAATAATTAAAAAATAATAATCTTTGCTAAGGCAGGCAGGCCCAAGAAAGTGAAGTTTCGGAAAAAGGGGGTTAATCTTTGGAAACCGTTGGACTAATAAATGAAAATTATTATTAAAATATGTTTCATTAACATCTCTTGGACGTGAGTTAGAATTATACCCTCTTTTAAGGGGTTTTGGAGGCATTTTGGGCTCATTCCAGAACTTGATTTTTGCTCATTCTTTGTTATTCTTCAGAGGCTGCCAAACCTGTGGAGAAGGAGACCCAAGAATGAGAGTTTGCAGGTTTCCAGGGAGACCCAAGAATGGGAGTTTGTAGGTTTCTAGGAAGGCTAAGGATGGGATTTTGAAGCCATTCCATGTGCATGCTCATACAGAGTTTTCCTTTGTGCTGAACAGTGTAGATTTGTGGGTTTTTGGGTGTGTTTTTTGCATGAGTTTGGTGTTTTCAGTTGAGCATTTCATATCAGTTTTGGTTGCTACTGTATTTCAGACTTTAATCTGTTAAAATAGATCTGAATATATGTATTGGTACATGATTAAAATTTTGAGATAGTTTATTAGTGTTGTGTGGTGTTTCTGGGCATTTTTGTGTTAATTTCGGGAGCCCGATGAGCATAGTTTTTGTCCTACATTTGAGAACTGTTGTGTAAAGGTTATACAGATCTGGAAATGTCATTTTGTAGGCTGTTATGCTGCTGAAATTTCTGTAAAAATGTCCACTTTCAGATTTATTAATAATTGGTGAAGCTGTGAAGCTTTTGGCACAATTTTTGGCATACCCGATTTGGGGTTTCTGGAGAAATTTGGAGGATCTTTGTGATATTAGTTGTTTGATCTTAAAGATCTAATTAAAGGTTGGAAATATCATACAAAATCATAAAAGGGACATTTCAATTTTCCTAAAGTATTCAACATAGAGTGGATTAAGATAGTTCTCAGTAGAATACATGGAAACTCTATATGGTTAGAAGACAACCCTATCAAGATCACAAAGAGGATTATTCAAAGAGTTACAGGGTATCCTACCCTAGATAGACCAAAGACTATGAGGAGTGATGCAAAAGAGGCAATTGAGAATAATATAGGGATATTATGGAATAAGAGAGGGATGGCCATAGACATAATTACTAACCCCCTAATTGCATTTGTAGTAAGAGTAATTGCACATAAGTTCTTTCAATCTAGTAGATTGAATAGTGTACCATGTATAACTATGGATTTAGGCTATAAGATAATAAATAAGGACCATTCTTATGAACTTTTCAAGTTACAACTCTAGTAGTTATCAAAAAACTTGGGAGCCATAAGAAAGACAAAAAGTGAATAGTGAAATTTTGGTTTAATACTTGTTTTTATATTTTCCTATGTGCAGAACACTTTTCCCTCATTTGGAAAAATTGCTTGGAAGACCAATAGGCCTATTGCAATGTAGATTGGAGAATTCATAGAGCAACTTGGAGATAATTTTGAGACTATAAAGACATATTATTTTGAAGACTTTAAGAAGTCAATGAAACAAAGATAGAGAATACCAGTTCCACTAGTAAAGAAACATTACAATGATGTTTGTTTTCTAGTTGATGTTGATTTTACTTATGTTCAAGCTATCATTCCAAGGGCTAGATGGCTTAGGCCATTTCCTTATGAAATTAATGTGGATAATCCATATGTAGCCATTGCTACTTCATTGGTAGAGGATGTAGTTAAGAAGCCTACTACATTTTGAAACTATGATGTTGCCAAGTCTAAAATCACAATGGACTTGAAGACAACTTACGTGATGAGAAAAAAGAAAAAAATTGTGAAAAAGCTCAAGGAAAAATTTGGTGAATTGGTAGGAGATGAAGAAGATACACCTTCCCAAGCACCATTTTCTCTCACCTAGGGTCAAGGTGAGGACCAAGGAGAAGAAGAACTAGAATTTGGTGAAGGTGCCAAGGGAGAAGATGCCAACAAAGAACCTATTGCTATAGAACAGAAAAAAAGAAAAGAAAAGAAGTAAGAAGTAAGAAAAGCCAAGAAAGTTGTGAAACCTTCATAACAAAAGCCTACAATTCCTATCACTGGGGCTAGCACAAGAGTTACTACTAAGGAAACTCAAGAACTTGAGAAGCCTAAAGGAGAGAGTGCTAGTACATCTATCAAGGAAGATGAACCTGAGCAGAGGAAAAGAAGGAAATATATAGCTCTAACTGAATTAGATGAGGAGAGGATAGAGTTAGATGAAAACAACCAATTCAAAGTGGTAAGTCATAGTCCCTCTTCTAATTTGGACAACTTGTTTGATAATATAAAAAAATGATGATTTATCAAGTTTCACACATGTTGATTTTGATAAACTTGGGAAGGTAGAAATGAAATGGGTTTAGGAATTTGTATACAAAATGATGGCCACATTAAAAAATACCCTTATTGAGCTTACCAACTGTCTACCCAAAAGTCTATATGAAAAAGTTGAGAAAAAGTGGGATTACAGTCTCCCAATTGAAAGGAATATTAGAGAGACTACTCTAGCAAGAGTAATGCCAAAATTAGATAAGTCATCTCTAAAAAAGGCCATTAAAAAATACAAGAGTATATTTTCTCCCAAATATAGAGCCTTTAACATCTTATAGAATACCATTCATGAATTTTTCAAACAGAACACCCAGATATGGAAGGTTATCTAAGGGTTGCAGATAGTAAAAGTTATTGAGCAAGCACCTATGGAAGTAGGTGAAGAAAAATTCAAACAAGAGGTAGTTAAAATAACAAAGGATGAATCTATAAGGGAAGGACATGAGGAAGGAACTATCAAAGAAGTAGATATAGAGTTTATAATTGAGGAAGAGCAACAAAAAGATCAGAATGTACTAGAGGTATATATGTCGAGTCTCATTCCTTGTCATGTGGACAATGTGGATCAACAAGTAGAAACAATAAAGATCAAGGATGTATCTAACAACACCACTTAGAAGATCAATCCTTTAAAAAAGGTGGAAATGAATAATATATTCATTGATCTCACCACCAAGGCAAAATTGAGTGACTTTGGATGTGATTGAGAAGGCATAACTGGTATCTATAGGGGAGAAAACTCAAGAATTATCCATTGCCCCCCCTAAACCTGCTACCCCCACTCAATCTATAGAAGTGAAATCTACAATGCCTATTGTACTATATCAAGGGAAGGACATAGTAATATCACATGTTAGCACGTTGGTGCAAAATGTTCCAGTACAAGTAGTTTCAGTAGTTGAGAAAGATGGGATACCAGTCCAAATAGGATAGGAAGCTAGTCCTGCAACTACAACACAAGTACAACATGAAACAAAGATTACAGAAAAGGAGAAGGATTAGACTAAAGATTTACTCTTGACTATGAAACAAGAGGAATAGATAGTAATTCAAACACTACTACTCCTATTCCTAGTCAAGCACTTCATAGGTTTAGTGTAGAAGCTACACCATTGCAATCATGTAGGCCTAGTCCTAGTACATCTAAGGTTGATGAGGTTAGATCTTATGCTGACATCAACTTAGATTAGGTGATTGAACTTCCAAAGTTTGATCTTGCATCAATCACCATACAGAAAATGAGCATATTGCAAGATGCTCTAGCCAGAAAGAAACACCAAGAACTGCTCAAAAGGGAGCATAGGCATAAACAAGCACTACATGAAATCAAAAACATCTTTCTTGATGTTTTCATCCTACTTACACCTAATGATGAAAATCCAATCATTAAGTAGTTGGAAAATGTTGTGGAGAAGATAAATGATGAGGACCTGGACACAAATGTAAAATTACTAGTATGGTCTAAGAAGAAATTTCAAGCCAAGGTAAATGAAAAGATATCTAGTGTCATTGCACTACATCAAGTTGAGTCAATAGCCAAAATTAATGATGTGAAGAAGGTATTGGAGAACATTTTTAACATTCTCTCTCTTTACACCAAGTTGTGTGATGTAACATTGTTTATACAAGAATTGCAAAGACACATTAACCACCTGGAGAAGATTTGAAGGCAATAGGTAAAATCCTACAATAATCTACTAGTCAAAGTTAGTCTCATTTTAGAAATTTGATGTCACCACAAGGTAAGTTAGAAAAAATACAAGCTCAAGATGCTAACATTTAGGCTACATTGATCATCATCCAGTCCATGTTGACCCCTCACATGGAGGTGTTGCACAAGGAACTAGCCTTTATAGAAACACTGATGAAGAAAGATCCTCATCTTTCCACTTGTGAAGGACTAGTTAACCTTGCTATTGAGTTAGATATTCAAATCAAATCTCTAGAGGTAGCATGTGACAACTAGGATCCAACACTAAAGCTTATAATAGAGGTCCATAAATCATTGTTGGAAAAACACACTATTCACGTAACACCCATGACATAAGTGTCAAAAAGGGGGAAAATGAAATATGAAAAAGAAAAAAAGGGTAGAATGAATAAGTTTTGGGGGAGACCAAACTAAGGGGGAGTCAGTATAGAAAAAAGAGTCAGCACATCACACAACAATACACTAGATTTACTTAGCAAGAGCATTCAAATTTAGAAAAGAACAATCAACTCAGTGGGAGTTATAAAATTTTGAAGGTATGACTGATAAGTCACAAGTTTTGCAAAATTTTGAAGTTTTTAAATTTTGTATGTAAGCCAAGTACTAAATAGAGATTATCTTAGTTATGCTCATAAGTTAATGTTATTTATGCATGACCAAGTGTTTTTGCCACTTATGTCAAAGGGGGAGATTGTTAATCTCAAATTGGTTTTGACATATGAGTGGCAATACATTTAATTCATTTACTAGAAAGAACTTAGTCCATGTCAAAAAAGTAATGTATGCCAAACATAAGTTGTTAGATAGTGCATACCAAGCAAGATATACAATATGTGTTGAGTAAATAGTAAGTGCTGAGTCACTCAAGTGTTGAGAAGATAATTGATGCCAAGTGATCAATGGATGCTAAGTCATTTAGAGGTCAAGTTACAAAATTAAATATATAGTGGACATTGAACATTAGAGACTTCAAGTGCCAAGTAAAATAGTTTTGGACATAGTTGTTTGTAATGACACAAACTTTTATGTAAACTATTTTGAGTTGACTGAAGGATTATTTTGTGATTCTAGATTATAAGAATGAATCTAGATTGAGGATCCCTATGTAGTACATGCAATCAATTAGTTGAAGGGATGGATTACATAGAAAAATAGATGAATCACAATCATTGATTCATACCTAACCTAAGTCACCTAGGTCTTCTTAAGGAAGACAAACCTAAAACATTGTATGTGCAAAGAAAGAAGTTTTCATGTCCAAACAGAGCATTCATGGTGGCTAAGGAGTTGTGAATTGAGATATAAATTACAGAATTAGTTAGAGGAGAATAGAGGAAAGGAGTTAGAGGATAGAAGTGATACATTTGATCAGAGAGGATCAAAGATACATGCAAAGAGGTGATCTATAATCTAGCAATAGAGTGCTAACCGTAAGATCATTGCTAAGACATTCTAATAGGTGAATCAATTAAATCTCTTTAAAAAGTAGTCTAAATAGGCTATTGTAAATCCTTTAATAGGATGGTTGCTTCATTGTAAGTTTAAGTCCTTCAATTAAGAAGACTTGTAATAGGGTGTTGAAATCCTTTAGGAGGGTATGATTTAATAATCTTTTAAGCCTTTAATAGGGTAGACCTTTCATAGGTAGATCATAGTTTATGATCAAATATTGCAACCTTCATTGGATACACTTTACAAATATAGTAGTGAAGACTTTATTGAGAAAACTTGATCTCTAATACCAATTGTTGGAAATGTTAATGGGAAATAAGATATAGAGAGGGGGGTGAATTAAGATCTATAAAACTTTTCACTAATTAAAAAAATTGACCATATTCACACCCAATCCATCTCATATCATATAAACATAAACTTGTAATGCAGAAATAAAATTTATCTAAGCATAACATCCATGAAAACATCAACACATAACACAATGATTTTAGTTAATAAGAAACACTTCAAGTTGAAGGTAAAACTAGGGTGGTCATGTAACCTATTAATATTTACTACTATAATAAATAAATAAAAACCTATTAGGGCTACAATTTTATCATATCAGATGATCTACCCTGTAGGGGTCTATGTTATTAAAATCATTTATGACTATTAGGTCTTACCCAGTTAAAGGATTTTACACTTATAATAAAGTAATAACTATGTTAGAAGATTTGATATAGGTCTATTAGAACAACCTGTTAAGATATTTTCCCTGACTCAATCTATTAAAATGGATTCAGCGCCTAATCATACAAGTTGCTCTAATAGCTTATTATGGATCTCCTCTCTTCAAAATCTAAATCTGATCTCCTTATCTGATATCTCAGTTATGTCCTTCACTACTTTGGTTGCTCTATTTGATCTCCTTTTATACTTAGCCTTCCTTCTCTCTACACTTAGTTTGTTAGCTCCTTCATGATCACTTCCATTGACTTTCTTTATGATTGTAGGATAGGTACCCTTCTTAAATAGATAATCATAGAAATTTATAGATTAGGATTAATGTTTCATATTTCATTCTTTTGTTGTTTTCCTTTCTAATTTTTTGATTGGTTAATCTTATTTTCTTGGGATTGATACCTCTTGAAAAAATGTGTAATCACCTCCTTAAATATTTGTATAATATTTAAATGTCATTTAGAAGTTTACTAAAATGATTTACATAAGTGTTCAAAAAATTACAAACTCATATGTCAAATTGGTTTTCTTGGCACTTGAATGTTTTGACACTAGTTATAACTAACATTCATGTTGTCACTCAGTTTCTATACACTTAGCATATACTAACTCACTTAGCATTAACTTACATTTCAAATGCTTGGTCTCTATTGGGGTGCTCACCAACCTCTAACTTGCTTGACTTATGATAAAATGTAGACAAGTCTTTGTAGATTGGCCTTCTCTAGATAGCTTAGTCGCAATAATGACTATCTAACATTTCCTTGGGAATGACCAAATGTGAGACACTAATAGCCAACTTGGGTTTAGAGATCAATATTTGTCCCTTTTTTTCCATTATATTCAACATATTTTCATAAGGATTGCATATTATCAAATGGAAAACTTCAACCATTATATGAATTTGAAACAAATTAGGTGATGGTATGCAAGATTAATTTATGTTTACATTAAATAAATACCTCTAAATCATAGAAGAATGAAAAATAAATAAAAACGATTGAAAGAATTGAACTATAAATAATTTAAATATTATATATAATTATTTAGAAAAGTGAAGAAAATTTTATGTACATTTAGTTTTGTAAATTATCTATATTAGGGTATTCATATCTATGACACATTTTATTGCACATTATAGGATATCAATGTGAATTTAATTAAGAGTTAATTAAAAATATGAGTCCTCTTCTATTTCAACTTCATCAAAGTTCTCTATGGGATCTAAACCTTAATATAGTAGGTGTGTCATTTGATTATTGTATCAACTCAATCATGTATTTCTTACACATGCCCTACGTTAGCATGTATGGCCTTTTTTTGTCATCCCAATATTAGATCTCAATAATACACTAAATGCTAAGCTCTTCTAAGCATATGGAGCCTCCAATTTAAATTTAAGTATACAATGCAAGGAGCAACCAGATTACTTGAGTTGTCAAGGTTCTCCCAATCCTACTTTAAATTTGAAACATGGAATAGGTATATTCTTTAGTAATTTTAAACCCAACTTGCATTTCTCTAAATTTTATAACATGAAATACTTGACAATATACATTCTCTACACTACAAAACTCTTTCATTTTGTCAAAATATTCAATCCAAATCATATATGTCTACACATACACATCTCTCTCTCTCTCTCTCTCTCTCTCTCTCTCTCTCTCTCTCTCTCTCTCTATGTGTGTGTGTGTGTGTGTCTATGTGTGTTTATAAGTTTATATAAATGTTTGTACACACACACACACATATTCTTTATCCTTTATGGATACTAGAAAAACCTTCAAATTGTATGTCAAACTAGGTACGAGACTATGGTTCAGCTACTCAACCCTCTTTCTAAACCAAAATCCAATGCCAAAAGTGGACTTAATTTTTGAAATTTTACAAAGGAGATCTTATTTACTAAATGCATTCATGTTTTCCTTTTTTTAAAACTATATTATGGAGAAAATATTAATGGGAGGTTTTAAATTAAAAATTGAGTTATTTTGAACCAACATCTCCTTTTTAAATGTGATCTAGTTTTGTTCAAAATCTCATCTAGTTTCATTTTATATAAGATCTCATTTATAATATTTTAGGTTTACTATCATGATGATAAAAGAATCCTATTCTTTCTAAATTGGAACCCATTTTGTTGACAATGGATTCACAAATTTTCTATGTGTGAAAGTTCCCGTGTAACTAGACTAAACTTCTTGCACTTGCCCAATGTTGACCTAAACAATAAGAATATAGTTACAACTATTAATTGTTTAGTTTTTAACAACTATAGACCCAAACCAAAAATGATAGTAATGTGGCTGACGAGAGTACTAAATTGATATAAATGAAGGATCTTTGATAGACTATGATTGTTTAATATATAGTATTTTGAAATGGGGTAGTTCAAATAATATAAAACTCACATGTAGGAAATTATTACACTTCCTTGGAATCATATCCATGAACCCACATAGTAAAAACAATCATTCAAGAGGATAGAAAAATTCTTAGATACAGTTCTAAGGTAGTTGAATTTTTTATGATGTAGTTCAAAGAATAGTCAATATAAAATTTCCTAGTAGGAGATTCAATATATCAAATTGTAAAAATAGACTTTAGAGGAAATATTCAACTTATGTCCAAAATTGCATGCATGACTAAATTCTTCAATGCATATGAATGAAAACCAAGATTCAAATTCACTAAGCAATGAAAAAAAGTGCAAGCATGAGTAAAGAAATAAATATCGTTAAACTAAACTCCTTGATTATTGAGCCATCAATGAAATCATAAGGTTTGTGTAACAAGTGTAAAAAATTGCATACAACATATTCAAAGTGTCATTTTGTTTTAAATACATTAGGTTTTCTTCTAGACCAATTTCCATATCTTAAGTCATGTTAATCCCATTTTTTTCATTACATCAAAAAATCTCTCAAAAATATCTCTCTTAAGAACATTGACCATATTTAGAGAGTGGAGGGATGAATAGTATTAGGGTTTTTGAGCCATTTGATGAAAGTGAGGGGGATGATAGATATGATGATGATGGGGTGAGCATCCAACATCCAAGATCTATCCAAGGGTTTGTCATTTATGTGGTTTCCCTTGGCTATCAATTTTTGAAGTGGGAGCATTTTTTCTCTCCATCTTTTGTCTTCTTTGGAAACCAAATCCCCCACTCTCTTGGGTTTCTCATGGTGCCCATTAAATTAGAGTTTGAGTGAAGTTATATGATTCTCATATTTCTATGGTTGTTTAGGGGGTTTTACCTCTATATGTGCCTCTCACATTATGTTGATCTTAGAGAGAATGATGATGCTCCTATTCTTCTCAACTAGGATAGACCCAATTTTGTAATGGGGTTTCAACAAAAAATGGTGTTGGGATTTATTCTTTTGATGGTTATAATGTCAATCCTCCCTACTCTAGCCTTATTCATTTTTACCTCGCTTTTCTTTGTGATTTGTCTTTGGATAATCTTAGATCTAGACTAGGTTCTTCCAATTGCTAATACACTTATGATGGTTTTAATATCAATTAAGGGGGGATCTTACTTTGTGGTCCAATGGGAGTTGATGGCATCCCTACTCATTATCTCTCCATGGTAGCTGCATATAGAGGTGGACATTCCTTTTGAGGTGGAAGCTAAGCTTGTGTTGGAAGCTTAGCACTAGTATTTTGAGTTGTGGGGTGAGTGTTGGTTGTTGTATCTTTCATTGGGCCTCTTGACAACTAGTTGGATTTTGATCAAATTTGTTTTGATATTGGACCTTCTTCATACTTTCCCTATCGTGGTGGATCTTATTCAAGATCTTATTCAATTTTTTAGTTCAAGAAGCTACTCAAGCTCTTATTCAATTTCTAAGTGCAAAGGTTGTAGAAAAAATAACTATGACACTTATGCAACATGCGATTTCTACACAAGTGTAGTAGCTAAGATCGAGATCAAGTGAAAAGAGGAAATGACTAAAATTATCACTCCTAAGTGATACACCCTCACAATCTCAAGATGTGACTCATTCACGTGATGAAGATGATGAGTTAGTGAGCCTTGATGAGGTAATTACAATACCTATATATGATTTAAATAATATGACACTAGAACAAAAGAAAGAGCTACAAACCTTGTTGAATCACAAGTCAAGACAAGAATAGCTAAGAAGAGAGTATAAGAGAAGGAAGGTATTAAAGGAAGGTATTACATACTATCAAATATATTTTTGCAGATGCATTTGAAATTAAAAACTTGAACAACCAGCATACAATTTTGGATCAGCTAGTATATTTAGTTGATAATATTTAGACAGAAGACATCAACACCACCAAAAAGTTATTACAGTGGTCTGAAAGAAGAATGGAACATAAAGTGTTATATAAAATCTCATAGGAGATTGTACATAGACACGCTAATCTTTCTACATCAGTCAAACATTTGGAAACAACTTTATAAACTATCATTTCATTATGTTGAAATTGTGTGATATTGATTTCTTTATAGTAGATACTACCAATTCATTAGAGCTATTGCATGAAGACATAAGATAAAATTTTAATACATTGGAAAAGAAAACAAGTTCAACTATAGTTTTTTCCACATATAGAGATTATTTCAAAGGTGGTCTATGTTGCCAAAGACATTTTGAAGAAAGATACACATTTTCACCTATAGCAGGATTCATTGATCTAGTTGTCAAGCTAGAGATTCAATTTCAAACTCTGGGACAAGTTCAAGAAAGATGGAATAAAGGCTATGCCAATATCATGGAAAGTCATCAATAATTCTTTGATAAATATCAATAAGCCCTAGCAACCCCAAGTTCCATTAGTGACAAAAACAAGGGGGATATGAAATAAAAGGGGATATGAATGAATAGAAGGAGATATAAGGGAATAAGGATAGGAGAAGTAGTGTGAAAATCAAAGATCATAGATATCAGATTTTATAGGATCAAACTATGGTCTCAAGGAGAGTACTCATTTTTTGAAAGAAATGATTTTTTTTTCATGGCAAAATGTTTTTGACCCTAATATCAAAGGGGGAGATTATTGATCTGAAGGCCTATGTTGTTGATTCATTTCCAAACACTTAGTCATTTACTAGGAAATATTACAAGGTCATCATTGCGATTGAGTTATCTAATAAAGGTGGAGCATACGATGATTATACCAAGAAGGATAGTGATTGTCAAGTATTTAGTAGCGATTGAGTAGATGTACACATTGAGCAATATAGTTGGAGTGAAGAAATATTATTGAGATCAAGTGTGTTGACAAGTTATTAAGTGTATAAAAAGAAGATATATAGAAGTTGAGGCACAACATGACCAAATGTCAAAGCATTGAAGTGTTGATTAGTCCAGTTTTGACACATAAGTCTATAATGGCACAAAGACATATGTAAACCATTTTGACCAAATTTTCTATGATATTTAATATTTGTAGAGCTAGCTAAGGAGATGATCACATGTCATTTCAAAAGGTAATGATCTTCAGATGTGCAATGCAACCAATCATAAAATGGGCCAGAAGTGACAAAAGATGATGAAACATAAGTCATCAATCAAGATAGAGAACCTTCATAGAACATCTATTTAAGGAGGATTCTAACCCTAGAATCATATAGATGTATGTGTGTGAAAAGAGAGTAGCAGTAGGAGTATCCTTATGTGGGTGATGAAGGCAAGACTAAGATTGGAAAGTAGATTAGATAGATAAATCAAAATAGTGAAGGACTAAACAAAATTATCAGATTAGGAGACTAGATCAAAGATACAGAAAAAGAGGTGACCCAATATCAACTTACAGAGAAAACCAAGGGTTAGGTATTGAATCCATTTTTGTTAATTGAGACATGGTAAATCTCTTAATAGAATTATTTTAACAGACCTATGTAAATCTCCTAACAAAGTCCTTACTTCATTATGAATGTAAAATCCTTTAACAAAGTGAGACCTAATAGTCTCTTAAGATTTTAACAGGGCATACCCCTTACAGGGTAGATCATATATTATGATAAAAAACGGTAACCCCAATAGGTTAACTTTATTGTTGCAACAATGAATATTTGTGGGTTTCATCCCCACCCCAATTATACCTTCATCTTGAAGTGTTTCTGGGTAACCAAATCATTGTGTTATGTGTTGAACTTTTATGGATATGATTTATTTCATTTATGAAATAACATTATAGTTTTAGTGGTATATCTATTATATAACATGAATTAGGTGTGGATTTATGAAATTGTTTTTGAAATAAAAAGTTTAAGTTTCTAGTTCAACCCCACCCCTCCCCCCCCCCTTCTTAGTATCTTGTTTCTCATATACTTATTCCAACAAATATCCTCTCCACATTTTCCTATATTTAGTCCTCTAAAAAACTTATGTAACTCACACAAACCTTCATAAATATTTTTGTGAACATAGTTATATTATCTATATACATCCAAGAGTATACTACTAACCTTATGAGTAGAATTATACATCAATTAACTACATTGGCCATATTGTCTAGAAAGCTAATATGTTAACATCAATTATAAGCCAAGTCATAAATGCAACACATAAGCACTCAATCATCTCTTAAATAATACTAGCAATATTCATAAGTCATTCATGAAGCAATATTCCCATTTGGAATTAATGGAAACATATAATGAAAATCATCAAGGTATCAAAAATACGAAATATATTTCATCCTCATCTCCTTACTAAACCATAAAATACTATAAATTAATCTATAAAAATGATATTCTCCTCCCATGCATGCTAATCCTTCATATTTTAAGAAAGGTATTGTAACACAAATTAATCTCCCCAAATAATAATTGAATACAGAAGGGGTTTTTCATGTATATCTCTTCCCCATTGGCATCTATTAAAAAAGTGTTATTATGCCAATTCTCTAAATTCAATCATCTAGACAATACAATCTAAAAACTCTCACCAAGTGGTAAAAGACACTATTAGACAATTCTCAAGAGTTCTTGATAACTCTATGCAAAAGTGACTACTTCCCCAAATAAAGCATCACTAACATATAATCCAGATGAATAAGATTTGAATATAGTGGGTTGATGCAATCATACATTACCTATTCAGAAGAAGGTTGGAGCATAATCTTAAGATTTCCTCTCAACTACTCAAAGGTGTACTTAGAAAATGATTTTGTAAATATGTCTTCTATTTGTTTCTCTATGCTAACATAATCCAATCTAATTTCTTTTTTTCCACATTGTCTCTCAAGAAATGATACTTTATTTCAATGTGCTTAGTCTTCAAATATAATACTAGATTCATTAACATATTAATTGTGCTTGTGTTATTACATTGAATGATAATAGAGTCTATAAATTCAATACCAATATCTTGTAACATCTACTTCATCCAAATAATCTTATTGTCCAATTATTTTTTGTTACAACATGCTCCACTTCTATTATAGATTGTAATATGCAATTTTTTTTCTTACTTAGCCATGAAGCCAAAAATCCTCCCAAAAATAATTCCCCTTAACTTTTACTTTTTACATCATCAACATTTCTTGCCTAATCTACATCAGCATATGAACATAAAGTAAATTCATGTGAATATCCCATTTACTACTTCCAAATGTGTCACTTAAGGATTTTATTTGAATCTTTCTACAATCCCAACTGCATTAACAATATTTAGGTTTTTTTAGCCAAATATAACAATCCTCCTATCATAGATCTATATTTTGTTTGTATTTCACTACGAGATTCATCCTTACTTGATGAATTTCATCTTGTGACTATAGGTATTCAAATTGATTTAAAATTCTTCAAACCAAACTTTTTCAACAAGTCCTTAAGATATTTAGTGTATGATATGAAAATGACATCCTTATTCTCAGTTATTTGTAATCCAAAGAAATACTTCATCTCAGCAATCATGCCTGGATCTCAAATTCATTCTCCATTTCTCCTAAAAACATATTATAGGATTCATCAAAAAATACAACAAAATTAGTAATTCATCTTCATTCTTCCTTAGCTACATTACCTTTCTTAAATCTCAAATTTTGTAAATTCTTATCTAGTCTTGCATACCAAGATCTATGTCCTTTCTTCAATCTACAAACTATGTCTTTTTCTTTTGTTATGGGAAATATGTTAGGTTATTCAATGTAAAATTCTTCTTAAGTTCTCCATTAAGAAAAGGTAACTCAACATGCATTTGATAAACCTTAAAATTCTTTTTAGCTAGATATTCCAAAAACATTGTCACTACTTCAAGTCTAGCAATAGGGGAAAATTTTTCCTCAAAATATATTCCTTCTTGTTATAAATAACCATTACATATTAATCATTGACATTTTTTGTCACCATTTAGCCCATTGTAGATGATCAATCAGAGACATTCTTTATGGGCTAACTTTTTTTAATTTTTGACCTAGAAAAGTTATGAATTTTTGACATTCTTAGGTGCACAAAAAAATTGTGCATTTTTTGGCATTGTAGGATCTACATAGAATGAGTTGGCTTATCATATGAGTCCTTTTTTCTCATTTGACATTTGTGGGTTGAAAATATAGTGTGTTTTTGTGCTTGCACATGATTGTGGGTCAAATTAAAGAGAGAAGCTTTCTTGTTATGATCAACTTGCATAGGCTAAAATGGTTGTGCATTTTTGGGTATCCTAAGGATTGATGGAATGAGTTGACTTATCAAAGGAATACTTTTCTTCCTATTTAGTTTTGTGATCTTGTGTAGATTGCAATATTGGGCCAGTTTTGATCTTGTGTAGGTTGTGATATTGTACAATTTGTGATCTTTCATTGTAGGATGAAACTTCATTTTTTTGCATGATCATAGGTCAATTTATGCTAATAGAAAATTCTTCTTATGATCATGTAGTGCAATTCATTTTCTAGTGCACGTGTGATATCGTAGGTTTTTTGTGTAGGAAGGAAATATTCAATGGAATGGTGTGTAGGACAAAAAAATGGTGTGTTTTTGTGCCTACATTAATTTTTCCTATTATTTGTGATAAGAGTTGAGAGCTCAATATTTATGGTTGAACATTTTTTTAGGATGTTTTTACATGATGTAAAGGATTTTTCCTCATATGTTTCCAGTTGTAGAGGAAATGGGCATGATTTTCTTGTTTCTTGGAACATTTATTGGCCCATTTTCTATTACTTCATCAATAAAATTGTGTACAAAATCATATTTTGTTTGATTTTTCTTTATTTGCACTTTATAATCTTAACTCTTATTATTGTTGAGAGTTTAAATTGTATTTTTGTGTCTAATTTATGCCTAATCTCTTTAAAATGCATATTTTTACATATTTTCTAGGTCCTTCTCTATTATCTTTTTATAGTATCCTAATGCTCTGTAATTTTATTCATTTTGTCTAACATTAATGAAATACTTGCTTTGCATATTCTTTCATTTAGCTATGTTGTAAATAATTTTTCCTTGTGTTAGATGTTCTTTTACATGTTCTCAATTTGTATTGTTGAAAACAAATTGATACAAGTATGAGAATCTATTTCAATCATTGTTTTGTCACTAATGTCAAACCTACTACTTGCTGGTAAGATAATAGCTTAGTTTACTTGAGTACTATCATTTATTTTATTAATGAGGAGGATTTGATCAAATGAGATTAAAAAAATACCAACAGAAAAGGTTGAGTTATGGTATGAAAATGGAGAACAAAGATCAAACTAAGACAATGATGATATAGTGCATTGATTATTTACTTAATATTGCAAAGGTTGGATACACTAACAAAGTCTAGAAGAATAATTAAGAATAATTAAGTCTACCAAGCTTGACTGAGTGGATAGTAGGTGCTGAGTTAGTGCAAGCCAAGAAAAAAATTAGTTGGAGCTAAGCAAGTTAAATTTCAATGTATGTTGAGTGATAAAATGTAAGTTGAGTAAAGTTTAGATGATGCTAAGCATTAGTAAAATTTTGTGTTTTATGAGTGATCTAGTTGATAATGAGTGGAAGAATAGTATGGAATTTGAGAGACAACATATTGATTCTAAGTGCCAGTATTCATGTTAAATCATGTATTTGACGTATCAGAGCTGACTATTTTGTTTTCTTGAATTTTTTGAAGCATGTGGAAGATAACTATGATGAGTTAGTAGTACAAAATTCATGGTAAATCATTTTGAGGTGAATTCAAAGAGGATTGAAGGAGAAGTTTCTAGAAGGGAGTAAAATGAAAAGATGGATAGATTCATTGAATCATACCTAATCCTATGTAACCCTAAAATAGATGATAGAGGATGAAAGGAAAAAATATCTTTAATTTTTTATTTATAGAGATGGATGGTCAGAAGAATGGTTGATCAATGTTGGAGAGCCTAAGTTAGACAAGAGGTCTAAGGTATTGCTTCATTTAGAAATTGAATAGAAGAGACTATTATTGGCAAGAAAAGAAAGAAGGCTTAAGGGTATGGATGTTTGAAGGGTAAACAAGCTATCACAACTGAAGTGTGTGAAAGCCAAACAAAATGCAGGACTAAAGTAGAGATCTATAATTTACAAGTGAGTTGTAATTTTTTATCAGATCAATCCTTACTCTTACTTTCTAATCATTGTACTAGTCTAGGCTAAATCCTTTGGATTAAGGTTGACCTAATAGTCATTTGTAACTAGGTGACATTCCAAGTGAATAATCTAAAGTCCTTTAACAAGGCTCACTCCTAACAAGGTGATTGGAATCCTCTAACTAGGTCACATTTAACACTATGTATTATAACCTTTAACAAGGTCAACCTTTCATAGGGTATCACTTCAGAAGAGTGAGAATGAGTAGAATGTTACTGGTAGTTTTGCAAAAAATTGAGATTCCACATAAAATCATTTTGTGAAATTTGTTATTGAATCAGTTATGTTTAATGTTTATATTTATGCAAAGTTGATTTGATAGTAACCTACAAGTTTATGTGATTGTATGATCTAATGGATGCTTTCATGGTGAATATGTTTTATATGGATATGGGTTCACTAAGCAGTGAAAAGTTTTGTTTGTACATGTGGACCTTGGATAACTAATTCATCCCCACTCTTAGTAATTCTAAGGAATTCCAAAAATTTGTATTAGAGCCATTTGCTTAAGAGGACTAGTTTAAAGGTACTAGAAGCAAAAGATCAAGATGTGAAAAAGAGGTATACCAAAGCTTAATAGAGATAAATTTTCTACATGGAAAATTCTAATGAAGCTACAACTGGGAGGTCCTGGAGACCATACACAATCTACCATTGCTACTAAGCATGTTGATCATATTGGAGCCCTAACTACTGAAGATGTGAAAAAGAAGAAAGTGTTGATAATTGGCTAATAGTGATATGTAATTGTTGTCATTTATGGCAACATATGATGCACATGCTCATAGGAAATCTCAAAAATAAAGATACTTAGTGTTTGCTAATTAGGAAAATTGTCTAAGTATAGGCATTACGAAACAAAGATAATCATGTTTTAGGAAAACAAGACAAAAAAATTGAAGGAAAGAATTGTTTTGTTTACAAAGCAATTACTTGTCCAATTAGGGATAGCATCCTAGATGTTTACTCTAATTTGGAAAAGTGGATTGTGGTATTAGCTAACCCAGTAGAAATTTGTGTTAAGGCATCATATATATGCAAAGAACATCTTACGATGAGAAGAGTAATTGCAAGTGCTATCTTGTAATTATGATTGTATGCAAATTTTTGTGAAAACAATATATGCAAAATTTTATATGAGCTATTTTGTGATCTAAGATTGAGCTAAAGATCAAAGATTAGTCAAGGAATAAGATAAAATACTTATATTTAGTCTGATCACTTGTTTGAGTAGTGAGATCTTCTTGTAATTGGAATTGCATGTTTGGGTAGTGGACTCATCTTGCATCTAATATACTACAACTCCTAACAGGGTAATAGGAATTCAAAGTCTCATAGCAGGGACTCCTTGTACTAAATTTTCTCTTTGAATCCTAATAGGGTCCATCCTCTAACAAGAAACTTATATATTAGTATATTATCTAGTGGGTATAATCCCTACCAAGGTCTTCCCTTGCCTAGGGTTTCCCTAATTAACAAAATATGGTGTTATGTGTTATCTTTGTGCATTGTTACTATGACTATTCAACATTACTTTATTGCTTTGTTATGCATGGTTTAAAGTAAGAAATAATATTCGATTGGTGACTAAAGTTTGTAGATTACTGATTCACCCACCCTACCTTAGTAATCCATATTTCTAATAGAAAGAACATAATCAAGCAATGTTGGAGATTGCCTCTACCCTAAGTTATGTCAAGTTTGATGAAATCAAGGGTTTTGATAGTGAAAATAAAATGTGGGATGGTCTTTACACCATATATGGAGGTGGTGCAAATGTATTGAGAGCCAAATTTGAAAGTCTTAGAGGTAAGTTTGACGATATGAGAATGCAAGAAGGTGAGAATGTTGTTCAATACTGCTCTAGGATAAAAGATGTTGTTAATGCTATAAGAGGATCTACTAGTAAGATAGATGATGAGATTGTATTAAGAAAATTTTTGTGAACACTGGTACCTATCTATGCTATTAGAGTTTCTGCAATACAAGAACTAAGATGTATACCATGTTCTAATCTAACTCTTGAAGGTCTGGTAGGTAGGCTCATTGCTTTTGAGCTATCTAATTTTGATAACTTCAAATATGATGATGTTGAATCTACTTTCAAAGCTAAGTTGTCATTGAAGGAACCTAATGAGAAGAAGAAGAAAAAGGTAAAATATGTTTCCAGTGATAGTCATATAGATGAGGAGGATGTAGAACAACTTGAAGCACTACTAGCAAGGAGATTTCATAGAGGTAAAGGAAAATTCAAAGGTAAGATACCTATCATTTGTTTCAATTGTGATGAGGTTTGTCATATTATTGCTAGATGTCCAAAGAAGAACTATTGAGATGGAGACAAATACAAGAGTTGAAGAGATGAAGACAACAAAGATTATAAAGACAAAGGAAAGAAGTCTTGCTACATTGTAGAAGAGGAAACCAAAGATGGATTTGATGATCACGATGATGAAGTGGTGTATGTTGTAATGAAGGATGATTCTAATGAGGATGAGGCAAGTGAACTAGTGTCTTGTGTGGACACGAATGACAGATGGATCATTGATAGTGGGTGTTCACATCACATAAATGGAGATAAAAGTAAGTTCATTACCTTGAATTATTATGATGGAAATAGTATAAGGTTTGTTAATGATGCACCTTGTTTGATAAAAGGAAAGGGTTCTATCAAAATTATAGAAAATATTTTATGTGACAATGCTTATTATGTTGAAGGACTTAACTATAATTTTTGAGTTTGTCACAACTGAATAGTTCATGCTGCAAGGTTGAGTTTGAGATCAAGATTGCTAAGATATATGATACTAATGGAAAGCTATTGGGAAAAGGTGATCAGACTAGAGCTAATCTATTCTATCTTGATATGGATGATGATACTTGTCTAGTTGTAGAATTCGATAATGTTTGATTATGGTACAATAGGTCATGTCATATTTATTTTGATAACTTGGTTAGTATTAGTAACATGATAAGAGTCAGAGGTTTTCCTAAGTTGAAGAAACATGACAATATAATTTGAAAACAATGTCAGTAAGGGAAGATGAAAAAGTCTAGTTTTACAAGTAAGACTCATACCTCTAAAATAATTTTGGAGATTGTTCATACTGACTTGTGTAGAACAATTTATGTGAAAAGCTATAAAGGTGATAAGTACATTATGCTATTTTTTGATGATTATTCTAGGATGATCACAATTATTTTTCTAAAACAAAAATCTAATGCTTTCCAAATGTTTAAGTGGTATTTAGCAAGAGTTGAGAAGGAAAGAGGTAAAAGTGTAAAATATTTGAGATTTGATAGAGGAGGAGAATTTATATCAAATGAGATTGAGATGTTTTGTAATGATAGAGGAATCAAAAGACAAACCTTTACTCCTAGAACCCCTCTACAAAATTAAATTGTTGAAAGGAGGAATAGATCTATAATGGACTATGCTAGGATAGCCATGATGGAGAAAAATGTTACTTTGAAATATTGGAGAGAGATTGTAAGTACAACTATCTATACCTTGAACCATGCATAAGTCAAGAAAGGTACTCATTCAACACCTTTTGAACTATGGTATGGATACTCACCCAATGTAAAATATCTTAAGGTATTTGGAAGAAAGTGTACTATTCTCAAAGATTTCAAGAATGGTAAATTAGATGCTAAAAGTGATGAAGGTATATTTCTTGACTATTCCACAAGAAGTAAAGCTTATGAGTGTTCAAATACTAACATTAACAAAGTTGTGAAAAGTGCAAATGTGAAATTTGATGAATATATAGAAGTACATGAGGCTAGACCTATGAAGGAACCAAAGGAATACAAATCTTTTGTATACTTTTATGAAGAAATGCCTTCTAATGAAGAAGCTATAAATCAAGTTACAAATCAACAACAAGTTTTAGTAAATGTCGAGTTGCATTTAGGAATCGAGCTACAATCAGGTGTTGAGTTATAGAATGAAGTTGAGGCACATTCTAATTTTGAGATTAGTGTACATGAAAGAAATGTTGAATTACTTGATAGAGAATTACATAGTGATTCAAAAGTTGATAAACCAAATAAGGAAAATAGAGCAGAACCAAGATTGTCAAAGTATGTCAAAAGACATCACCCTACTGCACAAATTATTGGAGATAAAGATGTAAGACCAATGACAAGGAACAAGTTGAGAAATCATACATGTTTTCTTAGCATACATGAACCTAAGTTAGTGAAATATTCCTTGGAATATGTGGACTAGAGTAATGCCATGAAAGAAGAGATTGAAAAAATTGAAAAGAATAAGACATGGAATTTAGTTTCTAGATCAAAAGATAAAAATATGATTTTCGCTAAGTTAATGTACATAAAAAAGCTAGATGAAAATGATGAAGTCACAAGGAATAAAGCAAGATTATTTCACAAAGGGTATGCACAAGTAGAAGGGATAAAGTATGAAAAATATTCACTCCTATTGCAAGATTGGAAGGAGCAAGAACTCTCCTTCCTTACTCTACTTACAAAGGTTTCAAAGTTTATCAAATGGATGTGAAGTCTACATTTCTAAATGGCATATTGGAAGAAGAGATTTATACAGAACAACCAAAAGGATTTTTTGATGCTAACAACCAAAATATGATATGGTATGTAGACTACACAAAGCTTTATATAGTTTGAAGAAAGCACCAAGAGCATGGTATGAAAGGCTTCACAATTATCTTGTGAAGATTGGATTTGAGAGGAATGATGATAATAGCAATCTATACTTGAAGACAAAAAAAGACAAAGGTATTTTACTATTTGAAATTTTTGTTGATGATATCATATTTGGAGGTCAAGATACTTTTGTTGACAATTGGCTATATATAGTGATGTAATTGTTGTCATTAATGGTAACACATGATGTACATGTTGTAGAAAATCTTAGAAATAAAGATACTTAGTTTTTGGTACTCATAAAATTCTCTAAGTATGGAATTAGTTTACAAAAGTGTATTGTTTTAATGTATAACTTGTTTATATGATGTCATTTGTGAGAGCAAGGTTAGATAGAGATAGTATACATATTGATGATGATGTGCATAACCTCAAACATCAATACAAATAGTATATAAATGAGATATTCATGATTTACTAATGAACAAATTAGTAGAATTAAAGGTAGAGGAATTAGTTTGTTTACAAAATAATTACTTGAACAATTAGGGCCAACATCCTAGATGTTTACTCTAAGTTGGAAATGTATATTGTGTTCCTAGCTGACCCAGCAACAATTTTTGAAAAGGCATGGTATTTATGACATCTTGCAAAGTCATTTGTAATTGGTGTGCAAGTTATGTGATTGAATGCGAAGTAATGTTATATACGAATGTGAAGTTTTGTACCATATGCAAAAGAAATTTTGTGATCTAAGATCAAGATAAGGTCAAAGATCAGCTAGAAAGTAGGTACAACATATATACACTTAAGGATTGACTACTTTTTTGTGCAGTGATCTCTACTTGTAATTGGAAGTGCATATTTGGGCAGTGAGCTCTTCTTGCATACATTGTACTAAAACTCCTAACAGGGTTGGAATCTCTTAATAGGGATTCAAAGTCTCCTAATATGGACTCCTATGTATTGAATTCTTTTATAGACTCCTAATGGGGTCCATCCTCTAAAAAGGAACATTTATATTACTAAATCATCTAGTGGGTATCATCCTCACTGGGGTTTTCCCTTGGCCACAATTTCCCTAGCTAACAAAATATGGTGTTATGACTTCTCTTTATGCATGATTATTATTACTATTGGACATTACTTGTTTAATTTTTTATGCATGGTTCAAAGTAATAAATAAAATCTAGTTGGTGAAAAAAGTTTGTAAAGTTTAAAGAATGATCCTAGCAAAGTTGAATCTAATTTGAAGACTAAAAATTTAGGTTTTATAACCAATCTAGCAAAGAAGACATTTGAGCTTGAAGCATTGAAAGTTGATCATGAAGAACTTCAAAAGTACAACACTATTGTGAAAGGTGAATTAACTTAGAGCAACCTACAGCTTGAAAAACTCTATACTAGTAGAGAAAAGCTCAATGATCAATGTCAATACAAAGACCTACCTATGATAAGACTAGTCTTGGTTACCTATTTAACATGTCTACAAAGAAACCTAAAAATAGATCAGTTCTAAAAGAGAAAGATAAATTTGATGATAAGATTGAATCCAATCAATCTTTTGATAAATCAAAGGAAGTTGGACAAGAGAAGGAAACTAAGAAATTGGATGAACCTAAGCAAGTGGAATCTCCTAAGGAAACTATGTATGAATTTTGGGGTATGTGCAGGATCATGGTGTGCCAAAAAGTGGTGATCTGAAAAATATGTAGTTCTGAAATGCCTCAAAGAATTTCAAACTCTATTCCAACTTTTTTCCCACCCATCCTGATACTAAATGAAAACAATTAATACCTTTATAATTCCTACTATATCTTTCGATACCAAGCTTATATGGTCATCTTTAAAACATCACAAAAATGTGTTTTTGGCATGTTCTTATGTGTTTTTTACTTCAAGCATGTAGCTGATGACTTTTTTTTGACCAAAATTTGATGTAATGAAAAGGGTTTCGTAAGAATGTTCTTAGCTTTTCATGAATGTAAGGTTTGTCAAATTACGAGTTCAGTAAGTAATTATTACTTATTTTCTAATGGAGTTAGCTACAAAGTGTTGATTGACATACTAGTTGAAAAATAGCTATAACTGTCAAACCGTACAAGATTTGTGAAATCCAAAAGATGCATCACATTCTATGCTTCGACTAGTATAAGACAAAAAAAAAAAAACTTAATTTTGATTTTTTTTGAACTAGTTAAGGTGGTCAGACACGAGAGTTTTTAAATTTCAAAAATAGTATAGTAGAAAATTCATAATTAATTATCTATTTGGAATAAAAATTCCCAAAAATATGTGTCACATCCAAGCATGAGTCTACTTTTTATATCTAAAATTATATTTAAAAATATTATCATTTGATTATGATTAAGGTGGTCAAACATACACCTACTTTTTATTTTCACCTTGAAATTTTTGTAGCACTGCATTAAAATCCAAATTTTTGACCAGTCAAATAATTTTTTCTCTAGATAAGGCCTTGTAGTTTAGAAACTAGATTCAATTTCCTACAGATTATTTTGTTACAACTTTTTGATATAAAGTTCAGTACCACTTTAAAATTATGTGTCAAGTTGGCATAACCCTGATTTGTTGGTTTTTCATTACCACTTAAGGCCATAGTTCTGTACACCATGATCTGGCACATACCCTTTGAGGTAAGTTTTTTTCATGTAATGAAATAGGTCATATGAAAAGAGATTATACAAATAAGTTATTTAATCATGTTACAGACTTTTATTGTCATAATTGTCATGGTATTGGTCATAAAGAAATTGATTGTAGGAAACCTTAATATGATAATGATAGAAGAAATAGTAGAATGTTTGGAAATACTAACCCTATAGATAGAAGAAGATATAATGAGAGGAAATCAAGAGAAAGTAGACCTTATGAAGAAAAAAAGAAAATCATGTGTTATAAGTGTAACAACTTTGGATACATAGCCCAGAATTGTCAAGCACCAATTGATCAATAGAATCCTAGAAGCAAAACCCTGGTATGTCAGTTATGCAACAACTTTAGACATACAACAAAGTACTATATAATGTACAAAAGGAAAACTGGAAGGAAATTTGAAAATGATAGAAGGAATCATGAAAGAAACTTTAGAAACAAAAGCAATAATGGAAGAAACTTCAGAAATGATAGAAGGAACCATGAAAGTAACTTTGAAACTAAGAAAGAAAATTAAGATCAAACAAATGTCATTAATGAACTTTAAGAAGAACTTGATGAGTCATTTGCAAAGGGATTAAATATTTTTGAGGAAAAGTTAGATGATGCTGAGATAGGAAAATTGAAGTCAGTAATCAAGTTTGATTTGACCAAGTTGAATTAAGCTTGTTCACATCACCAAAATTTGAAACTTCATTTAGAGATCGATCTGTTAGTAGTAAGGTTGAGAAACTATGTATCATAATGAGTTTAGATTATAGCTAAGGTCACTTGCAATTTGGAACTTATGAAAACAAATTATGGAGGAAATAAGTGTTATTGTTATAGTAGAGAAAGTTTTTTCTGTGACAAAAGATAAAATCTATGTCTTCACAAAAAAGTTGTGGAGCAAAGTTTTCTAGAACATTGTCATGATGGAAGGAAGATATGGTGAACCTCATATGGTATTTGAAGATTGGACGGATGATCTTGAGCAGATATTTGATTTCAAAATGAAATTAACAACTTTTTTGATTTGGCAAGGTAGGCAATTAATGTAAGTTCTAGCTAGATAAATAGAGTACGAACTTGATTATTTCCACATTGTGATTATCTTTGAAGTGAAATGGCAAAGTAATTTAAAGAAAAACCCTACTTTAAAAAAGGTATTTTATCATTTTCTACAAAAACATATTCCATAAATTTACATCTAGTGTAATCATGGACATGTCAATAGTTTGGAATGTTGACAATATTGAGAGACCCAAATTAAAGGTTGTTCCTATGAAACCCTTAAAGGAAAACCCTAATTTAGCTTTATCAACAACTTCAAACAACATAGTCTACTTGGAAGACGTAGGAAGCTATTTGTCTAGTAAGTTTGAAACTATTGGAAGTGAATTTATTAATAAAGATATAGAAATTTTTTTCAATCATGACATGACTATTAAGCTTAGATATGAGCATCTGAAGGAATTAGAATTATTCAAATATCACTTTTACCACAAACTTGATACCGAAGAATGGACTGAGATTATATTAAGCATAATTCGTAATGGAAAGATTTGGATGGGAGAAGATGTAGTTGACATATTTGCTGACCTTATTCATGAGGTTATTTCCCAACAAGGTAGTGTACCTATTGATGAGAAACTAGTTAAGAAGAAGGTGGAACTTAAGACTAAGGTAGTTTATAATGGTAAGTTAATGGTAATCAATACTATTAGACAACATGATGTGAGATTCTTGAGTAGAATCATTCCATATTCTATTTGTGAAAGTTCTAAGAGTGATGAGTTTTCAATAGGCTTTATTTATGTAGCTTACAAGATTTTTGTTGAGAAGGAGCAAGTGAATTTAATTTAGATTCTAAGAGTACATCTCCTTGAGAATTTGGAGAAGATTAAGAGAACTAAGAATGGTGTATTCAAATTTTAGTCTCTGATTCATCATATTTTCTTTCGTGTACTTAAGGGATTTTCATTTTAATTAGTTATAGAGATTATGAGTAGTGAAAGATGCACTATGGATAAGATAATAGATGTATGTAGAAGGCATCCTACAAGGAAAATCTTGGATAGTGGTAATTTAATCATGAGGACATTTCAAAATGAGATGAAACAAAGATTCATAATTGCACCAGCAATTGTTGACAGATTTAAGAATGATATATGTTTTATGGTGGATACATACCTAGCTTATATTGAAGTAGTAAAACCTCGAGAAACATTTTGTGAGACCTTAGGTTATGAGTTAAGTGATGATATAGCTATTGGTTACATTGATTTAATGTTGAAATCCAAAATAGATCAAGCATCATACATATTTGGAACATATGAAGAAATAACTCAGCTAGCTTACTAGCATCATTAGAGAAAGCATCTCATAAGAAGGTTGCTACTATAATGAAGAAAGCACTATTTGAGGACAGTATGTTAGAACAAGAATCACAAGAAGTTAGACAAACAATCTTTGGACTGAAACAAATTTGTGAACAAGGTGTAATGTATGTGATACCTATATCAGTTTCCCAACCATCTGGTGTATGCATTACAGAAACTCCTATAGAACAGAGCATTACATATGCTCATGTATTAGTTATGAAACCAAGTGGAACCAAAAGGAATTCAAAGAGATTCAAGCAGCAAGCTACTGGACTAGAGAAAAGAAATAAGACATTATTGACAATTAAAGATTCCAGTGATGATGAAGAAGAAGACGAACAAGAAGAAAATCAGCTAGAGAAGGTAATTATTTCCAAGTAGCCAATAGGTAAAATAAGGCAACCCTAGAAACCAAATATAGAGAAGATTAACATAATCATTGTTAATGAAGGAAACTTTATGCAGACGAATAAGTTTTATGATTTTTACAAGGACATTGAGTAAGAATAGATTGATATCTCTACTGTGAGATATATGATTCTTACTAACCTAAAACTCGAATATATTAAAAGTTTTGTCAATCAAAAATTCTATGATAGACTTATAGAAAAGAAGGCACTAGTTCAAGAAGAAGATATGGAACATTGGAAATCAATGATAAGAACTATGTGCAAGACTGAAGATGAAGAAGAAAAGCAATTGATGAGTAAACTAGCACCCTATCTATGGAACAAAATGAGGCCAATTTTATTTATGGGTGGTGATAAGAATGTAATAAGAAGTGAAACTATTCTAGCTATCAATAAAATGATGATTGAGGTAGAGGCATCTGCTACCACTATAAATAAAACTTTGAAAGTATCAATAACTGGTGATGAAAATTGATCAAACAAGCGTTACAGTCAACATTGACGATAATTCTTTGAACTTTCATAAGTTATAATCATCCTAAGCTCCACATTGAAGATATTCAAAATTAGTTGAGACTGGTTGAAGAAGAGAAAAGACATTTAGTAGAAGAAAAGAAAAAAATTGAAGAAGCCAAGCTAAAAATTTTTGAAGAGGAAAAAAAGAAAAAAGAAGAAGAAAAGAGCAGAGAATAAGTTGGAAGAAGAAAAGAAAGAAGTATAAAATAAGAAAAAGGGAAAGAAAGAAAAAGAAAGAAAAGAAAGAGAGGAGAAGGAAGAAGATGAGAGAAAATTAAAGAAAATAGTAGAGAAGAAACAACAGGAAGATGAGGTGAAAGAATCTAGCTCATCCACTCCTATATCTCTTGCTAACCTTGTAGGTGATGATGACAATCAATCTAACTTGATCTCATCCTTCAGCAATTTGATTGAGAAGAACAAAATAGTCAAGAGCTTATAGAGAGCATTAATGGAGGTGACTAATAGATTGCACAACACCCTCACATATAGAAGCAGACCCCAAATAGAGAGCTGAAGTAGTTGTAAAATCATTTGATGACAAGTTTACAAATTTGTTAAATTTTTTTGAGTCTAAGGCTCAAATTTAACATCATGGTAATATTTTTAGCACCATTTGATAGAACATTCATTAAATCTAACTCCTATTGAATTTTATCAACAATGGTTTACATAGAATTTTGTACCACCAACTCATCATCCTTATCCTCCAACTAGTTCACAAAAATCAAGGTAACAACTATGTCAGCTTAGATTTGGTGAATCTTTGACTTTTCAAATAATGCAACAGCTCAAAACTATTGAAACTCTGATTCTCAACACATACTGTGTTACTCAGTACCTACTACATTTTACTAATGCTCGACATCTATTGTAGATTCACTCAGCATCCACTAAGTTTTACTGGCACTCGACACTTGTTGCTTTCTCGACATCTAATCTTTACTTAGCTCCTATTTTACTCAACACACACTAGATTTTCCATTTTCTTGGCTTCAACTAAAAATTTTTTGAGCTCCAACTCACTTGCTCGACACTCACTTATGAACTTAGTTAAGCTTTGTAGTCAACCTTGTTACAACTTATACTTCTAGTGTTTCTAAATGTGACCAACCTCTGTATCTTCAAGTATGTTATCAATACATCATTTAACCATTGTCTTAGTTAATCCTTGCACTTCATTACAAAACCAAAATTCAACCTTTCCCTTAGGTGCTCTTGTTACATCTTGTTGATTAAATCATCTTCATCAATCAACTAAGTGATAGTACTTGGATCTTATAAGCAGTTTGTCATTCCTACAAATAGTAGGTTTGACATCAATGACAAAATAATGATTGAAAACATTCTTTATCAACCAAGTTCCTTCCTTGCAACAATGATCTTTTAAATTATATTTCCAAAAATCTCCCACTTTGGCATTGATGGCAAACCAAACTAATTAACCATCAAACCAAACTAATCAACCAAAGTTAGAATAGTAAGTCAAATACAAAAAAGAAATATGTTATGATTAGTTTTCCACTTCTCCCTCTGATAGTTTTTTCTCTTTCTCAGATTCTTCTCTTTCCTCCTCTTTCCTTCTGCTCTTTTCTCTTTATCCTCAAATGTTGGTGATCATTTTCTTCTAGCTCATTCTCCCTCAAATTTCCTCAAATGCAATAAGTTTCTAGTTCATTCTCCCTATTTGAGAAAAATGCCAAAGACATAGTATCTCAACATCTTAACATGAAAATATAGCATTTATAGGTACTTCAATTTCTCCCTCTGTCACCTTGCTTGTGACTAATTTGGAACTTCTACACTTTGATTACTTCAGGAAAAAATCCTAAAGTATCCTCTACATCAATGTGTAATATTTCAACAATCAACTCATTTGATGTAGGGTAATCTTATTTTCTCTTAAGTAGCCTTTGCTAGGTGTATCACCCCTAAATTACCTCTAAGATACTCAAAAGCATCTTTAGGTAGAGCTTTTGTAAAAATGTTACCAATCTATTCCTTTGAACTAACATATTCTATCTTCACTTGCTTGTCTTCCACCAATTCTCTTACATAGTGATACTTAATTGCAATATGCTTTATTTTGACATGCATTACATAGTTCTTTGTTATATTAATGGCACTTGTATTATCACAATAAAGTATCATAGGCTTAGTTACCTCTTCCTTTGTGCCTTGCAACAAATGTTTGATCCATACAATATTGGTGCAATTGATAGTAGCCACAACATATTCAACTTCTGCTATGGACTGTGAGGTACAACTTTGCTTTTTGTTGGTCCATGTCATCAATCTTCTACCTAAGATGAGTGCTCATCCATTGGTGCATTTTCTATCATCAATGTTACCTCCCCAATCTTCACTATTGTAGGCTCTTAGCTCAAACTTTTCACTCCTCTTGTAGTACAAACCAAAGTCACTAGTTCCTTTTGGATACCTCATTATTCTCTTTGCTACCATCAAATGATTTTCTCTTGAATTTGTAGAAAAATTTTCCACTATTCCAAATGCTAATGCAATTTCTAGTCTACAATATACAACATACTAAAACTTTCTAATCATTGATCTATATATTATCTAGTTCACTTCAACAAATTCATCATTCTTGGATAACTTATGTCCCATTACCATTGGTGTACTAACTGGTTTTAAGTCTTTTAATCCAAACATCTTAAGTATCTCCTTGATGTATTTGGATTGGGTCACAAATATGCCATGCTTTAGTTGATGTACTTGCAATCCAACAAAGAATTTGATTTCTCCAAACATTGACATTTCAAACTCATGTTTCATTTGATCAGAAAAATCTTTGCATAGGACATCTTTTCTTCTAAATATTATATCATCAACAAAGATTTTAGATATCAAAATGTCTTCACCTTTTTCTACCTCAATATACAAGTTGCTATTGTCATCTATTTTCTCAAATCATATCTTTACAAGATATTTGTGTAGTCTCTCATACCATGCTCTAGGTGCTTGCTCCAAACCATAGAGAGCTTTGTGTAGTTTGCAGACCATATCCTTACTCTTGTCATAAAAAAATCCCTCTGGTTGTTCTATATAGACTTCGTCTTCTAGTATTCCATTTAGAAAAGAAGACTTCACATCCATTCGGTAGACTTTGAAACCTTTGTAGGCAACATATGCAAGTAATGTTCTTACTCCTTCTAATCTTGCAATAAGGGAAAATATTTCTCCATAATCCAATCCTTCTTCTTATGCATAGCCTTTGCAAACTAATCTAGCCCTTTTTCTTGTTATCTCATCATTCTCATCAAGTTTATTCCTAAAAACCCATTTTGTACCAATTACATTCTTATTAGCTGGTCTAGGAACTAGGGTCCAGGTTTTGTTCTTCTCAATCTGATCTATCTCCTCTTTCATAGCTTTATACTAGTCATCATCTTGTAGTGCATATTTCACTATTTTAGTCTCAACCTTGCTTAGTAGACATGATTCATTCCTTAGTTTGTTCCTTGTCATTGGTCTAGCATCCTTGTCACCAATGATTCATTCTGTAGGGTGATGTCTTCTCACATACTTGACTAACCTTAGTTATGTCCTTCTTTCCATATTTGATCCTTTAGCTTCAGATTCATTTTTCTCTTCTCCATCTGGTATTTTATCATCTCTTCCATGTGTACTGATTTCAGAGTTAGAATGCGCATTATCTTCATTTTGCAACTCAGCTTCTAAATGTAGCTCATCATTCACTAGTTGTGACTTAGCTAATACTAAAATTTGTTGTTGATTACCAACTTGATTGGCAACATTATCTTCAATATTCATTCCTTCATAAAAGTATACAAAAGATCTATAATCTTCTAATTACGTGGATTCATCAACTTGGACTTCTACATGCTCATAAAAATTTACATTTTTACTCTCCACAATCTTTTTAGTGTTAGAATTTAAACACATATATGCTTTGCTTCTAGTGGAGTATCCAAGGAATATGCCTTCATCACTTTTTGCATCAAACTTTCCATTTCTAGTATCTTTAAGAATATAGCATTTATAACCAAATACTTTGAAATATTTTACATTAGGTGAGTGGCCATACCATAGTTCAAAAGTTGTTGCATTTTTCCTTTCTTGACTTAGACTCTATTTAGGGTGTAAACAACAGTGCTTATAGCTTCTCTCTAGTACTTTAGAGAAACATTTTTCTCCATCACCAATGTTCTAGCATAGTTTATCACTAATCTATTCCTTCTTTCAGTAATACCATTCTATGGTGGAGTTCTTGGCACTGATGTTTTCCTTTTGATACCTTTGTCATTGCAAAATATCTCAAATTCTTTTGATGTAAACTCTCCTCCTCTGTCTGACCTTAGCCACTTTAGACTCTTTCTTGTTTCCTTCTCAACTCTAGAAAAATACCACTTAAACATTTGAAATGCATCAAAAATTTTCTTTAAAAACATAGCAGTCATCATCCTAGAGTAGTCATCTACAAATAGCATTATGTATATGTCTCCTAGGTAACTTTGTACTTCTATTGGTCCATATAAGTTTGTATGGAATAGTTCTAGTACATCTTTGGAAGTGTATGTTTTTTTTTTTGAAACTTGACCTAGTCATCTTCCCTAGTTGACATTCTTTGCATATTGTGTTTTTAGGTTTCTTCAGTTTTGGCAACCCTCTGACTTTCTTCTTTTTGTTGATGCTAATCAGATTATCAAAGTTAACATGACACAATCTTTTATGCCATAGCTACACATCATCAAGTCTAACAACAAGATAGGTTACATCTTCCATGTCTAGATAAAACAAGTTATTCTTAGTTTGTTCACCTTTTCCTATCAGATTTCCATCAATGTCATAGATTTTGGCAGTTTTGTTTCCAAATTCTACTTGGCAACCTACATTGCCTAGCTATTATACACTCAACAAATTGTAATTCAATCCTTCAACATATTATACATTATCACATGATATTTTCTCTATAATATTTATAGAACCTTTTCCTTTGATTTAACATGGAGCGTCACTACCAAATATAACACTATTTCCATTATACAGAGTAAAGGAAATAAACTTACTTCTATCTCCTGTCATGTGATGTGAGCATCCACTGTCTATGATCCGCTTGTCATTTTTTTTCACATAGGTTACCAATTTTTTTGCTTCATCTTCATTTAATTCATCCTTCATGGCCCCATAGACTACTTCATCATCATTCTCATCTAAATCCTTTTCAACAATGTAGCATCTTTTGCCTTTGATCTTATAATCTCGGCTATCATCTTCTCTTTTATTCTTGTACTTGTTTCCTTCTTTGTAGTTCTTCTTCTGTGTACATCTTGCAGCAATATGACCTACTTCATTGCACTTTGATCCCACAATAATGGGTTCCACTTTTTGACCAATTTTGACATTGAAATCAATATTTTTTCAAAAAATGTCACGTTCAAGTCACTATATCTTGAAAACTATAAATAATTTCAAGATGACATGAACTAATGATTTTGAGTACTCTATTCCTGCTTTGTAACCATATTTTTTAATCTTTAAAAAAAAATTATTTATGTCAATTTTTTCATCTCTTTCAAAAAGTGGTACATAAAAAAATTTAATATTTTAAAAGAGTGACAGTCTGTTTGACACACATAACTTTTTTTCTAAAAATGATAATGAAGTAATTATTTTGGTCTTAGATTCATAACATCAATATCTAGAGGAAGCATTTGGTTTGATTCATTTTGGTTGAATATTGTATAGTTTATGAAGTTTTGAAGTGACACGAATCATAATTCAGACATACGTTCTGTTTGACACAGATAATTTGAAGTCAATTTATCAAAAACCTTTTTTTTTTTTTTTGAATAGAAAGGTATCTCAATAAACTAGTTCCTACATATTTAAAAAAAAAAATTGACCTAATTTACTAATTTTCCCAAGGTGTCGAAGTCGGTTGATGTTCAATTGGTAATGAACCTTTGATGAGTTAAACTCATATTTGAAAGCCTTAATGATTAAAATATGTATTATAGTTATAGTCATTAGAAAGCTTTCTCCGAGCAGCACATTTTGGAATTTTTTATTTTATAGTAGGAGATCATTTATCTACAATTATGGGTGTCGAAAGAGAAAAAAAAATATTAAAAGAAAAAAGGGCCCAAAAAAATGTAATTATGTATGTTCGCGCGAACATATGGTAAACTCAATTTCCCATTTTGCAATTTTTTTCATTTTTGTTCGTCCCACTAAAGTGGAACCCATTATTGTGGGTTCACCCTGCAATTCAAACAAATAATAGGTATCTTACCCTTGAATTTACCTTTGCCTCTATGGAATCTTCTAGGTAGTAGTGCTTTTGATTCTTCCACATCTTCCTTATCTATGTTGCTATCACTAGATGCATGCTTTCCTTTTCTACTCTTCTTCTTTGATGTCACCTTCTTGGTGTCTTTTAATGTCATCTTAGATTTGAAATAAGATTCAAGGTTCTCAGGTTTGTAGTTGTCAAAGTTGGACAATTCAAATGCAGTAAGTCTTCTCACTATACCTTCAAAATTTAGTGCATTTCTTGCCACACATCTCAACTTCTAGATGGCTGACACTCTAATAGCATAAATAGGGAGCAAGGTTCTTAATTATTTTCTATTAATAGTATCATCATCAACATTACCACTCAAGATTCTTATTGAACTTACCACTTCCTTTATTCTAGAGGCATACTTAGCAGCATTCTCACCTTCTTCCATTCTCATATCATCAAACTTTCCTCTAAGACTTTCTCTTTTTGATCTTTGAACATTCATATCTCCTCCATAGATATCTAAAAAGGATTTCAACATCTTGAATTTAGTATCACATCCCTTGATGTTATCAAATTTGACATAGTTGACAGTAGAGGCAATCTCCAACATTGCCTGATTGTGTTCTTGCTTTTTCTTCAAATCATCTATAATAGGAGCACTAGTTGGGTCAACATGTTCTATTGCAATTGAACTTTTTGGATAATCTCCTATGGATTTGAGGTGCAGCTTCATTAGACTTTTCCATGCAATAAAGTTCTCCTTGTTGAGCTTGGGAACCTCTCTCTTGGACATCTTGATCTTCATGCTTCTAATACCTTGAAACTAAACCAGTAGATGGCTCTGATACCAATTATTAGAAATATTTTAGAATAATTAAGAGGGGGGGTGAATTATTTATTCAAGGTCCATATGTCCAAATAATTTTTTTTCATTGAGTATGATAAGCCCATAAAACTATTCATTCATCCAAGCTTAAACATTCCTATTCAACAAGTTACTGTAAATCAACATGCAAGCATAACACATGAAAAATCAACACATAACATAGTGATTTATGTGAAAACCCAATTTGGGAAAAACCACCAGTAACATGCTACTTAATTCTCACTGTTCTGAAGTGACGCCCTATTAAAATCTACAACACAGTGTTAAATGTGACCTGGTTAAAGGATTTAACCACCCTATTAAAAGTGGGCCTGGTTAGAGGACTTTAGAATATTCACTTGGAATGTCACCCTATTAAAGGATTTACAAAGGCTATCAAACCAACCTAAGTCCATAGGATTTCCATATCTAATACAATTTCTAGAGATTATTAGAAAGTCATTGACTTGATTACAACATACAACTTAACTTGCAAATTTTAGATCACTCTTCTACTCATATCATTGTTTAGGTTTAATCTCTGCAACTTTTGATAGCTTTACCTTCTTTCAAGCTTGGTTTTCTTGAGTTGTTATGCTCAATGTACTAGTGCAATCATCTCTCTTTGACCACTTATCAAAGTAGAGTCTCTGTACTCTATTCTTCCTTCTCCTTGAAACCCTTCAACCACTTCACAATTTGGCACACCAATAACTCTTGCTTCTTGGCCTATGACTCCTTAAATAGAAGTTTGGAATCCTCTTTCCCACTCGACTCTTCCTTCCTTTAATTTAAATTTGCATGGATTAGGTAGGATTCATTGAATCTAACCCACATTTTGTTTCTTCTAGAAACATCTTAAAGAATCCTCTTGAATTCACTCAAAAATGGTTTACATAAATTTTTGTGCCACCAACTCATCATCCTTATCCTCGAACTAGTTCACAAAATTCAAGGTAACAACTATGTCGGCTTAGATCTAGTGAATCTTTGATTTTTCAAATAATGCAACATCTCAGCACTATTGAAACTTTGACACTCAGCACATACTATGTTACTTGGCACCTACTACTTTTTATTGATGCTCAATGCCTATTGTCGATTCACTTGGCATCCACTAAGTTTTACTAGAACTCGACACTTGTTTCTTGCTTGGCATCTACTTCCTACTCAGCATTTGATCTTTACTCAGATCCTTCTATTTTACTCAGCACACACTAGATTTTCTATTTGCTTGGCTCCAACTCACTTTCTTAGCACTCACTTATGAACTTAGTTAAGCTTTGCAGTCAACCTTGTTACAACTTATACTTCTAGTGTTTCTAAGTGTGACCAACCTCTATATCTTCAAGTATGTTATCAATACATCATTTAACTATTGTCTTAGCTAATCCTTTCACTTCATTACAAAACCATAACTCAACCTTTCCGTTCGGTTCTCTTGTTACATCTTGTTGATTAAATCCTCTTAATCAATCAACTGAGTGATAGTTCTTGGATCTTATAAGCAGTTTGTCATTCCTAAAAATAGCAAGTTTGACATCAATGACAAAATGATGATTGAAAACATTCTTTATCAACCAACTTACTTCCTTGCAACAATGATCTTTTCAATCAGATTTCCAACATTTTGATGATTATATGAGGATAATAGCAGCTTGAGGCAACAATCCAAAAAATTTGACAGTTTTTGGAAGTCTTTTTGATAGTTTTGGACTTTCAAACCATTGTCATTGATGTCAAAGGGGGAGAAGTTGTAGAAGAAAATTTTAGTAAGTGATGTATGTAGTAATGATATTGAAATGGGGAGCATTTTGAATATAAATTATATTTAATAAATGATATGTATTGTAAGTTTTGATAAAGTTTGTGTTACTTAGCCAACTTTCCTTACTTTGTTGCCACGAATGCCAAAGGGTGAGATTATTGATAGGTTGCTATATATAGTGATGTGATTATTGTTATTAATGGAAAAACATGATGTACATGTTGTAGAAATCCTTAGAAATATAGATACGTGGCTTTTGATACTCAAAAAATTGTCTAAGTATGAAATTGGTTTACAATAGTGTATTTTTTTGATGTTTAACTTATTTATATGATGTTATCTATGAGAGTTAGGTTAGAAAAAGATAGTATACACATTGATGATTATGTGCATAACCTCAAACATCAATATAGACAATATAAAAATGAGATATTCATGATTTACTAATGAACAAATCAGTGGAATTAAAGGTAAAGAAATTTTTTAGTTTACAAAATAATTACTTGACCAATTAGGACTGATATCCTAAATGTTTACTCTAAGTTGGAAAAGTATATTGTGATCCTAGCCAACCCAACAACAATTTGTGAAAAAGCATTGTATTTATGACATCTTGTGAAGTCATTTGTAAGTGGTGTGCAAGTTATGTGATTGAATGTGAAGTTTTGTACCATATGAAGAATCAATTTTGTGATCTGAGATCAAGATAAGGTCAAAGATCAATTGGAAAGAAGGTATAGCATCTATACACTTGAGGACTAATTACTTATTTGGGTAGTGAGCTCTTCTTGTAATTGGAAGTGCATGTTTGGGAAGTGAGCTCTTCTTGCATACATTGTACTACAACTCCTAATAGGGTTGGAATCTCCTTACAAGGATTCAAGGTCTCCTAACAAGGACTCCTATGTACTAAATGCTTTTAATAGACTCCTAATAGGGTCCATCCTCTAACAAAAAGCATCTATATTGGTACATCATCTAGTGGGTATCATCCCCATCAAGGTTTTCCCTTGGCCAAGGTTTCCCTAGTTAACAAAATATGGTGTTGTGAGTTCTCTTATGCATGGTTATTGTTATTGTTCAACATTTCTTATTTACTTTCTTATGCATGGTTCAACATAATAAATAATATCCAGTTGATGAAATTTTTTTGCAAAATATTGATTCACTCACCCCAAACCCCCAACACCCCCCCCCCCCTCTTATTATTCCCTATTTCTAGCAAATTTATGTTAAGCTTTTGCAAATGAAAGGAAGAAAGAATTAGATGTCTATGTTTGGAGAGATCAAGTTATTTCTAGGTGTGCAAGTATATCCGTTGAAATATCCAATATATACATCACTCAATCAAAATATGTAAAGGAGATACTAAATTTTTTTGGAGTGGAATATTCCAAGCTAGTAAGCACACCTATGGTGATAGGACACAAATTGTCAAAGAATGATGATTCAGTTGAGGTGAATCAAACACTGTATAGGTCTACGATTGGAAAATTGCAACATGTTGTACACAATAGACCTGATATTGCATTATCTATTGGGATAGTTACACGATTATTTGATAATCCTAGGAAAAAATATTTGATGGTTGTTAAGAGAATAATAAGATATCTAAAAGGTAAAAAATATTATGGTCTATACTACAAGAAAAATGAGAAGTTTGAGTTGAAAGCCCACACTAATGTTGATTGGGTTGGAAATGTTGATGATATAAAGAGCACTATTGGAAGAGCATTTGTCTTAGGAAAAAGGTTGGTTACATGGGTTAGCAAGAAACAAAACTTCATATCTCAATCTATTGCTAAAGCTGAATATTTTGTTACTATAATAAATTATACAAACATTGTATGGATCAAACATCTACTCAAAGGTATGAAGGAGAAAATCATTGAGCTTGTGATATTTTATTGTGATAATACAAGTGATATAAATATATCAAAAAACCCTGTGATGCATACAAAGACTAAGTACATTGCAATCAAAATCATTACTTAAGAGAGTTAGTTCAAGATAAATTGGTGAAGATGTAATATGTGAATACAAAAGAGAAAATAGTTGATATCTTCACAAAATAATTACCTAAGGATGCTCATGAGTATATTAGAGGTAAACTAGGGGTGATACCCCTTTCCAAGGATATTTAAGAAGCATAAGAAGTGTCCTACATCAACTAAGATGATTGACATATGTTACGCATTTATGTAGTAGATCTTACTTTAGGAGCTGCTTAAAATAATCAAAGAGTTGGATTTTCACATCAGTCAAAAGCTAGGTGATAGAGGGAGAAATTGAAAATGTTCATATATATATCATAAGATGACACATCTTTTGTTATTTTGTCAAAGAGGGAGATATTATACAGAAAGGAAGCAACATGAAATATCTACTCAAAGGGAGATAGTGTACCTGATGGTTAAAAGACATACATCTACCTAGTAAGAGGGAGATAGTGTTGAGGAAGATATAAGGATATAGATAAATAACTGAAATTGAAGTGGTCAAGAGGGAGTCATAAGGATGAGTTTTTTGTCCTGATCAGAATAGAATTTTGTAACCTATATAGAAGATGAAAGCTAGTGATAGAGGGGGAGATTTCAATACAAGGAATTATTTTCTTTTTGGTATTGTTGTTGGTATGGTTTTCCATCAATGCCAAAGAGGGAGATTGTTGAAAATATATTGATACAAGTATGAGAATGTGTTCCAATCGTTATTTTTCCATTGATGTCAAACCTACCACTTGCTAGTAAGAAAACTACCTAGTTTATTTGAGTATTATCATTTATTTGATTGATGAGGAGGATTTGATCAAATAAGATAACAAAAATATCTAGAGAAAATTTTAAGTTATGGTATGAAAAATGGCTACAAGGATCAGATTAAGACAATGATGATATAATGCTTTCATTATCTAGTTAAGGTTGCAAAGGTTGGATACACTAAAAAAGTTTAGAAGAACAAGTAAGAAGAATTAAATCTATCAAGATTGACTGAGCACAAAGTAAGTGCCGAGAAAAGTTAGTGCAAGCCAAGCAAAAAATTAGTTGGAGCTAAGTAAAGTCAAATTTTAGTAGATGTTGAGTGATACAATGTAAGTTGAGTAAAGTTTAGATGATGTCGAGTACTAGTAAACTTTAG
The DNA here is from genome assembly GCA_028749045.1 of Cupressus sempervirens. Lineage (NCBI taxonomy): Eukaryota > Viridiplantae > Streptophyta > Pinopsida > Cupressales > Cupressaceae > Cupressus > Cupressus sempervirens. The sequence goes on from CM053785.1 coordinate 361,465,249, forward strand.
TGTTTGCTAAGTGATCTAGTTGATGATGAGTTGAAGAATAGTATGGAAGTCAAGTGAAAGCATATTCATGCCAACTACTAGTATTCATGTTAAATCATGGATTTGACAAATCTGAGTTGACTATTCTATTTTCTTAAATTTTGTGAAGAGTGTGGAAGATAAATACGATGAGTTGGTGGCATAGAATTCATGGTAAACCATTTTTGGGTGAATTCAAAGAGATTGAAGGAGAAGTTTCTAGAAGGGAGTAAAATGAAAAGATGGATAGATTCAATAAATCCTACATAATCCTACCTAACTCTAAAATGTACAATAGAGGATGAATGACAAAAGATTTTTAATTTTCTATTTATTGAGATGGTTGGTCAAATGAAGGTTCATCAATGTTGGAGAACCTAAGTTAGAAAATATGTCTAAGGTATTGCTTCATTCAGAGACCAAATAGAAGAGACTACTATTGGCATAAAAAGAAAGAAGTCTTAACCATATGGATACTTGAGGGGTGAACAAGCTATTAGAGCTGAAGTGTGTGAAAGTCAAGCATAATGGAGGATTGAAACAAAGATATTTAACTTGCAAGTGAGTTTTAAATTGTTATCATATCAAGCATTACTGTTACTTTCTAATCATTGTACCAATTTTGGGTAAATCCTTTGGATTAAGGTTGACCTAACAGTCATTTGTAAATACTTTATCTGGGTGACAATCCAAGTGAATAATCTAAAGTCCTCTAAAAGGCCCACTCCTAACAGGGTGATTGAAATCCTCTAATTAGGTCATATTTAACATTGTGTATTGTAAGATTTAATAGGGTTAGCCTTTCATAGGCCATCACTTCAGAAGAGTGAGAATGATTAGCATGCTATTGGTAGCTTTTCCCAAATTGAGTTTCCATGTAGAATCATTGTGTGAAATGTATTATTATATCTATTATGTTTCATGCTTACATTTCTACAAAGTTGATAAGATAGTAACCTATGAGTTTAACTGATTATATGATCTAGTGGATGGATGCATGATGAACATGTTTTATGGATATGGGTTCACTAAGTTGCAAAAATTTTTGTTTGTACATGTGGACCTAGTTGTAGGATGTCTTTCCAAATTGACCTAGTCCATGAATCTTATATTTCGAGGAGATTTCCCAATTTTTTTTCCTTTCATCATTTTATTTTGAGATCTATAGATGGATTTCCATATATAGTTTAGATCTATGAGTTTTAGAGAAAAAATGCATCTTCCTCTACACATTTTGTGGTAGTTATTTTATATTTTATTTCCTTTCATATATTTTCCCTCGATTTACATCTTAACTGGGATAATTTTCTTTACCTAGCATCTAGACTTGCATTATTTTAGCAATGAGTTAAATTCCATATTCATATTGTTATATTAAGGGCCTAAGAGAGAATATTTCCTTGTATTGTATTCTTATCTATAATTTGGATTTAGTATTAGCTCCCTTATTTCATTGGGTTCTAGCTAATCTAATTTGGATCATAAATCAAATTATATTTGTCCAAATTCCCATCTTTCTCTCACATGTATATTTGAATGGTTTAGTGACACTATAAAGTGGAAGTCTTCATCCTATTTAAAGTGTTTTCATTTTACTACTAAACATAAAGTATCTTTCCTAAATTTTGAACTTCTCATCAAGTTTCAAATTATCACTTTCAACAATAGTTTACAATCTCTGATTATAACATATATATTCCTTTCTTTTCAAAGAATATCAAAGAAAAATGTGTTCATCACATGTAGAATCAAATTTTTCAATATCATGATTTTAGTTTTGTATAAAACTTACCTGTAAATAGTTTGAAGAATTTTATAGTAGGTGATGTCTAAACTATAGTTCACAGGGTTTCTTAATAGTACATTGTCTGATTTGTACTATGTTTAATGCATATACTATGATGTTCACTACTTCTCTCATATAGTTATGTGACAAATTATTTGAAACATAATTTCTCTAGCTACCTCACTAACTAGCCTATTTCTCCTTTCTATTATTTCATTCTTCTATGGTGTCTTAGGGGATAAAATTTGTCTCTTAATTCCATTATCCTCACAAAAGATGTTAAATTTATTTGAAATGAATTATCCTCCTCTATATGATCTTAAACACTTTATCTTTAATCGTGATTCACTATCAACTCTATTCTTGAATAACTTGAACTTCTCCAAAGCTTTAGATAGTTCTCTAAGAAATGCTACCTAAATCATTCTTGTAAAATGATCAATAAAAAGAATAAAGTACCTTTCACCATAGAATGTACTAGTTCTTGTAGGACCACTCCAATCTATGTTTATATTCTCTAAATTTAATGTAGTAGTAAACATCATGCATGGAAATAAAATATTATTTTCCCATCACACATCCTTTACAAATCATGGTAGATGATTTTACAATCTTAGAAAGATATCTAAGTATTGTGTAATGCTTGTCTTCATATTGTTATCAGAGTCAATGTGACAAAATCTCTTATATCATACTCAATTTTCATCATCTTTTATAACCAAGCATGTCATCTAATAGGATTCAATTCTAAAACATTACATCTTGTCCTTGAATCTATACCAATCAACTTACCATATTTATCCTTTCTATAAAATTATTCTGTATGAATTGCAACAAACACCCCTTACCCATAATTTTCCCAATATCCAAAAGATTATGTTTCAATCCATAAATAAAATAGGTTGTGGGAAACTTACAATTGGAACTATTATTGCTTTGTCATTGATGTCAAATCTAGTGATGATACATGTTTCTATCTAATCTAAATGTCATATCCATTTGATTGATGAAGAGGATTTTAAAGATTTCTCATAACAAAACTACCAAAGGAAAAGGTTAAGTTATGAAAAAAAAGTTACAATGGACATTTGATTAGCTAGACTTTGATAAAAAAAAGTGATTTTTTATATCATTGATGTAAAGCTTAACCAAGAAATAAAGTAAAAGATCATGGAATGCTAAGTGATGCTAGTGTCAACCGAGCCACAATAAGTGTTGAGAAAAATTAAGTGTTGACAAACCATCAATATCAATTGAGAAAGCTAGTTTATGTAGAGCCTAGAAGTTCTATAGTGATTGAGTGATGGAGTGATGGCTGAGTATCAGAACATAGTAATTTTTGAGTGATAGTATTTTGAATGTGTTTGAGGAATTGTGATTTCAAGTCAACTGAGTTGATTTCTTGAGATATGGAAAGCATGTTGAAAATAAGATTGATGATTTGGATCATTTAATTTAAGGTGAGGATTAAGTATAATACCTATATCATAATTTGATGGATAATAAGTTTCTAGAAAAGAAGCAAGATAAAAAAATACAATGAACCTGATGAACTAGATAACAAACCCTATGATTGATGGTGATTATGGAAAATGAAAAAGCTAGAATTACCTATTTAAGGAGGTATAGACTTGAACTTTAAAGGAATGGGAAAATAGAAAGGTGGAACAGAGGTGTGCAAGGGTGAATACACAAGTGTGTGAGAAAGAGAAGTAAGAGGAAGAAAATGCTTGCCAAGATGTTGTTGATATTGATAAGTGAGTATGGACAGAAGGCTTAAGTTTTGAAAGAAGAAGATTGACTAATTAATGGGTTGTCGAGAAAGTTAAGAGATAGAGTTGACAAGGGGAATTATTAGTGAATCAGTATATGAACTGAATAGCGATCTAAACCTACAAAAGTGAGTTGTAATCATACAAATAAAAATCCTACTATTTTATTTCTAATAATTATAAATAGTTTGTATTGAAATCTTTTTGATAGAGGTTGACCTAAAAGTCATTTAAAGGTCTCAATAGTCTATGTAAATCCTTTATTAATGTGACATTTGAAATGAAATGATCAAAGTTCTTTGACAAGGCCACTCTTAACATGGTGTTGAAATCCTCAATTGAGGTCACATGTAATAGTGTGTATTGTAACCATTAATAGGATTTTCTCCTAATAGGGTTCACTTAAAAGAAAGAGTGAAATAGTAGTGACATGTTGCTTGTGGATTTTCCAAAATTACATTTCCATGTTAAATTCTAATGTCAAACTTGTGTTTAATGTTTTATGGTGTTTTGCATTTACGTGTTTTTACATTTAGCTAAGTTTATTATTTTACAATAGTGAACTACTAGTAATTTTGTTTATAAATATATAGTAGAGATTGAGCTACAACACAATAAGTAGAACAATGAATGATTATATGTTTGATTATTCAAATGGTACTTATGGCCCTTTAGTAACTAATTCACCCCCCTCCCCTTCTTAATTATTATAAAAAATTCTAACAATAAGTATCAAAGCCAAGTTCTTATAAACAGAATTTTGAAGGTACTTAGATTTAAATATCATGATTCACAAAAGAGAGGTAACAAAGTTGAACAATGAGAATTTTCTCACATGGTAAACTTTGATGAGGTTGCATGTATCTAATATCAGTGACACTGCTATAAACTTTGTGGACAATGGGTATGTTAAAATTAAATAATGACTACTCCTCTAACAATTGAACAACTAAAGCAAAATAAAGAACACAATTAGGAAATTTTGGAGATTGCCTTAGCCCTAAGCTATGTTGAGTTTGATGATGTAAAATAATATGACAATGCACAACAGATGTGGGACAAACTAAATACCATATATAAAGGAGATGACAATGTCTTGAGAGACAAATTAGATAGCCTAAGAGGTAAATTTAATGACATGAGAATGATGGAAGGTGAGAACATAGTCCAATATTGCACAAGATTCAAGGAAGTTGTCAATGTTATTTGTGGTGAAAATGGAGAAATCAATAATAAAATAGTGATAAGAAAGGTATTGAGGACTCTACTCCCTATATATGCCATTAGATTGTATGTAATTCAATAATTGAGGTGTACTCTAGGTAATACTTTGACTTTGGAAGGTGTAATTTGTAGGCTTACATCTTTTGAGATGTCTAACTTTGATAACTACACACCTACTATTATTGAATTTTCTTTTCAGTCACAATTGGTTCTTAGCTAAAATAAAGGAAAACATGTGAAAAGTGATAGTGATAGTTTTGATGATAAGCTTGATGAAATTAAAGTCTTTATTGAAAAAATATTTGGAAGAGGTAGAGGTAAATATAGAGGTAAGCTACCTATTTTTTTTCAAGCAACAAGGTTGGTCATATTGCTTCTACGTGTCCTAATAAAGAAGACAACTATGAAACAAAGGAAAGAAAGTACAAAGGAAGAAAAGATGACCAAGATTACAAAAAGAAAAAGGATGAAAAATGTAAGAAGTCTTGTTATATTATTGAAGAAGAAACTAACATTAAATCTGAAAGTAATGATGATGAAGTTGTCTATGTTGCTATGAAAGAAGATTATGACAAAGATGAGAAAATTGCATTAATCTCTTACGTGAAGAAGAGTGATAGATGGATAATTTATAGTGGTTTTTCTAATCATATGACTAGAGATATAAAAAAAAAATTGAGGAAATTAGACCATAGAAAGATGGATGCGATAAATTTGGTAATGATATTCCATATGTTGTGAAAGGTAAAGGTACAATTCAATTGATTGACAAGATCAAGTGTGACAATGTTTTTTTGGGTTGAAGGACTTAACTATAATTTGTTAATTGTTTCACAACTAAACAAATCAAGATACATAATTTAATTCCATTATAGAAAGGCCAATTATATGATGTTGATGGTAAGCTAACTAGAAGTGGTGATCAAAGAAGAGATAACTTGTTCTATCTATATTTATCTTTAAATGAGACATGTTTGCTTTCACAACAAGAAGATATTTGGTTATGGAGCAAGAGATTATGTCATGTGAGTTTTGACAATTTGGAAAATATTTGTTAAAATGAAGAAGGCAAGAGGGTTTCCAAAACTAAAGAAGCTTGAAAATGCTATGTGTAAACAATGTCAATTGGGAAAACTGACCAAGTTTAGTTTCAAGAGAAAAACATATACATCCAATGAAATTTTGGAATTGGTTCATACTGACCTATGTGGACCTATTGATGTTCAAAGCTATTGTGGAGATATTTATTTCATTTTATTTGTTGACGACTATTCTAAGATGATGACTATGATGTTTCTTAAAGATAAATTTGATGCTTTTTTATTATTCAAGTGGTATTTGTCCAGAGTTGAAAAAGAAATTAGGAAGAATCTGAACTATTTGAGATCCAAAAGAGGTGGTAAATTCATTATTAATGAGTTCAATACATTTTTCAATGATAGAAGAATTAAAGACAGATGCCATTACCAAGGACCCTTCCTCAAAATGGGATAGTTGAAAGGAGAAATACTTCAATAATGGACTGTGCAATAACATTGATGATGGAAAAGAATGTATCACATAAATATTTGAGAGAAGATGTTTATACTATTATTTATAGCCTGAATAGAGTACAAGTAAAGAAAGGTACAAATGCTACACCTTTTGAACTATGGTATGGATATCCTCCAATGTAAAATATTTTAAGATATTTGGAAGTAAATACTATATATTTTTATGCAAAGAGTGATGAAGGAATATTCCTAAGATATTCCACTAAGAGTAAAACTTATAAGTGTTCAAATTCTAACACTAAAAAAGTCATGGAAAGTGAAAATGTGAAAGTTGATGAGTTTGTAAAAAGAAGCAACTTTATATGTAGTGAAGAATCTGAAGATTGGAGTACATTCATCTATTGTGATGATGGTGATCTCAGCACTCGAAATGAACAAGAGAAGTAAGTTGCAGTTTCCCAGTAGATAGGAAATGATGTATTGCAAAAATAAGTTGTCAAGTAATATATAGTGGGTGTTGAGTAATAGGCCGAAGATGACTAGTCGTAGGGTGGAAATGTCGACTATCAGAGAGACAATGTTGAGCATATTTAACCTAAAAGAGAACTTGAACAAGGAAGACAAAATGAGCTTGAGATTAATTTTTAAGATGACCATGTTGAAGAACAGACAAGGAAACCACTTGTGCTAGATAAATATGTACGAAGACATGAAAAACCTAAACAAATCATTGGGGATGTTGAATTTGGTGTTATGACATGAAACAAACTCAAAGATAATACATGCTTACTTTGTGAATTTCAGCCTAAATTAGTGAAGGATGCTCTAGAAAATGAAGATTGGATTCAAGAAATGAATGAAGAAATTGAACAAATTTAAAAGAATGATACTTATACCTTAGTATCAAGATGAATAGATAAATATGTCCAAACTGGGTTGTTAGGGATAAGATGATTTAAAATGGTGAAGTAACAAGGAAAAAGCTAGACTGGTGTGCAAAGGATATGAGGGTAAAAGCACAAATTTGTGTCACCTTTTATATAGAAACAAGATATTAGAATGTGATAGTTCAACATTAATGACAAAAAAAATGGTATTTGTGTTGAAAATATGAAGATGATGTAAACTGATGAAATGTGTAGAATTGGATGAATTTTATGCTATAATTTTAATAATTTTTTTGAGTAAGAGTTTATTCATTTTATTTTATTTTGAAGTCCCTTTTTCAACTATAAAAAATATAGGGTGTAGTTCCCATCAAACAAGTATATGCAAATCATCTTTTTTTGTTCTGATTTGAAAATATCTTATAGATGACATGTATAGCTAGTGAACAAAAAAAGAAATAAATTTTTTTTATTGTTTATTTTCTTTGTTATAGGTACTCAAGTTCAACCTTATCAGAATCCAATAGTCTTTTCCTCTCATCAAAACTTCCCTATCAAATCTATACCTTATTGAAAAAAAATTACATATTCGTGAAGAGAATTCTCTCCTCTAGAGATAAATATATTTTCTAATTTTTTTTCGATATTATTTACTATTTGTTTTCCTTTATTGAGGGAGCATATTTTGAAATGTTGAAATATCAACTTATAATATTTTGATATTATAACATATTATAACTAATCAAAACACTCAAAAATTTATATAATGATGATATTGAATCTGAGATCTGTAAAAGGGTATTTAGCTTTCGAAAAAAAAAGAGTTTTGATAGAGAAATGAGATTTAACCAAAATAGGTTTTGGTATCATAAATAGTGACATATATCTGTGCTTTTACCCATTCTCAAAAAGGAGTTGACTATGAAGAAATTTTTTCTCATGTTGCAAGACTGGATGAAGTCAGAACTCTTCTTGCATACACAGACTACAAGAATTTCAAGGTATATCAAATGGATCTCAAATCAACATTTATAAATGGTATACTTGAGGAAGAAGTCTACATTAAAAAACCTAAGGATTTTTGAACCTAGACAATAAGAATATGGTATGTAAACTAAACAAAGCTTTTATGGATTGAAATGAGCTACAAGAGCATGATATGAAAGATTGCATAAATATTTTTTGAAGATTGGTTTTGAAAGTGTTGGAAATGATTGAAAAGATCTTTGAATGAAGAATGGAATTGGTAAAGAATGCTTTCAATCATTGTTTTTTCATTGATATCAAACTTGCTACTTGCAAGAATGACAATTGCTTAAGTGGTCCAAATACTATCACTTAGTTGATTGACAAAGAGGTGTTAATCAATAAGATGTAACTAGAGCACCTAGAGAAAGGTTGAAGTTATGGTGTTGTAATGAAGTATAAGGATCAGCCAAGCCATTGATGAAATAGAGTATTGATAACATACTCTAAGAAATAGAGGATGGACACACTGAGACACATCAAAGATGTAAGGTTTAACTAAGTCATTTGTAAATCCTAACTAAGTTCATTTGTGAGAGCCGATAAAATTCTTAGTTGAAGCCAAGCAAGTTCAACTTTAGTGTGTGCCGAGAAATCCTTGGGGTGCAGAGTAACATAGGATTGTTCAAGTGTCGAGTAACATAGGATAAGTTTGTTACATTGAATTTTGTGAATTAGTTGGATGATAAGGATGATGAGTAGATGTCATAGAATTTATGTAATCCATGCAAACTAATTCAAGGAAAATGCTGATGGATTTATTATGAAGTTTTTGGAAGAAATAATTAGGAGGGAAAACAATATCATTTTCTCAGGTCAATTCAAATTGATAAGCGGGAAGACTTGAGTGGAAAATGAAGAATAGAACTTCTTTATAAGGAGTCATAGGTCAAAGATCAAAGAAGAGAGGAGAGAGAGTTGGTCATAAGTGTGGTTGTGTGAAGAAGCCAAGAGAAGGCTAGTGTGAAGTGTCAAGAAGAGGACACAATGAGGAGTAAGCATAGAGCATCAAGACTCTGAGTTGATCAAATGACCATAGAGTGCATTGGCATAATGAGTGGAAAAACTCAAGGAGACAGATCTTGAAGGGTGGACAAGCTATTAGCACTACAAGGAAAAAGCCAAGCAAAGAAAAGAACTGAAGAGTGATCTAAAATTTTCAAGGTAAGAGTTGCAATCTTTATCAGGTCAAAACCTTTCTATTACTTTCTTACCATTGTATTAGACATTGAAATCCTACATTGATAGGTTAGCTTATCAACTAGGTGGATAAGCCTCAAGAAAAGGATAGAAGATCCTTAGGAGAAGGATAAGAGATCATTAGGAGAAGGATAGGAGATCCTTAGAGAGGGATAAAAGATTCTTTTGAGAAGGTCGCTGTAAATCCCATGGACTTTGGTGGGCCTAACTACTCTATGTAAATCCTTTAATAGGGTGGAATTCTAAGTTAAATATTCTTAAGTCCTCTAATAGGGTGCACTCCTAATAGGGTGTAAAAATCCTTTAACAAGGTCACATCTGACAGTGTGTAAAGCCTTTAATAGGGCAAACCATCAGAAGTGGTTGAAATCAATTGTGCAGTAATTTTGTGGGTGTCATCCCCACCCCAGTTTTATCTTCTTATTCCTGGAGGGTTTCTAGGTCACCAAAATCCTTTGTGTTATGAGGTGATGCATGTTTATTTTTCATGATTGTTTAATGTTTATTTGCATGCATGATAATTTCAATTATATGCCATTAAGGATTTGACAAAAAAGTAAAAAAGGCCAGTACTTCTAATTCACCCCCATTTTATTAAAAAAATTGTATTGGACATTATTGGACCTTGAATAACTAATTCACCCCCCCTCTTAGTTATTCTAAAAGAATTCTAACAATTTCTATTAGAGCCCACTACTAATTTGTTTCAAGGTACTAGTAGTAGGAAGATCAAGATGTCCAAGAGAGAAGTTCCCAAGCTAAACAAAGAAAAATTTGTTGCATGGAAAAGTTTGATGAAGTTGCACCTCAGATCAATAGGTGACTATGCACAAACCTCAATCATAGCTGATCATGTAGACCCTGTAGGAGCCCTCACTGCAGAAGACATGAACAAGAAGAAGAAGCACAAACAAGCGATGTTAGAAATTGCTTCAGCACTAAGCTATGCCTAGTATGATGACATCAAAGAATGTGGTACTGCACATCAAATGTGGAAAACATTATCAAACATCTATGGAGGAGATGATAATGTCAAGAGAGCCAAAAGAGAGAGCCTAAGAGGAAATTTTGATGACATGAAAATGGAAGAAGGAGAGAATGCTGCTCAATACAGTGCAAGGATGAAAGAAGTGGTAAGTGCCAAAGAAGCCTAGAAGGATAGTTATCAGAAGAAACAATATGTAGCAAATACTTGAGAACTTTGCTTCTTATCTATGCTATAAGAGTATCAGCCATCCAAGAGCTAAGGTGTGTACCAGGCAATACATTGTCATTTGAAGGAATAATTGGAAGACTCGCTGCCTTTGAGCTATCAAACTTTGACAACTACAAGCCATAAAAATTTGAATCTGCATTCAAAGCCAAGACAATAATAAAAGACAATGAGGAGGTGCAAACAAAGAAAAAGAGTGGAAAAGGAAAGTATGTATCTAGTGATAGCAACACTGATGAAGATAATGTAGACCAATTGGAGGCATTACTAGCAAGAAGATTTCATAGAGGAAGAGGCAAATTCAAAGGTAAGTTGCCAATCATTTGTTTCAATTGTAATGAAGTTGGTCACATTGCAGCCAGATGCACACAAAATTAAAATTACAAGGATGGAGGCAACCTCAAGAACAAGAAAGAGGACAACAAGGCCTACAGAGGTAAGGGCAAAAGATGCTACATTCTTGAAGAAGACTCTAACGAGAATGATGATGAAGTAGTCTATGTGGCTATGAAAGATGAATTAGATGAAGATGAAGCAACTATCCTAGCAACCTGCATGAACAAGAATAACAAATGGATCATAGCTAGTGGATGCTCTCATCACATGACTAGAGATAAAAGTAAGTTCATTACCTTTATTCAATATGAAGGAAATAGTGTTAGATTAGGTAAAAATGCACAATGTTATATCAAAGGGAAAGGTAGTATCAAGCTTATTGAAAAGATATCATGTGATAATGCATATTATGTTGAAGGCCTTAATTATAACTTGTTAAGTGTCTCATAGTTAGGCAACATAGGATGCAAGGTTGAATTTGAAAATGGAGTTGCCAAGATCTATGATTCTTAAGGAAGTCTAATATGAAAAGGCAACCAAACTAGGAGTAATTTGTTCTACCTAGACATGGAAGATGCTTCTTGTCTCATTGTTCAAACTAATGATGTATGGTTATGGAACAAGAGGCTATGTCATGTAAATTTTGAAAATCTGATAAGCATCAGCAAAATTGAGAAAGTTAGAGGTCTACCAAAGTTGAAGAAGCCTGATAACACCATGTGCAAACAATGCCAACTAGGGAAGATGACCAAGTCAAATTTCAAAAGCAAGGCTTATACTTCTAATGAAGTATTAGAGCTAGTTCATACTAACTTGTGTGGTCCTATTGAAGTGAAAAGCTACAAAGGTGATAGATACATAATGCTATTCGTAGATGACTATTCAAGGATTTTGACAGTCATGTTCCTAAAACAAAAATTAGATCCATTCCAAATGTTCAAATGGTACTTGGCCAAAGTTGAGAAGGAGACTACAAAGAGCCTAAAATGTCTCAGATCTAATAGAGGAGGTGAATTCACATCAAGAGAATTTGAAGAATTCTATAATGAAAGAGGAATCAAAAGGCATACATCAGCACCTAGGACTCCACCTCAGAATGGTATAGCAGGAAAAAGGAATAGATTAGTTATTGAATACACTAAGACCTTAATAATGGAGAAAAATGTTGCACTCAAGTACTAGAGAGAAGCTATAAGTACTACAGTCTACACACTCAACAGAGTTCAAGTCCAGAAAGGTACAATTGCAACACCTTTTGAATTATGGTATGGGCATTCTCCTAATGTAAAACATTTTAAAATATTTGGATGCAAATGCTATATATATAAAGAGTCTAGAAATGGAAAGTTCGATGGAAAGAGTGAGGAAGGCACATTTCTTAGTTATTCTACTAGAAGAAAAGCTTATAATTGCTTGAATGTTAACACTAACAAAGTAGCAGAAAGCACAAATGTGAAATTTGATGAGCTTGCAAAAGTTCAAAGTATTGAGAACACCAAGAAAGAAAAAGAATACAAGACCTTTGTATACTTTTATGAAGGTATACCTAATAGCGGTGAATTTACAACTCAGAATGACAATCAGCAACAAAATCCAGTATCTGTCGAGTCATAGACAGTGAATGCTGAGCTGTAGAATATAGAGAATATTCATTCAGATTCTGAGAACTGTCAACATGAAGGAAATGAATAAATATCTGATGAAAATACAAATGAAGATTTAGATTCTAAAAGAGACAACATGAAAACAAAGAAAGAACCAATATTGGAAAAGTATGTAAGAAGACATCATCCTGCAGATCAAATTATTGGAAACAAAGAGGCAGGACCAATGACAAGGAATAGACTCAGAAGTGAGACATGTCTGCTAAGCAAAATGGAACCAAAAATAGTAAGTGAAGCCATAAAAGATGATGACTGGTACAATGCTATGAAAGAAGAAATAGAACAAATTGAAAAGAACAAGACATGGACCTTAGTCTCAAGACCAGCTGACAAGAATGTAATTGGAACCAAGTGGGTGTTTACAAAAAAGTTATATGAGAATGGTGAAATCACAAGGAATAAGGCAAGACTAGTCTGTAAAGGGTATGCAGAAGAAGAAGGACTAGACTATGGAGAAACTTTTGGTCCAGTTGCCAGAATGGAAGGAGTAAGGACCTTACTTGCATATGCAACCTTCAAAGGATTTAAAGTCTATCAAATGGATGTCAAGTCCGCATTTTTGAATGGTATACTTGAAGAGGAAGTCTATATAGAGAAACCAGAAGGATTTGTTGATGAAAATAACAAAAACAAGTTATGTAAATTGCACAAGGCTCTATATGGATTAAAGCAAGCCCCTAGAGCTTGGTATGAGAGACTTCACAAGTATCTAGTGCAAATAGGTTTTGAAAGAACTAATGATAACAACAACATGTACATCAAATCAGAAGAAGGAAATGATATCCTTGTATCTAAAATCTTTGTGGATGACATAATTTTCGGAGGAAAGGAAGCACTTTGCAAAAGTTTTGCTAACAAAATGAAACATGAGTTTGAGATGTCTATGTTTGGAGAAATCAAGTTCTTTGTTGGATTGCAAGTACATCAACTAAAACATGGTATATTCATGAGACAATCAAAGTGCATCAAAGAGATACTCAAGATGTTTGGATTGGAAGACTCCAAACCTGTCGGCACACCAATGGCAATAGGAAATAAGCTATCCAAAAATGATGAATCAACTAAAGTCAATCAAACAATGTATAGATCCATGATTGGAAAACTAAAATATGTTGTACATACTAGACCAAACATAGCATTAGCAGTTGGAATAGTGGCTAGATTCTCTGCTAATCCTAGAGAAAATCATCTCATGGTAGTAAAAAGGATAATGAGGTATCTCAAAGGAACTGATGATTTTGGGCTATACTACAAAAAGAATGAGAAGTTTGAGCTCAATGCATACATAGACGTAGATTGGGGAGGCAACATTGATGTTAGGAAAAGAAAAAGTGGAGGAGCATTATTCTTAGGTAAAAGGCTATTTATTTGGAGTAGCAAGAAACAAACATGCACATCTCAATCCACTGCAGAAGCAGAATATGTCGCAGCAGCAATCAATTGCACAAACATTGTGTGGCTCAAACATCTATTGAAGGGAATGAAGGAAGAGGTAACCAAACCTATGATACTATATTGTGATAATACAAGTGCTATAAACATATCAAAGAATCTAGTAATGCATGTAAAAACCAAACATATTGGAATCAAGTATCACTATGTCAGAGAATTGGTGGAAGACAAACAAGTGAAGATGGAGTACATTCACACAAAGGAAAAAATTGTAGATATCTTCACCAAACCATTTCCCAAGGATACTTATAAATATCTTAGAGGGAAGTTGGGGGTAAAGCCCATAACTCAAGTAGTCTAAAGAAACAAAGAAGTTTCCCTACATCAACAGGAGTAGATTATTGAAATATCAGAAGAATGATGCAGAGGATGACAACATGAATAGAAATTCTAGATCAGTCACAAGCATGGTGACAGAGGAAAAAGACATAAGATGCAAAGCTTACATTAATCATGTTGAAGATGCTACATCTTTGACATTTATGTCAAAGAGGGAGATTTATGAGAAATTGATCAATAAAAAGTAAGAGGGAGATGTATGAGATTAGTAGTAGACCAAATAAAGAGAGATGAAAGAGGGAGATTCAAAAGAGATAAGAAACTGATCAGCAAGCAGCTATGAAGGATCAAGAATATAGAGTAAGGATGCAACAATCAAGAGGAAGAAGCAAAACAAAGGATTTAGTTTTTATCAGCAAAATAGGGAGACATGATACAAAAAGGAAGATATGTAATGACAACAAGTTTTCAGTTTGGTATATAATTTTGGTGGTAACTAAGTTGATCAATTGATTAGTTTGGTTTGTCATCAATGCCAAAGAGGGAGATTTTTGGAAATGATTGAAAAGATCTTTAAATGAAGAATGAAATTGGTAAAGAATGCTTTCAATCATTGTTTTGTCATTGATGTCAAACTTTCTACTTGCAGGAATGACAATTGCTTAAGTGGTCCAAGTACTATCACTTAGTTGATTGACAAGGAGGTGTTAATCAATAAAATGTAACTAGAGCACCTAGAGAAAGTTTGAAGTTATGGTGTTTTAATGAAGTATAAGGATCAGCCAAGCCATTGATGAAATAGTGTATTGATAACATACTCTAAGAAATAGAGGATGGACACACTAGGACACATCAAAGATGTAAGGTTTAACTAAGTCATTTGTAAAGCCTGACTAAATTCATTTGTGAGAGTCAAGCAAATTCTTGGTTGAAGTTGAGCAAGTTCAACTTCAGTGTGTGCTGAGCAATCCTTGGGGTGCTAAGTAACACAGGATTGTTCAAGTGCCTAGTAACATAGGATTGTTCAAGTGTCGAGTAACACAAGATTGTTCAAGTTTCGAGTAATACATGATTGTTCAAGTACTGAGTAACTCAGGAAAAGACTTCAGTTGCAAGCATTAGAAAAAGGTAATGGATGTTGAGAAAATTTCTTCAAGTGTTGAGCATCAATAAATGCAGTAGAAGCCGAGTAACACAGAAGGAGCTAAGCATCAGTAAACCAATGATGCTGAGTTGTTGCATTATTGATAAGACAAAAAGATTCGCTAGATCAGTAATGAAAAGTTTGTTACATTGAATTTTGTGAATTAGTTGGATGATAAGGATGATGAGTAGAAGTCACAAAATTTTATGTAATCCATACAAACCAATTCAAGGAAAATGCTGATGGATTTATTATGAAGTTTTTGGAAGAAACAATTATGAGGGAAAACAATATTATTTTCTTAGATCAATTCAAATTGATAAGCAAGAAGACTTGAGTGGAAAATGAAGAATAGAACTTCTTTATAAGGAGTCGTAGGTTAGGGATCAAAGAAGAGAGGAGAGAGAGTTGGTCATAAGTGTGGTCATGTGAAGAAGCCAAGAGAAGGCTAGTGTGAAGTGTCAAGAAGAGGACATAGTGAGGAGTAAGCACAGAGCATCAAGACTCTGAGTTGATCAAATGACCATAGAGTGCATTGGCATAATGAGCGGAAGAACTAAAGGAGACAGATCTTGAAGGGTGGACAAGTTGTTAGCACTACAAGGAAGAAAAGCCAAGCAAAGAAAAGAATTGAAGAGTGATCTAAAATTTGTAAGGTTAGAGTTGCAATCTTTATCAGATCAAAACCTTTCTAATACTTTCTTACCATTGTATTAGACATTGAAATCCTACATTGATAGGTTAGCTTAATAGCTAGGTGGATAAGCCTCAAGAAGAGGATAGAAGATCCCCAGGAGAAGGATAAGAGATCCTCAGGAGAAGGATAGGAGATCCTTAGAGAGGGATAAAAGATTCTTTTGAGAAGGTGACTGTAAATCCCATGGACTTGGGTGGGCCTAATAGCTCTATGTAAATCCTTTAATAGGGTGGAATTCTACGTTGAATGTTCTTAAGTCCTCTAACAAGGCACACTTCTAATAGGGTGTAAAAATCCTTTAACAAGGTCACATTTGATAGTGTGTAAAGCCTTTAACAGGGCAAACCATCAGAAGTGGTTGAAATCAATTACACAGTAATTTTGTGGGTGTCATCCCCAACCCAATTTTAGCTTCTTATTCCTAAAGGGTTTATGGATCACCAAAATCCTTTGTGTTATGAGGTGATGCATGTTTACTTTTCATGATTTTTTAATGTTTAATTGCATGCATGATAATTTCAATTATATTCCATTAAGGATTTGACAAGAAAGTAAAAAGGCTAGTACTTCTGATTCACCCCAGTTTTTTTTTAAAATTTGTATTGGACATTATTGAACCTTGAATAACTAATGCACCCCCATCTCAGTTATTTAAAAAAAATTATAATAGAAAGGACAAATGATAACAATAACCTATATTTGAAGACTGGTAAGAACAATGAATTACTTGTATCTAAAATCTTTGTTGATGACATTATATTTGGAGGAAAAAGAAGTACTATGCAAATCATTTGTTGATGAAATGAAGAAGGAATTTGAAATATTTATTTATGGTGAAATCAAATTCTTTGATGGACTACAAGTATGTCAAATGAACTTAGGTGTTTTCATTACTCGGTCCAAATATATCAAGGAGATACAAAATACTATTGGAATGGAAGAATCAAGACTAGTGATTATAGCTCTATCAATAGAACATAAGTTATCTAGAAATGATGAGTCTGATGATGTGAACTTGACACTATATAGATCCATGATTAGAAAACTACAATATGTTGTTCATAGTAGACCTAATATTGTATTAGTTGTTTGGAAAGTTGCTAGATTTTTCCAAAATCCTAAGGATAATCACATGATGGCAGTGAAAATAATATTAAGATGTTTGAAACATACAAATGACTATGAATTATATTAGAAGAGTAGTGATAGATTTGAACTAAAGGTATTCATTGACTCTAATTGGGTAGAGAATATTGATGATAGAAAAAATACTAGTGGTTGTGGATTCTTTCTAGGAAAGAGATTGGTGTCATGTAAAAGCAAGAAACCAAATTGTATTTCCCAATCAACAGCTAAAGATGAGTATGTGAAAGCAAAAGTGATCTATTCAAACATTATGGGGATCAAACAATTAATAAAAGGGAGGAAAGAAGAAATTATAATTTTACTATTTATCTATTGTGATAACATAAGTTCTATTAACATTTCAATGAACCCAGTGATGCACACTATAACAAAGCACATTTCTACTAAGTATCACTACTTGAGAGAACTAGTTCAGGACAAAAAAGTAAAATTAGAATATGTGCACACCAAGAAACAAATTGTAGACATATTCACTAAATCCTTACCTAAAGATGCTCATGGATATCTTAGAGTTAAACTAGGGATGATTCCCCTAAACAAAGAAACTTAAGGAGACAAGGTGCATTGCATCAAATGTGCTAATTAGAGTATCGTACACATTGATGCAAAACAACTATACTTTGGGAGATTCCTAAGGTAGATAGGAAAGTACAATATAACTTATTAGTCATAGATAGATGATAGAATTTCAGCCAAACATTCAAAAATTGACATAATCTAGATTTGTGAAGTAATTGAAACCAAGAATTCTAAGTGTATTTGGAATTGTTGTAAAAGAGGGAGAGATATGTCACACACACACACACACACACACACACAGAGAGAGAGAGAGAGAGAGAGAGAGAGAGAGAGAGAGAGAGAGAGAGAGAGAGAGAGAGAGAGTTATCAAGAAGAAGAGAAAATCCTTACAGGGAAAACAAATGATAGAGGGAGTTTTCTCAGAGATTGAGAATTAGAATAAAACTAAGGATAGTGAAATCTTTTAGATTGCATGGTAGCAAAAAGGGAGATTATGTTCCTACTATTGTAAGATATATATTTATATATTTAGAGGGAAAACACATGATAGAGGGAGTTTTCTCAAAGATTTAGAATTAGAATGAAACTAAGGATAGTGAAATCTTTTAGATTACATGGTAACAAAAAGGGAGATTTTCTTCCTGCTATTGTAAGATATATTTATATATTGAATTGTTGTCATCAATGTCAAAGAGGGAGATTTTTGGAAACTTACAATTGTAAAAATTTTTGTCTTGTCATCGATGTCAAATCTACTAATGAGACATGTTGCTATCTGATCTAAATGTTTATAACCATTTGATTGATGAAGCGAATTTGAAAGATTTCTCATAACAAAAGAACCTAGAGAAAAGGTTGAGTTATGAAAAGGAAGTTACAATGGATATTTGAATAGCTAGACTATGATAAGACAAAGTGATTGTTTATATCGTTGATGTAAAGCTTAATCGAGGAATAAACTAAAAGATCAAGGAATGTAGAGTGTGTTGAATAGGGATATTGTTGAGAATAGATTGATACAAGTATGATAAATATGTTTTAATCATTATTTTGTCAATGATGTCAAACCTGTTATTTGTTGGTAAGATAACTACCTATATGATTTAAGAACTATCACTTATTTGATTCATGAAGAGGATTTGATCAAAAGATGTAACAATAGCACCTAAAGGAAAGGTTGAGTTATGTTATGTAAAGGAGTACAAGAATCAACTAAGATAGTAATGACATGATGCATTGATAATATACTTAAGGTTGCAAAGGTTGGTTACACTAAGCAAGTTTAGAAGAACAAGTTAAATGAAGTTTGTCTACAAAGCTTAACCGAGTGGATAGTGGGTGCCAAGAAAAGTTAGTGCAAGCCAAGAAAAAAATTAGTTGGAGCCAAGTAAAAGTCTATTCTAGTGTATGCCAAGAAAAATAGTGGATGCTAAGTAAAGTTTAGTTGATGTCAAGCACCAGTAAACTTTTAGTTCATGCTAAGTGATTTTACAGAGGATGCCAAGAAATGAAGTATGTGTCGAGCATCAGAAGCAAGTTAATGTCGAGTGTCATCATTATTTGAAAGATCATTAATTCAATAGATCTAAGCTGAAAAGTTTATTTTCTTGGATTGTGTGAACCAAGTCGAAGATAAGATTGATGAGCTAGTGGCATAGAATTCATGGTAAACCATTTTGAGGTGAATTCAAAGAGGATTGAAGGAGAAGTTTTTGGAAAAGATATGAAATATGGGGTAGATTCATTGAATCTTACCTAATCTAATCTAACCCTAAATTGGACGATGGAGAATGAATGACAAAAGATCTTAATTTACTATAAAAAGGAATGAGTAGTCAAAAGAAAAAGTTGTCATGTGCAAGAACCTAAGGAAGAGAAGGAGTTAAGGGTATTGCTTCATTTAGTGACCTAAGAGAAGAATCTGTAGTGGCATGATAAGAAAGAAGGCTTAAGGGTATGGATACTTGAAGGGTGAACAAGCTATTAGAGCTAAAATGTCTGAAAGCCAATCAAAATGGAGGACTAAAATAGAGATCTATAATTTTCAAATGGAGTTGTAAGTTGTTACCAGATCAATCCTTACTATTACTCTCTAATAATTATATTAGTCTAGGGTAAATCCTTTGGATTAAGTTTGACTTAATATTTATTTCTAAATCCTTTAACTGGGTGACATTCCAAGTGAATGGTCTAAAGTCCTATAATAAGGCTCACTCCTAAAAGGGTGATTGAAATCCTTTAACAAGGTCATATTTAATAGTGTGTATTATATCCTTTAATAGGATTGGCCTTTCATAGGGCATCACTTCAGAAGAGTGAAAAAGAGTAGCATGTTACTGGTAGTGTTTCCCAAATTGGGTTTTCACGTAAATCATTGTGTCAAGTGTGTTGTTGAATCTGTTATGTTTCATGTTTACATTTTTGCAAATTGATTTGATAGAGATCTACAATTTTTTAAGTGATTACCTAATCTTATGGATACATGGATGATGATAAATGTTTTATGGGTTCACTAAGCTGTTGAAAGCTTTATTTATACATCTAGAATGTCTCATCTATGGATTTGGTAATTCTAGCCTCCATAGCTTTTTGCACATATTTTTTTGATAGGTGTTTGCATGCAAGTGATTCTTGGGAGTTGTGGGGTTGATCTTTCATCAACTTCAACATAGTATCAGAGATCCAAAGCTTCATGCTCCTATTCTATTTATGAGATATTTGGCTTGGCTTTTGGATCTCTATTTTTTTATTATTAAGCATTTTAGTTTTCAGAATTATTTTGTATTAGGTCTAGTGGTCATTTTTTTGGTGTATTTTGAGCCTAAACAGACCTAACTATTGGATTTTTAGCACCCAAAAACCCTTATTTCCATATAATATTTGTCAAATTTGGACATAGTTGAAATCTGAGGAAAAAAAATATTGCTTCCAAATTGCGAACATTTCTAGGGGTGGTGATTTTCAGATTTTTGGCACACAAACTAAGATATTTCAGCATGAAAAAAAATATTTTTTGGCATGCAAATCAAGGTTTTTTCTGCTCAAAGACCAAGATTTTTTTACCCGCAAATCAAGATTTTTAGTGCACAACTTGAGATTTTTAGTTCATAGATCGAGGTTTTTTGTACACAAATCAAGTTTTTTCGCATGTAAATCGAGATTTTTGTGAACATCAAAATTCTTGACATGGAAATTGAGATTTGTGTGCACATCAAAAAAAATTTGGTACACACCTTGAGATATATTGGGTGTGTAAATCAAGCTCTTTTGGTGTGAAAATTGATATTTTTGCATGTAAAGTGAGGTAATTTGGTACTAGAATTATTATTTTTTGCACAAATCCCAAAGTTATTTATGGTGCTAGTGGGCATGCTTCCTAGTGTTTTTTGGAATGAATCTTGAGGTAGTGATTTTTTTTTCTTTTCTAGCACTTTTTTGAGCTATATATGGTTTTTGGCCATAACTTGCTCATCTAGACTTTATTTTTCACAAATTAGATATCCTCAGAAAGCTAGTTCTGAGCCTATTCTAGTGGTGTAGGTTATTTTTAGTTTTGGTGCTCCTTTAATGGATGTTTTGGCTTTTAAAGTTAGAATTTCTATTTTTCACTTTGGGAGAATATCTTGTGACAATTTATTTTCCAGATTCTACTCCAGGCACATCGCGTTTAATTTTTTTCTTTTTTGCATTTTGGTGCATATCTGGTTATTTCAAGTCCAGAGATTGATTTTGTTTCTTTAGATGACTTTTCATGGGTTGTACTAGCTCTTGTATCAGCCTTATGTCTCTTTTGATCTTTGTTGACACCCTTTTGTAGTATTTTTGCAAACGCATTGAGATAAAGTGCCACTCTATTGCATTTCAACATCTTTGACATCTTTTCATTTTATTGTACTTGCAATATATTATAAAGTTCTTTGGGTGGTTTCATGTTGGCCATATTCACCATCTTCCTTTTTCAAGTGAGTTTTCTTTCCATAACATTAGCTTCATGATGTGTCAATGACACATGCCATTATAGACATTTGAACTTCTATTGAACTCTCGATGTTCTTGGTTTTTTTTTTTTTTCTATAAGAGATACTGCATTTAGTTCTAGTGTTCATGCCTTACCTCTCAACATTATACTGAACTAATTTTGGTTCTATTTCTTTCTTCATTTGATAGAGTGAGCTAAGTATTCAATATTTGATCCTATGCACTAGGCGATTATAGTTGCTAGATACCTATGCATTTTGGTGAAATGGATCATTTACCATATAGACATTCTTTCATTCCTATTTTTGGAGGCCATGAAGATACCTTCCATCTTTGATTGATCATATCTTTATACTTAGTCTTCTCTACTTGGTCATGTTCTATAAATGGAGGTTCTTCAGATCAATAGTTTGGCAATGTTTGTAGCTTCATGTTGTAGTGGTGTTCTTCATTATCATCTTTTGTTCCTATCTTCTAGGACATTCCCTAGTTTGGAGACTTCTTTAGTCCTTCACTAGTTCTTTTTAGCATTCTTTCCATCTCTCTTTGGAGTAGGAATTTTACCATGGGATTTTCTCTATTTCTCCTCTTTATAGAGAATTGGTTGTGCTTGGGTACCTCATCAGGCCTTTGTTGTTGAGACCCAAATTTACTTTCATTAGTAGTTTCTAGGTTTTAGCTACTCCCAAAGTTTATCTTAAGGGGGGTGTTAGAGTAATAAATTATTTTATTATTAATTAGATCATATTAATTTAATTACTAAGCCACTTAATTATTTCTAGTTTAATTACACTAAAGTTTAGGCATATAATAATTAATTCTTTTATTAATTATTATCATACAACCTAGGCTTGTTACCAGTTAGGGTTTTGATCTCCTTATGTAAGGATTGGTCTCTTTATAATTTGTTAATTCACATTTGATTATAGTAATTTCTCTTTTTTCTCATCAAGAATGTCTCATCTATGGATTTGGAAATTCTAGCCTCCATAGCATTTTGCTCCTCTTTTTGTGATAGGTGTTTGCATGTAGGTGATTCTTGGGAGTTGTGGGGTTGATCTTTCATCAACTTCAATAGATTAGGTATAATACTTAAGTTTTAATTTGATGGATAAGAAGTTTCTATAAAATAAGGAAGATGGACACATACAATGAACCTGATGAACTAGTTTGCAAACCCTAGATCGATGGTTTTTATGGAAAATGAAAAAGCTAGACTTACCTATTTAAGGAGGTATAGAACCAAAATTTAGAGGAATGTGCAAGGAGAAAGGAGGAACAGAGGTGCACAAGGGTGAATTCACAAGTGTGTGTGAAAGAAAAGAAAGAGGAAAAAAATGCTTGCATAGGTGTTGTTGATATTTATTAGTGAATCTAGGTAGAAGACTTAAATTTTGAAAGGAGAAGATTGACTTCTTAAAGGGTTTCTGAGAAAGTTAAGAGATACAGTTGACAAGGGGACTTATTAGTGAACCAACATAGGAACTGTATAGTGATCTAAACCTACAAAAGTGAATTATAATCATACAGATCAAAACCCTATTGTTTTCTTTCTAATAATTATAAATAGTTTGTATTGAATTCCTTTTGATAGAGGTTGACCTAACAATCATTTGAAGGACTTAATAGTCTATGTAAGTTCTTTAGCAAGGTGACATTCTAAATGGAATGATCAAATTCCTCTAACAAGGCCACTCCTAATAGGGTGTTTAAATACTCTAACCATGTCACATTTAATAGTTTATACTATAAACTTTAATAGGTTTGGCTCCGAATAGATCTCACTTTGAAAGACTTAAAAAGCAGTGACACGTTGATAGTGGTTTTTCCCAAATTGGGTTTCCATGTTAAATCCTATTATCAAACTTGTGTTAATTTTTTATGGTGTTTTACATTTACATGTTTTTACATTCAACTAAGTTTGTTATCTTAGGATAGTAAACTACAAGTAACTTTGTTTATCAGTGTACAATACAGACCAAGCTACAACACAATAAGTATAATAGTGAATGATTAAATGTTTGATTGTTCAAATGGTACTTAGGGACCTTGAGTAATTGAGTCATCCCCCCTCCCCCTCTTACTTATTGATCCTTTTCATATAATCTTTCAAGGTGCATTCTTTCCAACTCTAGCTACTCCATTATAACTATTAAACTCAACATATTTATATATATCCCCTATCATGTGATGAGACCAGCCTTTATTTATAATCCAATGAAACTTTTTTTTACCAACATTTGATAATAAGGATATATCTTTTATTATTTTTTCTTTTTCAAGACTTTCTTCTTTAATAGAAACAAATCCAAGTTCATCATTATCTAAGAAATTATCACCATAAAATTAAATTCATCATCTTCATCAACAAAGAAGAAATCTTGTGTGACCTTTGGCTTATAAAGTTTTCTAGGTTTTTTTTTTATTTTATCTTTTAGGATATTGAGATGAAAAATGACCAAGTTCTTTGCAAGTCTAACAAGAATTTTTTTTCCTTTAGCTTCCCTTTCAAAAAAGTAATGCAAGTCCTTCATCATTCTTCTTATCATTTTCTTATTTGACTATCCATTCTCTATCATGGTCTCCACATGCACTTGTGCTCCTTGCTAGTTTAGCTCTGTGTTTATGGACACTAAAAGTTTTTTCTATCTTAAAAATGTATTACCTTAAAATAAATTGTGTATCTTAGTCCAAATTTCATGTTCAAGTTGTAAGTCATTTACCTCAACATATTCTAATTCTGGAAGAGCTAACAACAATGATTCCTTTGCATACATATTTTACATGAATAGATCATTCTCATCTTGTGAAAATGTTTCTAGATCCTTTCCTTCTATCATTTCCTTACTTTCCCTTGTGACCAACCAATAATATGCTCTTATGAATAACAAGTGAGTCTTCATCCTATACTTCTTGTTTTCATACTTCACTCCATCAAACTTTGGACTTTATTTTCAAAATGTAGCCATTGATGTCCTTAAATTCTTAAAAAAATTCTTCATTGACCTTATGCTTTGATACTAATTGTTACAAAGTAAAAGCAACCAATATAATTGAGAAGGTGAAGGGGGTGTGGGGGTTTGAATCATTTATGCACTTTAAACAACTTAAATTAATTATGTCAAATAAAAAAAATTTATTCATGAGTTATTTTAACTAGGAAAACCCTAGATCAAAGAAATGATTCTAGTGAGAATGATGCCCACAAGATGATGTAATAATATAAAATGTTCCTTTTGAAAGGATTTGACCATGTTAGAAATCATTTAAATAAAATTTATAGATATGAGTCCTTATTATGAAACTTAAAATCCTTATCAGCTAATTCCAACCCATTTAGGACTCTTTCCAATCCTCTCAGGAGCTGATAAAAAGTCAAATGAACCCACTATCCAAATTTCTTTGAAACTGTTCTCACTGAATAACTCAGGATAACATCTCCAAGAAATGAAGTAAGTAAAACAATAACTTATCTTTCCAATACAACTTATTTGAATCCCTTAACATATTCTTAGCATCAATCTCTTCTCTTATCAATGTTATCAAATCTAAAGAATATAACAACAAGATGATAAGTTCCATGCAAAGTGATACAAGATATGTTAACTAGAGAAAACCCTCATAAAAGAAAAAATCATGGTGGGAATGATGCCCACAAGATGATGTACTAATATAAAATGTTCCTTGTAGAAGGATCTGACCCTGTTATGAGTTATTTCAATAAAATTGATACATATGAGGTCCTATTATCATACTTTAAATCCCAATTAGGTGATTCCAACCCTAATAGGAGTCATTCCAACCTTGTTAGGACCTAATAACAAGTCAACTAAACCAACTATCCAAATCACTTTGGAACTGTTCTCACTAAACAATTCAGGATAACATCTCCAAGAAGTAAACTAACTAAAATGATAACTTATCTTTTCAATACAAATTCTTTGAAGCCCTCAACATATTCTCAACATCATCCTATGCTCTTATCTCATCAAATTCACATCCAAATTTGTATACAATAATAATTTCACAGTAAGATACTTATAACCAAGAAAAATATCTTTCCTTTGTATCAATTTCTAAAAATCTAATTGAGTCATCTATGAGGTTTCTAATATGTACAATCAATAATATTATACCATCATAAGATATTACAACTATGTTCCACATGTTATAATACAAATTACATTATTTATATAACACAATTATCCTAAAAGGAATTATCCACACATTATCCTTCACAAGTCTCTGCATAATGAAAACTATATTCTTCCATCTCAAAAATAACATCTCAAACATGTCTGTAATGAATATCTAAGCCCATTAAACAAGCTTTAGCATTCTCAAAAACATAAAACTCAATCTTTAGCATAATCTCCTCTACACAGTGGCCTACAACCACGTCTTATGAAACTCACACAAACCTTCACAACTCTTTCTAAGAGTGTAGATATACTATCTATATATAGCCAAGAATATACTACTAACCCAATTAAATACAATTTTGAATCCATGAACTATGCTAAACAATATTGTATCTACTACTTTGTTTGTACCATCAAGAAAGTTTATATGTTGACATAAACGACAAACCAAGTCATGAATGCAAAACATAAGAACTCAATAATCTCCCAAAGGATAGAAATAATATTTTTCAAGCATTTATGCCAACATATCTATCATCAAGTAAAATTCAACTAGACATGAATTCCAACATGATTAATTTGGTATCAATAATGGCATGTATAGTTTAAAATATAGACTATGAAAATCAATTGGATTAGGTAAACCTTATATTTATATTTCACAAGCCAAAATCAAAATAAAAAAGATATTCTAAAACTCATGTGCTAGAATATGTTGTAAAATAACTATACTTTATAGAAGAAAATTTAGAGGAAACAAATGTTTTAAACTCTTTTTAATCTTGGTCTAATTAAGTAAACAAAGAAAAGATCCAAACCCTTAAAATAAAAATAAAATCAAGTCCAAAGACACAAAGATAAGGTCACGAGTAGTGACTCCTATCGAAAAAAATCATAACAAACTAGCTAAAACTAAAACTAAGAGAAAAAAACTAAAAACTATGAATTGGGGTGGGAAACAAAAAACAAAAACCTATCCATTGTTGAAAAGGTTGAAACCTGGACCAAGTTGCAACCTAAGAAGGTCTCAAACTAGCATTAGGGGGTTAGCCAAAAAAAAAAGAACCATTCATTGTATACCACACCAAGTGCACTAAATTGACAAACACCACTGATAGCCAAAACCCAACACCAAAAACCAAACATGAAGGACCTAGGACACACCAACTTGAGGCAAAAGAATGGAAGGGAAACAAACTACTTATGATGCTCTTGGTGCTGATCTAGGAAACAGAACATGGGAGGGTACACAAACATATTAGAATATTTTGAATAACTAAGTGTGGGGGTTACTCAGTTATTCTCAAGTCCAGATGTATCAATTCAACTTTTACTAATAGAAAACAACTCAAAAAATCTCAATCAATGACTTAGTCCATATAGAAACTTAACATTAAATGAACTTATTTATATAGTAAGTCAACTTTCTATTTCAATATATATTGACTAACAATAATATAAATAATAATAAATAGTATGCATGCACACATATAACATTCACACATATATGAAACCTATAGTTAATGTTGAAACCCAACTTGGGAAAGACCACCAAGAAACAAATTGCCACTTTTCACTGTTCTAAAGTGATCTTGGTTAAGAACTAAATGTGTTAAAGGTTACAAAATACACTATTAGGTGTGACCCTATTAAAGGATTTAATTTCCCTATTAGAAGTGACCTGGTTAGAGGACTTTGTATCATTCCATTAGAATGTCACCTTGATTAAATGATTTACAAAATGATGGTTAGTTTAGCCTTGATTAAAGGATTTTGACTACTACAATGGTTAGAAAGTAACAAAAGGTTTGATCTATAAACATACAAGTTTCTTTATAAATTTAGATCTCTATTTAGTCTATTTTCTATTTTATTAATCAGACTTCATTAACATCTTCATCACTAATCTACTTGGAAACCCTTCAAGAAATCATACTTCACCAATCCCTTCACTTCTCTTCTTCGACTATGTTCTTCATAGGTTATCCTTAATATCACCAATCAAAAATAAACCAACCTTACCAAACATCTCTTACATGCCTTATTAAATAGGTAATTTTGAACTTGTGTTGCTTAAGCATCACTACAGATCTTAGGGTTAGGTTGGATCCATCGAATCTATCCATCATTTTGTCCTTCTACTTCTTTCCTGATACTTCTAGAAAGTTCTCTTTGAATCATTTCCTTTGATGAGATGACAAACTCAATTCATGCATTGAGTACTCCATCTCATAAATCCTTATCATCCACACATTTTGATAAATCCAAAATTTCCACTATGTTAGCCCCAAATTTGATTCTTTCAGAAACCATATAATTTTTTGACCCTAGGCTATCATTGTGTAACTCAATCTCTATTATTATGTCTCACTTGAATTTCAGTAGCTCTCTCAGTCATCTCTATGCTCAATTGCTACTACATTTTTCTTCATCAACTTTCTTGTCCATGGCTAGCAATTGGCTAATACTTGTTTTCTTATCTAACTCTTAAGTTCCTTAATCTTTCTTTTAGCTCTTTCATTAACAGACCATATTTTACTAATCTTTTCTTGTGTTTAACTCAAGACATCTATATTTCATAGGATGAATGAATAATACATCATCTTGTCAAAGACTAACTAGTCAAGTGCCCTATGTAGTTTAATCATTCTTTCTCCTCATCTCTCAACAACATCACTAGTAACCTGGTAATGTACTCTTCTCTTTCATTTAGATATGGGATGGTAACTACATAAATGTCTCCCTTATGATTTGAATGGTGACTTGATAACTTAATCTCGCTCTTTGACAACAATGCCAAAGACTTCAACCATTCACATATATTTCCAATATCTCACTGTCTAGCTAATAGCTCAAGGTCACTCTATCTTTCATCTATTGTGACTCCTTGGAGTCTACTTCATGCTTTTGTACACCTTCACAATATTAATCTAGTACCTAAAGTGTGATTCCATGCATCAATGTCTAAGATATTCAAACTATAATAGTTTATACAATGCATCATCTCTTCTCATCTTGCTATAGATATTGGAATCACCCCTAACTTTCCTCTTAGGTACTAATAAGAATCCTTAGGTAATGGCTTAGTGAATATATTATCTATCTTCTCCTTTGTGTTCACATCCTCTGGTCTGAGTTCTTTATCCTGTATCAACTTTCTCAGCTAAAGATACTTGATATAAAAAAATTTGGTCTTAGTGTGCATCACATGATCCTTTGATATGTTTATATCACTTTTATTCTCACAATAAATAACCACAAGTTTAGTAATTTATTCCTCCATACCTTTCAAAAATTTCTTGATCCACACAATATTTGAACAATTGACTCCTGCCACAACATGCTCAACCTCTATTGTGGATTGAGAAATACAATTCTCCTTCTTTCTTGTCCATAAATCATTCTTCTTCTTAGAGAGAATGCACCTCTATTTGTACTTTTTTTGTCATCAATGTCTCTATCCTAATCAGTAGCTATATACACTTAAGTGCAAAATTGTCACTCTTTTTTTACTATAATCCATTGTCTTATGATCCTTTCAAATATCTCAAGATTCTTTTCACTACCATCATATGATTTACTCTAGGATTAGAAGCAACTCTACCAATAATACCAACTTCTAGTGTGTTCTCAAGTCTACTATGTATAACATATTATAATTTTCCAATCATTAACCTATACAAGGTTTTATTCACCTTAGTTGAGTCATCATTATTTTATAATTTATGGTGAGTAACCATAGGTGTTCCAATTTGTCTTGAGTTCTCCATTGCAAATGTATTGAG
Source organism: Cupressus sempervirens (assembly GCA_028749045.1). Classification (NCBI taxonomy): domain Eukaryota; kingdom Viridiplantae; phylum Streptophyta; class Pinopsida; order Cupressales; family Cupressaceae; genus Cupressus; species Cupressus sempervirens. Next base: position 361,495,010 of record CM053785.1, read on the forward strand.
GATTTCCTTGATATACTTTGATTGAGTAATGTAAATAACCTTCTTCATTTGGTAAACTTGTAAACTAAAAAAGAACTTTATCTCTCCAAACATTGACATCTCAAATTCATTTTACATCTCATTAGAAAATGAATCACACATCAAATCTTGTCCTCGAAATGTGATATCATCAACAATAATTTCAACTAACAATATCTTGTTCTCAAATTCACTTTTCAGGTACAAATTGATATTGTCATTAGTTCTTCCAAAACCAATTTTCATCAAATAAGTGTGCAACCTTTCATACCATGCTCTAGGGAATTTCATCAAGACATAGAATGATTTATGTACCTTACATAACATGTTTCTCTTTCTAGGGTTGATAAATCCTTTAGGTTTTTCAATGTACACTTCCTCTTCAAGGATTCCATTCAAAAATGCACATTTGAGATCCATTTGATATACCTTGAATCCTATGTAACAAGCATATGAAAGTAAAATTTTCACTCCTTCCAACCTAGAAAATCAATAAAATGTCTCACCATAATCAACTCCTTGTGCATATCCTTTACAAACTAGTCTTGTCTTGTTCCTTGTGACTTCACCTTTCTTATTTAGTTTGTTGTTGAAAACCCACTTAGTTATAATCATATTATTGTCCTTTGGTTTGGGTACCAATGCCCATGTTTTTTTTTTTCTCAGTGTGATCAATTTTCTCATTCATTATATTAATCCAATCTTCATTCTCCCAAGATTCTTTAATTGATATAGGTTTAACTTGAGAAAGTAAACATGTATCCTTCTTTAACTTACTTCTTGTCATGATTCTTGAATCTTTACTTCCAATGATTTTGCCAGGTATATGATGCTAGAAGAATGAATTCTAATGATACTTCTATAAGGGAGTATTGTAGAAACATGATTAGATCATTATCATGATGATATGTTACATTCATGATTGTGTTTGTCATTGATGTCAACATAGCAATTTTTTGTGGTATCTGATAGAAGAACAACTAAAAGATCAAGTTGGTATGGATAGATCATTGAGTAATTTCACTAGTGAGATTAAAGGGAGATAATATTAAGTGTCCAATATATGTATATAACCTCAAAATCATAAAATAATAAGTCTAGAAGAAGTTATACAAGTTTTAGTGAAGACTGTTCTGAGATAGAGTTTATAGAAACATGTTCTGGTAAACTTGTTATATCTTCTAGAAGATTTGTTATTCTAAGAAGCCAAAGTTAAAGATGTGAAAAAGATTTTTTGGAGATGAAGTAGCTAATATTTCTTGTCATAATGTTACACATACAAAAAGTTATTAAAGTTACAAGGCAAATAACTAATGTTATCACTAAGTGTAAAGTGTTCTTAATGAGGTTCTATAATAATCAATTGAGAAGGTTTAATAGCAGACTTAAGGAATTGTTTTATGGATTTAGTATAAAGGAAGGACATTTTATTTTATTATGTAATTGATGTATGAATAATTTCAAGAGGAATTAAGAGTGGAATGTAAAGATAAGCAGAGCAAGGAAAATTTGGAGAAAAATTGATTGCTGAGGTTTTATTTGATGATTCAAAGTTTGATATTTTGATCTGAGGTTTGTGACCTAGTCTACAAGGTTTGAAAGTGATTGGTCAGGTTGATAGGATAGAGGAAAGAAGTTAAAATATAGTACAAACAATTATTCTACAAGGAATTTTTGAAAGATTAGTTACACAGTGAGTTCAGTGGGCTTGCCCCAAAAGCTATTTGGACAGTGGATCATTCTACCTTCTACAACTCCTAACAGGGTTGGCACAACTCCTACTAAGGTTGTAATCTCCAAACAAGGATTCAAAGTCTCCTAACATGGAATCATATGTATTAAATGTTGTAATAGACTCCTAATAAGGTCCATCCTCTAACAAGGAATATTTATATTAGTACATCATCTTGTGGGCATCATTCCCATTGGGATTTTCCCTCTAATCAAGGGTTTCCCTAGTTAACAAATTTGGTGTAATTGTGTATGTGCATCTTATTATGGTTGTTATTTACTTTGATTGAATGGTTAAGATTAATTAAGGTTGATAAAAATTTTAATTGGATAACTAATTCACCCCACTCCCCCCTCTCAGTTGTCGTGGTGGACTATTGTTTCTAAGAATTGGTATTAGAGTATGAGGTCCTTGAAGATAAATTTTAACAACTTTGGGATATCCATGGAAAACATATTTAGAAAGGATAGTTTGAATTTTGATGGAATAAATTATGACAATTGGAAGGAAAAGATGAAGACACATCTGTTGTGTTTGGGTCCAAGATATTAGATCTTGACAAAATAAAAAAGGACAATTATTGCTGAAAGTGCTTTGGAAACTTGTACCTAGGATGAAAGAATCATTTTCATGTGTGACATGAGAGCTAAAGAAGAACTATTGTCTACACTTCCTAAAATTGAGTACAACTAAGTAAAAAAATTTGATACTTATCATAAGATTTGGAAAGCTTCGGAAAATAATTTTGAAGGTGATGAATATTCTAAGAAATTGAGGCTAGAAAGCTAGATTTGTGAATTTCAAGATGCTAAAATGATGGAAGATGAATCTATAAGAATATATGTAGGTAGGATATCATAAATTACGGCAAGTATCAAATCTCAAGGAGGAACCAAGGAAGATGATGAGGTGATCTAGAAGATATTGAAGAGATTAATGCCACCATTTAAGCAAGTAGTTCAAATGATATAGTTGTTGATCTCTTGCACCAAATATTTCACAAAGGAAACATTACTTGGGAGACTTGAAGCAGTTGATAATGAACTTAGATAGTCTAGAGAATTACTATAGCATAAACAACTTTTAGTGCCCTAAATATTCAACCTAGTTTATCGAGGAGCACAAGTGCTAGAGAAGACTTTGCTAGTAGTATTAGATCTGATAAGGATAGAAAGATAGAAGAAGGATTAGCCCTTTAAGTAAGAAGAGAAATGTATAGTAAGAAAATTTTCAAATGTTGGACTTGTAATGATTTTTGTTATTATGCATCTAAGTGTCCTAAAAGAGAGAAAAAGTATAGAGGAAAGTTCAAACCTAGAAGAGATAGAGAGTGTTTGTATGCAAATGAAGAAGATGATTCTGATGAACAAGCAATAAGTGCTAGTGATGATGAAATAGGATTTGTAGCTATTAAAGAAGAAAGTCTAGAGAAGATGGCTTTGGTATCATAGGTTGAAAATAAATTTGATTGGATAATTGATAGTGGTTGTTCACATCATATGACTAGTGATATGAACAAGTTTTTTGACTTCAAAAGTCATGATGGAGGCATTGTTAGAGTTGGAAACTATCCAACATGTCATGTTAAAGGTATTGGATCTATAACTCTTCATGGTAAGACTAACACTTAGGATGTATATTTTGTTGATGGTTTGAAATACAATCTTCTAAGAGTTGGACAACTAGAGGACAAAGGTTATTATTACAATTCATAGAGAAGACATGCATGATCAAAGAAAAAGATGGAAAGGTAATTGGAACAAGAACTAGATCTAGAGGTAATGTATTTCAGCTAAATCCAACAAAAATGGCATGCTCGGTTGATAAGGTTGATGACAGTTGGTTATGACATAAGAGATTTTTTTATATAAACTTTGGAAACATTGTGAAAACTAATAGTATGATTGTAGTTAGAGATTTTCCTAAGGTTTTTATGTAGACTACAAACACAATTTGCAAGGAGTGTGTATTGGCAAAGTATACTAGAACTGCTTTTCCAAAAAAAATATGTACTACTACAACCAAGTTGGAGATTGTACATACAAATCTTAGTGGTCCTACAAAGACTAAAGGATTCTATGCTGAAAGGTATTTCATGATTTTACTTGATGAATTTTCTAGAATGATGTGGGTTGCATTTCTTAAAGAAAAATTTGAGGCATTTGATAAGCTCAAGATATTCAAGAATAGAGTTGAGAATTAGTTAGGTATGAAGATTAAATGTTTAAGATAAAATAGAGGAGGAGAGTTTACTTCAAATGAGTTTAACATCTTTTGTGAAGGTAATGGCATCAAAAGATAGGTATTAGCTTCAAGAACCCCTTAAACAAATGGTATTGCAGAGAGAAGAAACAAGTCAGCAACAAAAGCAGTAATAGCTATGTTAGCTATGAATGATGTATCCAAGATGTTTTGGAGAGAAGTTTTGAATATAATAGTCTACACTATAAATAGAGTGCAAGTTAGGAAAGATACAAACAAGATCCCTTATGAACTATGGTTTGGTCACTCACCTATAATTAAGTATTTTAGAAATTTTGGTAGCAAATGTTACATCAAAAGAGATGATGATATTGGTAAGTTTGATGCTAGAAGTGATGAATGTATCTTTCTTAGTTATTCATTGAATAGTAGAGCTTATAGATGTTATAATTTGAGAACTAGGACTATTGTTGAAACTACAAATGTAAGAGTTGATGAGAAATTTAGGATACAAGAAAGAGTAGTTGATTACAATTCTAATGATGAGAATGTTGTAACTGAACCAAGGAATGATGAAGTATTCTTTGCGACTAATAATAATTTTTAGAATTAAGGAGAGAAAAGGAATGAACAAAGCTAAGAGTTGAGATAATAACTCCTACTTCTAGTAAGAATATGACAAAAAATCATTCACTAGAGCAGATCATCAGAAGCAGAGATAAAGGTGTGATTATAAAAAGCATAATTAATGAAGAACTATGTCTGATATCTCAAGTTGAACCAAAGAATGTAGATGAAGCATGTAAAGATGAATATTGGAAGCAACCTATGAAGAAGAATTGGATCAAATGGTGAAGAATGAGACATGGTAATTAGTCCCTAGACCAGCAAACAAGAATGTGATAGGAACAAAATGAGCATTTAGGAACAAGATAAATGAACAAGGTGAAGTTGTAAGGAACAAAGAAAGATTGGTATGTAAAGGTTACTCACAAAAAGAAGGAATAGACTATAATGAAACCTATGCTCTTGTGACAAGAATATAAGCAGTAAGGTTATTTTTAGCCTATAAAGCACATAAGAAATTCAAAGTGTATCAAATGGATGTCAAGTCAACATTTCTGAATAGAGAACTTGAAGAAGAGGTATACATAGAATAGACTAAAGGTTTTCCTTTAGCAAATGATAAAGACATAGTACGCAGATTGAAGAAAGAATTGTATGGCTTAAAGAAAGCACCTAGAACCTGGTATGCAAGATTGGACAAGCATTTGACAAAACTTGGATTTAGCAAAGGTATGGCAGACAGTAATCTATATTGGAAAGAAATAGATGATGGATTGATTCTTTTGGCAATATTTCTTGATGATATCATATTTGGAGGAGATGATGATGAAAGTGACAAGTTTGTAGAAGAAATGAAGAAGGATTTTGAAATGAATATTATAGGAGGGGTGAAATACTTCCCAGGAATATAGATTGTGTAGGACAAAGACGAAATCTTTATTTCTCAAATAAGTATTTGAAAGATCTACTAAAAAGGTTTGGTTTGGAAACATGTAAACTAGTTGGAACACCTATGGTGACTGTATACAAGTCATCTACAAATGATGACACACCTACTATTGAGAAAAAGAAGTACATATCTATGATTAGAGGGTTACAATATCTGAGTCACATAAGACTAGATATAGCAAAAATAGTTGGAATTGTTGCAAGATTTCAAGCTGATCCTAGAGAAGCACATTATGCAACAATCAAAAGAGTATATAGATACCTTAAAGGAACACTAGAGTTCTGATTGTGGTATGAAAGATCTAATGATTTCACTTTATATGCCTACACCAATGCTAATTGGACAGGCAGTATGGATGACAGAAAGAGCACTAATAGTAGAGCCTTCTTTCTTGGAGGAAGATTGATCTCTTAGTTAAGCAAGAAGTAGGTTTGTATCTCATAGAGTACAATAGAGGCAAAATAAGTTGTAGTAACAAATGATTGTAATCAAGTTGTTTGGATGAAGCATATCCTAAATGATATAAGGATAGAATTTAGTGAACCTACTATCATACATTGTGATAACACAAGCATAATTAATATGTCTAAGAATCTAGTGTTACATTCTAAGACTAAGCACATTTCTATCAAATATCACATGTTGAGAGAGAAAATTGTAGAAAATGAAATTAGCTTGTAGTATCTAAGCATCGAAGAGAAGATTGCAAATATTTTCATCAAGCCTCTTCCCAAAGAAACTTTTGAGTATTTGCAAAGTATGCTAGGGGTTATGCCCCTTCCTACATTAGAGTAGATGATGCAAGAGTGTATCAATCCAGTGTAATAGAGCACTACTATTTTTCTGGATTGAATGTTGATGTTTCATGTATGGAGGAGTATCTGTGATGGATAGAGTCATCTAAGAATCTTGATAGATGATATTTTGAAAAATTTCTTTGGACTCTTGAGCAAGTTAGAGACAATTGTTGCAAAGATAGATGGTTGTTTAAACCTTTGACATTGATGTCAGTGGGGGAGAGATTATAACAGGAAAAATAGTCTGATGTAGAGTACATTGAAGGTAGAGATTAAAACATGATATAGAGCACATTGAGGTATATCAATGGGGGAGAATGATTGATGAAGAGGATTTGAAAAGAAAGGTTAACAGTCTTTTACAATTGGTATTTTTGGAACTAGATATTTTTTATCTATGTTTCCATCAATGCCAAAGGGGGAGATTGTTGGAAGCATGAATGTTCATGATACTTCTATGAGGGAGTATTTTAGAAACATGATTAGATAATTATCATGATGATATGTTACATTCATGACTATGTTTTTCATTGATGTCAACATGACAATTTTTTATGGTATTTGATAGAAGAACAATGGAAAGATCAAGTTGTTACAGATAGATCATTGAGTACTTTTACTAGAAAGGTTAAGTGTATGGTATATGTAGCTAAAATTGGAAACATAAGATATTAAGTCTAGAAGAAGTTATGCAAGTTCTGATGAAGACTATTCTAAGATAGAGTTTACAGAAGCATGTTCTGGTAAACTTGTTATATCTCTTAGAAGATTTGTTATTTTGAAAAGCTAAAGTTAAAGATGTGAGGAAGACATTCTTGAGATGACATAGCTAAGCTCGTTCATCATAATGTTACATGTACAAAAAGTTATTCAAGTTACAAGGTGAAGGATTAATGCTATTGCTAAGTGTAACGTGTTCTTAATGAGGTCTTATAATAATTAATTGAGAAGGTGTAATAGCTAACTTAGGGAATTATTTTATGGATTTGGTATAAAGGAAGTACATTTTCCTTTACCATGTAATGGATGAATGAATGATTGCAAGAAGCACAAAGATTAGAATGTGAAGGGTATGTGCAGGATCATGGTGTACCAAAAAGTGGCGATGTGAAAAAAATGAAGTTTGAAAACATCTAAAAGACTTTCAAAATTTGCTCTGAATTTATTCCACCCATCCTGATACCAAAGCTAAAAAGTTAGGACCAAGCTTGAAACCCAACATTATATTAGGTATCCATATCAAATTGGATACCTAAAACTTGTAACATAAATTTAAACAAAAAAATTGAGAGCTCTTTTTACATTGCATTTTTTTTGGCTTGATTGTTGACCTCCATTCAGGTATCAAATTTCAAAATGGGTATACGATAAGGGTAAGTTTTTTTCTTAAATTTTTGAATGGATATTATTATAAATTAGTTATTTTTAATTGAATTTGTTAAAAAATAGGTTTTTTTAATAAAAAATGTTGAATTTTAGGTTATTTTAATAGAAATTATGTTTTGCAAATTAATAAGTCTAGCTGACACAAATGATGATACTAAGGTAGGAAATAATGTTCCTCATAACCCTCCACCAAATGATCTAGTACCCCCTCAAAACCATCCACCAAATGATCCCCTACCCCCTCAAAACTCTCTTTGAATTGAGGATTTGATATTTGAAACTCTTGCCGAAATGAAGCTTTTGTAAACCACATATAATACTATACCTACATTGGCTCTCATGTTATCCACATTAAACACCATAATGGATAATATTGAAACACTTACCAATGAACAAAATTCTGCCCTTTGTTGGCATGAGAAAATGCATGCCATGTTTGATGATGGGTTGGACTATGATGAGATTGTGTCCCTAAATATAACTAAAGATGATATGGTTAGCCTTTTTGCAGAACCAAAAACTACTAAACAAGTAGAACACACAAAGCCCAAACTATCAATTAAATGGTGCAAAAATGAGGCTATGTGTGCAAAGTTTTGGGATCGTTGGTGGATGGTTTTGGACATCCTTCTAGATAGAAATTTAGAGATGCCATTTTATTTCTCTAGAACATTTTATGCTGAATTTGTGTTGGGCCCCAAGGTGAACTATTAGAGCATGAGGCCCAACATGGGTGTAGGAGGAGGAGCTCCTCAAGATAGACCCTTTTCCCACTGGAAGAAAGATTGCACTTTTGTCCCCACTACTAATGTCTCCCCCCCCCGCCTCTAGTTTAACATCCTAATATCATTGCAGAGGCTAGGTCTTAGAATATTAGAGTGATGCATAGATTGAGTAGCCTATTGATATCCAAGGCTGGGTCAGTGTTTCCTCCCTATGTTGATGATGTTGGTATGAGTTCCTCATTGGCTGGCTGAACACATATTTGCATACCCCATACTTTCTTAACATCCAAGAATTTTTTTCTAGGTCCCATAGATACACCAAATGCACATACAAAGGCTACAAACTTTGATGTGAGAGAGGAGGGGTATACAGAGTTATCTTTCTATGTCAGTATGTGTATATATTTTTTTGTTATGAAATATGTGATTTAAAGTTAATCTTTATAATAGAGTAATTTTAATTTTTAACCCATACTAACTTATACATGTATGTGATCTTCATTCATGTTTAGTTGATGACTGAGGAGGAGCTTAGATAGGTTGAAAATGCCATGCTCTCAGCTACTTCATTTGGCCTTGAGACATCTACGATATATTATGTCGTGTTCTCATTATTTTTTCTATTTGATATCAGAGCATATATGGTTTTTAATATTTCTTTTCACTTATAGGTATCACCTGTCAGTGGGGGGCAAAGTGTAGGGGATAAGGCACAACCCATTGACAAGGGAAAGGTAATTAGGTACTTTTAAAGTGATTAAATGTTGATGCATTCTTGTAAAATGTTTGTGGCAATGAAATTTAATTGCATTCTTTATTGTATAGGTTGTGACTATTGGTGATGAGTCTAGGAAGATTCCATGTCGTAGAGCCTCTAGTGTTTCCATTTGTAGTCAAAGCTGCATCATATGTATAAGTATCATTTATTTTTTATTTTTTTTATTTTCATAAATAAATTCAAAACTAATTTCTATGATATTAACAACTAGTATTTTGTATCTCATAGGAAACACCTAGTGCACATGAGGTTGGATGCCAGAGTTTTGTATCTTTGCTGATGCAACCATTATATCCAAAGGAGGAGTTGACATAGGTAAGTTGTAGTTTGAATTCTTGATTATATGTTTTAAATTTAGCATGCTATTAATTATAATGTTATATTTTAAGTTGTAGATTCATCTTCCAAACATACTTGAACATACATAGGCCATAATCAACAAGGTTCAAGCATTGCCAAGGACATATGAGAGGAATCCTAACTAGCATAAGAGGTCGATGAGAGAGGTATTAATGATAAAAGTTTAATACGATAAATCTTCATTAAAAAAAATATCATTATGTATTTTAGTAATTCAATGTTAGATACATAGAATCATATAAATTTAGTAGTCTAACTTTGGGTTTTCCATTTTTATTTATGTAGGAGGCATCTGATCCACCTCATACAACAAAGAGGCTACATTTTGATCATCCACCAATAGCATAGGATAGTATACTTGTCAAAGGATGCATCATGAGATATTTTGAGATGGCATATGCCACATTGTATATAGAAACAATGATATTATACACATTTTGATGGCCTGATCAACCACATTTTGTATATGGATATATGTATTTTGATATATATTTGCATAATTTGTCTATGGGTACATGGAATTTTATATATATTGTATTTTGATATATATTTTTGCCATTTATGTGCACAGTGATATACATATTAATTTAGTATAGTATTATTCATTTTATCATGGATCGTGCGTGTTGTTCAAATTTATGGAATAACATTTATTTTGATCATGTTTGTTACTTTTGATTCAAATGCAATAATTTCTGAATCACATTTTAACAACCTTTATTATCAAATTTTGATGCAATCTTTAATTTGAAATGGTATCATATATGTTTAATTTGAAATAATCTCTGCAATCCCTTAAGATGTCACTATGGTTCACCTACCAAAATACACTTGGAGCACCTTGGAAATGAGATAAGTTATTATAGACCTTGACATGGCTGTCCTATGTTGCCCCCATCAGCTCCAAGTTATGACCCTTGGAGATTGACCTAAAAATGCACTTAGAACACCTTGGAGACTCTTCGGTACAGGGTGGCCATGAATGATGGAGGCTCTATGGAAAAAAAATAGGGGTGTCACTAGGGTTCATCCACCCATCAAGAGCTAATGGAATTGATGATTCGATGTCAAGATCAATAGTTTCAAAGTTACGTTGTGATGCACCTATGAGCTCAAGCACACTGCAAGTTTTGGCATAGAGTAAGATTGCTGTGTTGAATCCAAATATAATGTGATCTCTAAAAAATGAAATAAGTTATTTTAGGACTTGGCATGACCATCCTGTAGCATTCAACATTTCATTGATAGACCCCATGAGCTTTGAGTTATGACCCTCAGAAGATTGACCTCGAAATGCACTTAAAGCACCTTGGAGACACTTTGGTATAGGGTGGTTGTGAACTATGGAGGTTCTCTATGGCTAGAAGAAGGGTGTCACTAGGGTTCACCCACCCATCCATAGCTAATGTCATTGAAAATTCAATGCCAAGATCAATGGTTTCAAAGCTACGTTGTGATGCACCAATGAACTCAAGCACACTACGAGTTTTGGCATTGAGTGAGATCATTGTGCCAAATCCAAATAGAATGTGAACCCTCAAAAATAAGATAGGTTATTTTAGGCCTTGGCATAACTATATTGTAGCATTTTACTTTTCATCTATACCCCTCATGAGCTCTAAGTTATGACCCTTGGAAGATGGACCTTGAAACGCACTTAGAGAACCTTGGAGACTCTTCAGTATGGGGTGGCCATGAATGATGGAGGCTCTTAGTGCCTAGAAAAAGGGTGTCACTAGGGTTCACCCACCCATCTGAAGCTAATGGCACTGATGATTTGATGCCAAGATTAGTGATTTCAATGTTACATTGTGATGGACCTATGAATTGAGGCACACTGCAAGTTTTGGCATTGAGTGAGATCATTGTGTCGAATCTAAATAAAATGTGATCTCTCAAAAATGAGATAGGTTATTTTAGGCCTCAACATGAATATCTTGTAGTATTCAACATTTCATTGATAGCCCTCATGATCTTTGAGCTACGATCCTCAGAAGATCAACCTCGAAACACACTTAGCTCACCTTGGAGACTCTTTGGTATGAGGTAGCCATGAATGATAGAGGTCCTCTATAGTCTAAAAAAGGGTTTCACTAGGGTTAACCCTCCAATCCAAAGCTAATGGTGCTGACAATTCAATGCCAAGATCAACAGTTTCAAAGTTATGTTGTGATGCACCTATGAACTAAGGCATATTGTGTATTTTGGCATCGAGTGAGATCACTATGCTAAATACAAATAGAATGTGATCTCTCAAAAATGAGATATGTTATTGTAGGCCTCAACATGACCATCCTATAGCATTTAACATTTCATTGATATCCCTCACAAGCTCCGAGTTACGACCCTCAAAAGATCAACCTCAAAACACACTTAGAGCAGCTTCAAGACTCTTTGATATGAGGTAGCTGTGAATGATAGATGCTCTCTATAGATGGAAAAAGGGTGCACCTAGTGTTCACCCACCCATCTGGAGCTAATGGCACTGACAATTTGATGCCAACATCAGCAGTTTTAAAGTTACGCTATGATGCAACTATGAATTGAGGCACACTACAAGTTTTTACATCGAGAGAGATCACTATGTTGAATCCAAATGGAATGTGATATCTAAAAAATGAGATAGGTTATTTTAGGCCTCAGATGAACATCTTATAGCATTTGACATTTCATCGATAGCCCTCAAGAGCTCTAATTTACAACCCTGAAAAGATCAAACTTGAACTTAGAACACCTTGGAGACTCTTCAGTATGGGGTGGCCACAAATGATGGAGGCCCTTTGTGGTTAGAAAAAGGGTGTCACTAGGGTTCACCCTCCCATCTAGAGTTAATGGTACTGATGATTCAATGGCAAGATTAATAGTTTCAAAGTTATGTTGTGATGCACCTATGAACTGAGGTACACTATGAGTTTTGGCATCGAGTGAGATCATTGTGTCGAATCCAAATGGAACGTGATATCTCAAAAATGAGATAGGTTATTTTATGCCTTAGCATGTCTATCCTATAGCATTTGACATTTCATCAATATCCCTCATGAGATTTGATTTACAATCCTTGGAAGATCGACCTCGAAACACACTTAGAGCACCTTGGAGACTCTTCAGTATGGGTTGGCCACAAATGATGGAGGCTCTCTATAGCTAGAAAAAGTATGTCACAAGGGTTAACCCACCCATCTAGAGCTAATGGTTCTGACATTTTGATGCCAAGATTAGTGGTTTCAAAGTTACGATGTGATGCACCTATGAACTGAGGCACACTACGAGTTTTGGCATCAAGCAAGATCATTGTGCCAAATCCAAATAGAATGTAATTTCTCAAAAATGGGATAGGTTATTTTAGGCCTTGGTGTGACTATCCTATAACATTCTACTTTTCATCAATAGTCCTCATGAGCTATGAGTTATGATGCTTGGAAGATTGACCTCGAAACACAGGTTGGAGACTTTTTAGTATGGGGTGGTTGCAAATGATGGATGCTATCCATGGATAGAAAAAAGGTGTCACTAGGGTTCACCCACCCATCTAGAGCTAATGGAACTAATGATTCGATGCCAAGATTAGTGGTTTCAAAGGTACTTTGTGATGCATCTATGAACTGAGGTACATTGTGAGTTTTGGCATTAAGCGAGATCACTGTACTGAATCCAAATAGAATGTGATCTCTTGAAAATGAGATTTTTTATTTTAGACCTTGGCATGATTGTCTTGTAGCATTCGAAATTTCATCGATAGCCCTCATGAGGTTTGAGTTACAACCCTTGGGAGGTCGACCTCAAAACGCACTTAGAGCACCTTGGACTCTTTGATACGGGGTGGCCACGACTGATGGAGGCTCTTTGTAGCTAGAAAAAGGGTGTTACTAGGGTTAGTATTAAGTAAAAACATAATTTTTTACCTCTCTCAAGTTTTTGGCATTGGGCATAGTGCAAGTTTGGTGTTATTATGTATTAAAATCATCATTTTTTAGGTCCATCCACATAAATTACATTAAGTAAAATCATCTTTGTTTCGTACATTAAATCAAAAAGTTTACATTTACAATATCTCAAGTGTTTCATCATTATTATATCAATAAACAACTACCAAAAATTGTAGTGTCAATAGAATAGATTTTTCTTCATTTTGCTCCTTATTTAGTTTTTTATCTTCGTACATGGCTACTCTTCATGATGTACCTAAATTCCAATATCATTAAAAATATTATTAACTTATTGTATTAAACAAGATAATCATTGATTCACCGAATCATTATGAACAAAATAACATAAAAGAGTAAATATACCTAGTCGAGTGTTCTAGTAGGGTCCTCTCTCCATTTTAGGGTTTCCAATAGGGCTTCATGATCAACTTATTAATATTAAAATGTTCCTTTTTGGTCTTCCTTCATTCTTCAACAACTTCACATTTGTTGCTATAATAAGATGCGAATATATGAGAATTGTTTTTCTCTTCTAATAGTCTTTGAATATAGGAATTCCATTCATTCTAAGCATATATGTCCACATCAATGTTCTAGTAAAAACCACTAAACCAGTAGGATATGTGAATCCATCATCACCTGTGATAGATTGTGTAAGCTTTTGTTTACCTCTTACACAATGTGCTAACCAATAATCTAATTTCTCATCATTCCCCTATGGTGCAACCAATGAAAAGACATGTCCTAGCTAAAGAAGATCTAATAGATGGTTATGCTCAAGTGGAATTTCAATGTCATCATTTCTAATAGAGGGTATGATAGATAAGGGACTAAGATAATGTAAAGCCCATGTGTCCACCCACTCACTTGACTCACAGTGATCCCAATCACACTGAAAAAAATTAGGACAAAAGTGAGCTAGTTGTTGTGTCCAAATAGTCCATGTACTAGAATTAGAGCTTCGGAATGAATGAATTTTTAATGAGTCTCTCACTGTAGCATGATTTGATCTATCACCTATGGATCCTTCCTCAACCAACCAAAAGACCCTGCATACTACTAAATTAAGAGTCCCCCATGTGATAATGTTGAACTAAACTAATCAACAATGCTACCAGCATCAAGAAGCTCTGCGCCTGAAATCTTCAGTTACTCCTTAACTAGAGCTCTCTTCACAAATGCCCCTACTCCATCATGTTCCCCTTTCCCATGGCTGAATAGAAAGAAACTCCAAATATGAGGTACTCCCCTCTCTACATGCATCCTACACAACCAATAAAACATGCGAGCATTCTTGAATTGACCTATGCAATTATTTGACCAAATGATATGTCTATCCATAGAAATGTCATGCTCCTATAAGAAATTAAAATAATTGTTGAAACAATGTTTCAAAAACTCATGAGAGTGAGATCTATCATCACTCATACGAAAATGGTACTCTCTAATTATCTTTTGATCATCTTTTGCACTATCAGGGGCATGTCTATATGTTATGTGGACAAAAATAGCAATCTAAATGGAGTTGTAATATTGAGAATGTGTCTCATTTTGAGGCTACAATGTCTAGTTCTCAACAATGTCAACAAGTGATATAATAGTGCCAATGGAAAAAGTCTCCTTACACAATCTAAATTTTTGATCCAACCAGTAAGACCTATGACTATGTCTTGTATACTTATAGAAGAGATTTCTCTTGAAATATGAAATAAAACTAGCCACACTGATTTCTTTTGCAAACAATTCACATCTAGAGCCCTCACCCCAACTCTGTAATATGTATTTCACCATTTCATATACCATTTTTTTTACTATTTTCTTCCCAAGATCTTTTTCGTACCGCTCATGGAAACATGTGTCAAACTTGGGTAAGGCACCACATTCTAAACACTTCTCATTTAATCAAGCATTTCTATAAAAAAAAACCATCAACTCTATGACATAAAAATTGATCTATCAAGTCTCTTAATGATTTTGGAAGCCCACTAGCACCACAATTCTCCAACATTTCTTTTCTATGTAAAGTAGAATGGATGGAGCATAATAGTTCATGGTGCATAGAAAACTTGACATGATATTTGCAACAACATGTATTTCAAATTTTAAGTGGCACACAATAAAATGGCTTCAAAGATTCAAAACCCCTTTGTGATAAATGCAATCTTGGATGACTCTCCCTAAATTATTTGAACAACATAGTTTGACTTACCTTCAAATAATGTTTAGGATGTGTCATGTGGTCTCTGATGCCAATTCTCAACTTTAACACATCTTTAGCATTGGGTGATACTCTTGAGTTAGAGTGCCAAAAATGTAATTTCTTCCTTCACATCATTGGATAGCTTCTTAGCAAAACATGGAAGTCTCCCACCAAAAGTCCATGTTTCATTTTGAAGAGGATCATCAATTCTCTCTCATTTACTAAGTGATCTTGTCAAAGTAGTACAATTTAGGTTCAAGTCAATACAAGTTTGTCTCATATATCTACCCTTTCTCAAATGATGATTTACTAAAGAGGTTGTAATAACCCTTCGAGTAGTTCTCTTATCCTTCTCCCTGCTACTTTTCCTAATGTTATTGAGAGAACTAAAAATATTCTTCACAGTAATGACATTTCTTTCCAATTTTTTACTAACACAAATCTTCAAATTGGAAAGCACAAATCTCATCTTTTGCATCTTTAATAAGTGCATAAATGGTTGATATTGCTCCAACATTGTTTTGTTGTCAAAAAACATCTTATATAGTCTTGAAGCTCATAACCAAATGGTTCTTTCTACTTTTTCCCTTCCAAACTGGTAATAATTGTTTCATCAATTTCAATTATCCATTTTGGTATTCTAGAACCTTCATGTTGATTATAATTAGGAGATATGTAACATTCCTATGCTTTGTCATTTTTGACATGGTCAATCATGCAATTTACATTATGAACTTGTAAAATTTCATCCTCCAAATTTTTATTCTCTAAAATTTCAATCCCAACATTATCATTATCAATTGGTACATTTTCATTCTCCAACTATACAGGTTCATTATCTAACTCTATGATTTCACCTTTGATCAATACATCATCAACTTGACTCACATTTAACATACCTTGTCTCTTTATTTGCTGATTTACCTTATCCCTTTCCCTATATGCTACAATGTCTTTATTTGATACCTTCCTTTTGCATTTAGCCTTTCAACGACTACTACTCCCCATTCAAAAAATAATATCAGACACCTAATCATACATTATTTGTATGATCTTTACTATTATTATTATTCAATATAATATAGGAATATATATTATTATGACCTATAAATATAATATATTAATATATATTATTATGATTTTTGTTATTATTATTTAGTAGACAAGAGAGAGTTGATATTTAGGAAAAGCATTCCAAATTTTAAAAAATTGTACCATTGGATTTTAAAATAGGTTACTATTGTAGACACACCATTTTTTAATAGTTATATATGGGCATTGATGACAAGTCTAATGAATAAAAATTTCAATGTGAACTATTCTAGATGAGATTGGGTGGGCACTAGAAATCTCATGTCCATATTAATTATTTGACGACATTATTTGTAATTGGTGACTGGTTTGGGCTGACTGAAATAGTGGATTAGAAATTGATTTCAGATGAGGTTTAATGGTAGATCTTGTATAAATTTGCATTGTAGTTGCAGAAGATTTAAATGTTTTGGTTGATTAGAAATTTATAGTGAGTGGGTGTCATGAGAGGATGTTTAATTTTTGAAGCTTGGGGACCTCAAAATCTTGGAAGAAAAGAATGAGGCCACCTACATCTATGTAAGCTCTCAACCATCTATCATATTTGATATTGAACATGGCAGATAGTGACTCACCTTGGTCCCAAAGAATGGCTTCTCTCCTCCTAAAAATACCTCCTTTATGTAACTCTTCTCTAGCCCCAAGTTCAAGCTTATCATCTCCAACAGTCTCTCTACAAGTTTGTAGATTTCTTGCTGAAATTCCTCCATGGTTTCCCTGCATATACACAAAAACCCATTATTTAGAATCTCAAAAATTCTATAGATTGCAATTTTATGTCCTCTTATGAAATTTAAATGTGAAACACTAATGATTTCTAGAAATGTGGTACCAAATTTATAATATCTATAATATTCTATTTATGCTTCTAGGTGTGTGAGTATTTTTTTTAACATCAAAAATTTTTAGTTGATACTCGATGATCTATCCTCATCATAAAAGAGATAAGAATGATGTACATTCTTATTTTTCTTATCTTGATGATGGATCATTGAATATGATCCCAAATGCTTTGACACTAAGAAAATCATACACAATCTTACCCAAAAGCATAAATAGAATGTTATTTTATGTCCTCTCACTTTTCTCATAATCTCCAAAAATTTGTTAAAATGAGGAACAAAAATGTACTTGAAATAGTAGGGTTTTTGTGGCCAAGAACTTTTCTTTGGTAGGTCACTAATCATAAAAATGTCTCCCCAATCAACATCACTAATATTCTATGATTCGATAGGAATTTTTCCCATCTGTTCATCTAATATTAGATTGTTCAATTTTTTCAACATAGGAGACTCGTGGAAGACTTTCTCCCTATTGAGCTTGTACTCCTCTTTGTACAACTTCTTCACACAATCCAACAAACTGTGACTTATGCCATGGTTCAAAAGATGAGAAATCTAAAAATGCCATAGTTCAATTCTCTCTCATCTACAAAATGCCATGGTTGAACATTTCAAATGTGTTGACAGGGGTCATAGGTTAACCTATGACCCCTTTTCATGAATTTCATGACAATATCTATCCCTAGGAGCCCAAGGACCCCTAGGGACCTATTTGGTTGTTTCAAATGCATTAAAAGGGGTCATATGATAACCTATCACCTCTTTCAATGCATTTCGTGGCAACATATGTCCCTAGGGGCCCTAGGACCCCTTTCAACACATTTCATGACAACATATGTCCCTAAGGGCCCTAGGACCACTACAAGCCTATTTGGTTGGTTCAAATGTGTCAAAAGGGGTCATAGGTTAACCTATGACCCCTTTTGATGCATTTCATTAAAACATGTCCCTAGGGGCCCTAGGACCCCTAGGGACCTATTTGGTTGTTTCAAATGCATTGAAAGGGGTCATATGATAACCTATGACTCCTTTTAATGCATTTCATGACAACATATGTCACTAGGGGCCCTAGGACCACTAGGGACCCATTTGGTTGGTTCAAATGTATTGAAAGGGGTCATAGGTTAACCTATGACCCCTTTCAATGTTTTTCATGACAACATATGTCTCTAGGGGCCCTAGGAACCCTAGGAAACTATTTGGTTGGTTCAAATGCATCAAAAGGGGTCATAGGTTAACCTATGACCCCTTTTGATGTATTTCATGACAACATATGTCTCAAGGGGCCCTAGGACACCTAGGGAGCTATTTGGTTGGTTCAAGAATGTCAAAAGGGGTCATAGGTTAACCTATGACCCCTTTCAATGCATTTCATGACAACATATGTCCCTAGGGCCCTAGAACCCCTAGGAGCCTATTTGGTTGTTTTAAATGCATCAAAAGGGGTCATACAATAACCTATGACTCCTTTTGATGCATTTCATAACAACATATGTCCCTAGGGTCCCTAAGACCCCTACGAACCTATTTGGTTGGTTTGAATGCATCGAAAGGGGTCAATTGTTAACCTATGACCCCTTTCGATGCAATTCATGACAACATATGTCCCTAGGGGCCTTAAGACCCCTAGAGACCTATTTTCCATGCAAAAAATTTGAGGCAAAAATACACCAACTTTTTAAAAAAAAAAAAATTTCACTAACATTGAATAGTTTAATTTAGTTAGAACAAAGATACAATGAGGACATCGAACAGGTTCTACAATCAAGAGCCTTGATATTCCATTTAGGTTTAATAACAAAAAGTATGAATGGGTCATTAAATTTGAGCATTCGTTATTCAAATGATTAATTAAAAGATTTCACACCCTATCACTTTCATTTACTTTTTAAAAATAATTTGAAATGACATAAAAACTTTAATTATCTAACAACTTAATAACTTGAAACGACATAACAAATTTAATTATCTAACTCTAAGCTTTAATATAATTAAATAAACAATTTTCAACTTTATTCTAAAATAGTTGCATTCAAATCTATAATTTACTCTAAAATAAAACTTATCTAACAATAATAATAACAATACTAAAATGAATAGAAATAAAAATAAAAATTAAGACATTAACACTACTAACTTAATTTTCAAACAATAAATTTAAAACTAAAACCTAAATTAAATTTATACTAACTTAAAATTAAACTAATCTAATACTAATTTAAATTTAAAACAAATCTTAATTTAATATTAACTTAAATAATTTAAAAAAGAAAACTGACTTAATTCTAAACTAATTTTAAATTAGAACTTTAAAAAAGAAAAAAAAAAGAACATTACTAATCTAAATTACTATCTACCCTACTTTTCTAAAATTCCTATCCTACTTTTAGGCTCACGTGAACCTTATTTTGATCTTTGAGAAAAATAAACTTAAACAAACCTACTTCCTAAACTAGCCCATATTTTCAAGTGCTATTTAAAGCATTGACTAAGGATGGGGATTTAACCCCTTTTTCCATGCAAAAACACACTCCCTAACCCCATAAACAAATGGGCATGCCCCAACAAAATTCCATGCACTTTCCAAAGCACTAGCTCACACCCACTAAGCATGTGATTTGGCCTTACATTAAAGGCACCTTAAAATGGTGAGTTTGATTGACAAAAGATAGTTTGGTGAGACCTTAGGGGCTAAAATAGATATTTTTGATTTAAGAATTTATTTGTTTGATTATAAATCTCTTTTTGTTTGTTTAACTAATTTTATAAAACAAAATTTTTAAAAGAATCGAAACAGAATATTCTCTGTTTTAATAGAATTAATAGTCTCTCCATGTAAAAGGGAGAGAGCAAATTTTCTCTAAAGATAATTTATTTTTTTAAGTATTTTTTTTTTTCTCAAGTGTTAGATTGGAAATACAAATATTGTTAACTATCTTATATATATATGTATACAACTTATTTTTTTTACAATGGGTATATCTATCTATTTTATTAAAAATAGGATTTATACTTCAAATATCAAATTAACTAAAGACAATATAGTGAATTTATTCCCAATGTTGATTCGTAGCAATGCAAAAATAGTTCTCATCCAATGCAATTTCTCTTTAATATAAATTTGAACTTGAAAATTGCATAATTGATCATCACCATTAAATCTGTCTATTAACGTACATATGTAAGATCTGAATAACATAAAATACAATATAAGAAAATTTTTGAATCTTTTCTCTTCTATTAATCAACCTGGTTCAAGGCTCCATTGGGAAAGAACCAGTAAGAAAACCTGACACCCTTGCCACTACAACAAGAGTTTTAAAAATATTTTTACATCATAATGCAATAAAAATTTGAATTATATTCTTGGTCCTTAACAAGGGATCCTTTTCAATATCTTCAATACATCACAGTTATCATGGAGAAGACAAGAACTGACCCAAAGACAAATCAAGCATATCATGAAGGACAAATCAATCATGCATTCCCATCCTGGTTTGCACAATAGGTCCAACATTGAACTAGACTAGGGAGAAGGTGGATTTTACCAATAGGAGATGTCAATGACTATACCACAACATAGCCCTTTCGAGGCTAAAGATTCAAGAACTTCTATTCTTCCACAAATGCCCTTCCGAGGCTAATATTACAAAGATTTTCATTCTTCCATTTCTTCAATTTTCAAAATTTCAAAATAGGGTATGTGATGACAAGTAGGGGCCCATAACACCCTATCCGCTATCACTCTTCTTATCATGAGAAGAGACTCTACACTATTGGGGTCCAACTAAAGCCCTTCCCCCATACATGGCCATTTCTTTCCAATCCAAGGGTGAGTAATGTCAAAACAACTCACAAAATCCCTTCAAAAAATAAGCAAAATAAGAAGGAAAAGCATTCAAGAAAACATGTTTCAATCCCTCTAAAACATACCCAACATACATTCAATCATACCAATGAAAACACAATAACATATGCATGAAAAAAAGCATGAACAACATGAACAACATAAACAAAAAGACCTGAAGAATCCTACCTTCACAACAAGGTTATGGCCAAATGAACAAGTTTGAGAAGAGCATTCTTTTCCTTCTCCTTCTCCTTCAATCCTAGATTTCACTTTAAAACTAGAGGTTGGGTAACAACCAAAACCCTCTAAAAAATGCCTCTAAATAAGTTCAAAACTCAACTACCTCTAAAATGCAATAAATTCCTCCACTTGCCTAAAATTCTTGAGGCTTCTAACTCAACTAAACCTAAGGCTAACCTCTAAGTGAAGTTAGAGTCATTCAACCCATGGTAAAAACATTCAATTTTCGCACTAAAGCAAAAATGGACTTTTTCAATGACCATAAAAGTCAACAAAAGGGGTTAAGGGGGTGAAAAATGCCCCCAACCCATACCCATACCCCTTGGGTACTTAGATTTCATGTTTTAAGGCCTTTAGAATTAATTAGGGACCTAATAAATGCTAGGAAATTTTTAGGACTTTTAACAACCTTCTAAAATGCAGATTACTCACTAATCAAGATTAGGGTAATTAACCTTGATTCCCCACTGATTAGCAAAAGAGGTCACTAACCTAATCTGACTTATATCTTTAGGTCACTTGGTTAATCCTAACTATTATGTTGAAGTGCATATACAATTCACAAGTGTCAAGTGACCCTATAAAAACACTATTACAAAACACTAATATTTAAAGATTACAAAATGATATATTCATTCAATCCATGACATAAATAAAATACGAACAACAAGGTTTTCATCTTTCATTAGATTCAACCTTGGTTTCCACAATTCGATACATAGGGTTCAATTTCATCTATTCGTTATATTTTCTAACTAAAATATCCTACACACTCATTGCACACATCATAAGCTCAAGAAATCACATGCATATATGTATATATCGTATCAAGAAAATCACATAACTAAAACATTCATGTTTTAAATAATTAGTTGTTTATCTCATTCTACTCATATTCTTAATCATTAAAATTGCAAAATCAAAGCGTTAATATTGCATTCACTTACTTCATCAGTATACATGCTCATAAAGCATTAAATGATGAAATAAAATATTTGAAAGTAAAACATCACACAACATGAAATTATATAATATGTTCAATGTATCTGGTAGTGTCTTGACATATCAAGTCATGAGTATCAAAATAATAAAGTATCAATTATGCTATGATGGGTCCGAGCAAGGCCTCACACTATTTGGTTGTTTCGAATGCATTGAAAGGAGTCATATAATAACCTATGACCCCTTTCAACACATTTCATGAAAATATATGTCCCTAGAAGCCATAGGACCCCTAAGGACCTATTTGGTTGGTTCTAATGTGTTCAAAAGGGTCATAGGTTAACCTATGACCCCTTTCGACACATTTGATGACCATATATGTCCCTAGGGGCCATAGGACCCCTAGGTGTTGGAATACTTTAGAATAAATGAGAGGGGGAGTTGTGAATTAGTTATCCAAGGTCTAGATGTATAAATAAAACTTTTCACAACTTAGTGAACCCATTCATATCCATGCATTCATCCATAAGATTATGCAATCATTAAAACTTGTAGGTTACTGTCCAATTAACTTGCAATAAAGAAAAGCATGAAGCATAATAGATTCATCACCACATTTGACATAATGATTTACATGGAAATCCAATTTGGGAAAAAAAACTACTAGTAACATGCTACTCCTTTTCACTCTTCTGAGGTGATGCCCTATGAAAGGCCAACCCTGTTAAAAGTTATAATACACATTGTTAAATGTGACCTGATAAAGGGATTTGAATCACCCTATTAGAAGTGAGCCTTTTTAAAGGACTTAAATAGGCCATTCACTTGGAATTTCACCTAGTTAAAGGATTCACAAATTAATATTAGGTCAACCTTACTCTAAAGGATTTACCCTAGACTGATGCAATTGTTAGAGAGTAACAATAGAGCTTTGATTTGATAAAACTTACAACCTCTCTTGTAGATTATAGATCTATGTTTAGTCCTCAATTTTACTTGGCCTTCATACTTTACAGCTCTAATAGCTTGTTCACCCTTCAAGCATTCATTTCCTTAAACCTTCTTTCTTAACATGTCATTACAGACTCTTCTCTTGGGTCACTTGATGAAGCAAAACCCTTAACTCCTTCTCTTCCTTAGGTTCTCGCACATTACAACTTTGCTTCATGACCAAACATTCCTATAAGTAGGAAACTATGATATTTTCCTACTCATTTTCCATCATCAAAATTTATGGTTTGGATGGATTAAGTAGTATACTATGTATCTACCCTATATCTCATATCTCTTCTAGAAACTTCTCCTAGAATCCATTTCAATTTGCCTAAAATGGTTTACCTCAAATTTTGTACCACTAGGTCATCAACCTTATTTTCCACCTGGTTTACAATATTCAAGAAAAAAAACTTGTTGGCTCAAATTCAACAAAATTTTGATCTTTAAAATAATGCAATAGCTTGGCATTATCAACTTTGTGATGCTCGACACATACTGTGTTGCTTGGCATCTATTATGAATTCACTCAACATTAACTAAAGTCTACTAATGCTCAACATCAATTAAACTTTACTCAACATCAACTATTTTGCTTGTCATCCACTAGAATTTTCTTTCACTCAGCTCCAACTAACTTTCTGCTCAGCTTGCACTATCTTTGTTCGACAGCTACTATCCACTTGGTTATGAAAAAACTTTATTTAACTTGTTCTAAACTTTCTAACTGTTGTCAACATTTGTAACCTTAAGTAGATTATCAATACATTATGTCATTTTTGTCTTAACTGATGCTTGTACTTCATTACATAATCATAGCTCAACCTTTCCTCTAGGTGCTTTTGTTACATCTTATTGGTCAAATCCTCTTCTTCAATCAACTCAGTGATCGTACTTGAATCTTATAAGCAATTTTCTTACAAGAAAATAGTAAGTTTGACATCAGTGACAAAAAATTGATTGAAACACATAGTCTTCTTCAAAAATCTCCCTCTTTCAATGATCTCTTTCAATTAGATCTCAACAATCTCCATCTTTGGCATTGATGGCAAACCAAACTGATCAACTAAGTCAATCAAATGATGAACATCTTGTTGAACCAAACTGACTAGGTGAAAATAGTAAGACAATACCAAAAATAAAAACTTGTGTCAAAATTTCTCCCTCTATCAACAACTTCTATTTTTTGATTAGGTTACAAAACTCCTTATCACTCCCTTTGAGTTCTTTCTTGTATCTTTTTCATCATACACGTGTTTTCTTCTAATATTGCTGACCACTAACGTTCTTCATCTCTTTGACAACAATCTCTTGATATTATTGATTATGAATATCTCCCTCATTATTTATACTGGTTTGATTAGTAGAATATCTCCCTTTTTATTAGTAAATCTCTTGCTCCTTTTTGGCTCTTGATCAATATCTCCTCTCTTTGTTCTAACTCTTGATCAGTAGAATATCTCCCTCTTTGACAAAAATGCCAAAGACATATCATCTTAACATATTAAACATGTAGATATATGTTTTTATAGTTTCTTTAGTTTCTCCCTCTATCACCTTACTTGTGACTAATTTGAAGTTTCAACTTTGTGATTAGTTTAGGCAGCTCCTAAAGTAAGATCCTCTACATCAATGTGTAACATATAAATATCAGCTTGTTTGATGAAGGGCACTCCTCTTATTACTTAGTGAGCCTTTGATAGGGGTATCACCCTTAATTACCTCTTAGATACTCATGAGCATCCTTAGGTAATGGTTTTGTGAAGATATTAGCAATTTGCTCCTATCTTCACCTCTTTATCTTTAACTAACTCTCTCAAGTAATGATACTTGATTGTAATGTGCTTATTCTTTGTGTGCATCACTAGATTCTTTGATATATTGATAGCACTTATATTATTACAATAAATTATCACTGGTTCTATGATTTCTTCCTTCATTCCTTTGAGTAGTTGTTTGATCCATACAATGTTTGTGCAATTTATAGCAGCAACAACATATTCAACTTCAATAGTAGATTGTGAAGTACAACTCTTTCTTGCTAGTCCATGCAACTATTCTCTTGCCTAAGAAAAATGCTCCTCCACTGATGCTCTTCTTATCATCAATATTTTCAGCCCAATCAACATTAGTGTAGGCT
Source organism: Cupressus sempervirens (assembly GCA_028749045.1). NCBI lineage: Eukaryota > Viridiplantae > Streptophyta > Pinopsida > Cupressales > Cupressaceae > Cupressus > Cupressus sempervirens. The sequence goes on from CM053785.1 coordinate 361,520,749, forward strand.
CTCAATTCAAACTTTTCATTCTTCTTGTAGTATAGACTAAATTCATCTATTCCTTTTAGATATCTCATTATTCCCCTCACAACCATTAAATGATTTTCCTTGGGATTAGCAAAGAATCTTGCAACTATCCCTATAAATAATGCAATATTAGGTCTGCTATGTACTACATATTGCAATTTGTCAATCATAGACCTATACATGCTTTGGTTCACCTCAGCAAAAATTATCTTTCTTTCACAACTTGTGTCCTGTCACTATAGGTGTACGTACTAGTTTGGAATGCTCTAATCCAAAAGTTTTCAATAGCTCATTGGCATACTTTGACTGAGTGATGTGCATACCATACTTTATCTGATATACTTGAAAACCCACAAAAAATTTGATTTCTCCAAACATAGACATTTCAAATTCTTGCTTCATTTGATTTGCAAAATCCTTACATAAAGCATTTTGACATCCAAATATGATATCATCAACAAATATTTTAGATAACATAATAAATTTTCCTTTCTCTATTGTTCTGTACAAATTGTTTTTATCATCAATCCTTTCATATCCAATCTTCACAAGATAATTATGAAGTCTCTCATACCATGATCTAGGTGCTTATTTCAAAATAATGTAGCTTTTGGTAGAATAATAGACTTCCTATGTGTAAGGGAGCAATTCTAGTTCTAGTTCCATAGCCATATGTGGATGGATACAGTGATCATTTTGGATTAATCAAATTATAGAGCCATAGATATCCCTTCCATTTATAGATTGAGATGGAGATCCACTAATTGTAGAGGCATAGGCACAGGTAGCAGGAGAGGAGGTAACATCAAAACCATAAATTATAAATGGTGGTGTGTGTGTAGAGGCAGTTTACTTAGTTATTGGCCAATAAGCATTTCCAGATAATTCATATCTCCTTTCGAATAGTAGCTCATTTCAGTGCTCATTCAACATGCATAATAACCTATGTTTATGCACACCAACAAGTGTCATCCCACCAAGAGTTGTTTATCCTAAGCCACCTATTTCCCTATTATTATAATCCATTCTAGGTGCAAATCCCATGGATTCAGTGAACTAAGTGAAAGTTTAAGTTTAACTTGTGTCAAATCTAGAGCCAGCTGATTTTGCCATGAATGAATTGAAGAGTCTACATACCATGTTCTTATTATGATCATCAATAGAACTTTCTGTTTGTTCTACATAAACCTCTTCCTCTAATATGTCATTTAGAAATGCAGATTTAACATCCATCTAATAAACTTTGAAACCTTTGTATGCAGTATAAGCAAGTAGAGTTCTTACTCCTTCCAATTTAGCAATAGGGGCAAATGTCTCTCCATAGTCAATTCTTTCTTCTTGTGTATATCCCTTGCAAACTAATCTTGCTTTATTTGTTATGACTTCACCATTCTCATCTAGCTTGTTTATGAATACCCACTTGGTACCAATCACATTCTTGTCTTCTAGTCTAGGAACTAGACTCCATGTTTTGTTCTTTTCTATTTGTTCAATCTCCTCTTCCATGGCTTTGTACCAATTAGAATCTTCTAGTACATCTCTTACTGAATTGAGCTCCTTCATGCTTAGCAAAAATGATTCACTTCTCAATCTATTTCATTTCATTGGCCTAGCATCTTTATCTCCAACAATTTGAGTAACAGGATGATGCCTTTTAACATATTTGGACAATCTTGGCTTAGCTCTTGTTTTTTCATTTTGTCTTTCAACTTCAGAATCACTATGCATATCTCTATTAGGTATCTTAGCATCTCTTTCATTTGTACTAATCTTAGAATTGGAATGTGCATCTATTTCATTCTATAACTTGGCATCTGAATGCAACTCAGTTCCTGAATGCAAATTGGCATTCACATGATGTGACTCAGCAATCACTAAAACTTGTTGTTGGTTTGTAACCTCATTTGCAACATCTTCTTCAGCAGGAATTCTTTCATAAAAGTATACAAATGATTTGTATTCTTCTAGCTTTTCATAGGTTCAACCTCATCTACTTTTGTATATTCATCAAAATTTACATTTGCACTTTTCACAATTTTTTTAGTGTTAGTATTGAAACACTTATAAGCTTTACTTCTTGTGGAACATCCTAGGAATATACCTTCTTTACTTTTTGCATCAAGTTTTCCATTCCTAACATCTTTAATATGTAATACTTACTTCTAAATACCTTAAAGTATTTTACATTGGGTGGATATCCATACCATAGTTCAAAAGGTGTTGAATGAGTACCTTTCTTGATTTGCACATGGTTCAAGGCATAGATAGCTGTACTTACAGCTTCTCTCCAATATTTCAGAGTAACATTATTCTCCATCATGAGTGTTCTAGCATAGTCCATTATAGATATGTTTCTCCTTTCATCTATTCCATTTTGTGGAGGGTCCTAGGGGCAGATAGTTGTCTTTTCATTCCTCTTTCATTACAGAACATATCTCAAATTCACTTGATGTAAATTCTTCTCCTCTGTCAGATCTCAAGCATTTTAGACTTTTACCTACTTCTTTCCCAACTCTTGCCAAGTACCACTTAAACATTTAAAAGGCATTAGATTTCTATTTTAGAAACATAACTATCATCATCCTAGAATAATCATCAACAAATAATATTATGTACTTATCTCCCTTGTAGCTTTGTACTTCAATTGATTCACACAAGTCAGTATGAACAATCTCTAGTATTCTTTTAGAGGTATAGGTTTTACTCTTAAAAATTGACTTTGTCATTTTTCCTAGTTGACATTGTTTGCAAACTACATTATCAGGCTTCTTCAACTTAGGCAAACCTCTAAAGTTGTGCTCATGTTACTGATCATAACCAATTTATCAAAATTAACATGACATAATCTTTTGTGCCAAAGCCATACATCATCAAATTTTTCAACAAGACAAGTAGCATCCTCTATATCAAGATAAAATAGATTACTTCTAGTTTAATCACCTTTTCTAATCAGTTTCCCTTTTGTGTCATACATCTTAGCAATCTTGTTTTCAAATTCAACCTTGCATCCCCAATTTTTCAATTGTGACACACTCAACAAGTTATATTTTAGTCCTTCAACATAGTAAGCATTGTCACATGAAATATTATCTATGATTTTGATAGAACCTTTTCCTCTTATCAAAAATGGTGCATCATTACCAAATCTTACACTATTTCCATCATAGTAATTTAAGGTAATGAACTTACTTTTGTCTCCAGTCATTTGATGTGAGCATCCACTATCAATGATCCATCTCTCATCTTCATCAAATTCATCCTTCATTGCAACATAAACCACTTCATCATCATGTTCATTAGAATCATCCCTTGTTTCCTCTTTAGCAATGTAGCATGATTTTTTTCCTTTATCTTTGTAATTTTTGTTGTTATCTTCTCTTTTGATCTTGTACTTGTCACCACCTCTATAGTTCTTCTTTTGTGTACATCTTGCAACAATATGTCCAACCTCATTGCAATTGAAATAAATGATGGGTAACTTACCTTTGAACTTTCCTTTACCTCTATGGAATCTTTTTGCCAGTAGTGCTTCCAATTATTCAACATGTTCCTCATCTATACCACTATCACTAGATACATATTTTATCTTTCACTTCTTCTTTTGCTTCACTTCATGAGAGTCTCTCAATAATAACTTAGTTTTCAAAGAAAATTCAAGACTCTCAGGACTATAATTATCAAAGTTAGATAGCTCAAAAGTAGTGAGTCTACCTATAGATCTTCAAGGGTTAGATTATTTCATGGAATATATCTTAGTTCTTGAATTGTAGATTCTCTAATAACATAAATAGGAAGTAATGTTCTCAACACTTTTCTTAACATAGTATCATCATCTATCTAACCAGTAACTCCTTTTATTGTAGTAACAACTTCTTTTATTCTAACAACATATTGAGCAATATTATCACCTTCTTCCATTCTCATATCATCAAACTTACCCCTGAGACACTTAGATTTGACTTTTTGAACATTTTTGTCTCCTCCATAGATGGTGGCTAGGGCATCCCACATTTTCTTTGCACTATCAAGACCTTTGATATCATCAAATTCGACATAGCTTAGGGAAAAGGAAATCTCCAACATCACCTAATTGTGTTCTTTCTTCTTCTTCATTTCTTCAGTAGTTACAACTCTAATGGGATCAACACGTTCCATAGAAATGGTAGATTGTGCATGATCTCCAAGTCCTCCAAGGTCTAACTTCATCAAAATTTTCCATGTAGTAAAGTTATATCTATTGAGCTTGGGTACTTCTCTTTTAAATATTTCAATCTTTGGGCTTTTAGTACCTTAAAAGTAGTCCTCTTAAGTAAATGGCTCTAATACTAGTTGTTGGAATACTTTAGAATAATTGAACAGGGGGGGGGAAGGGGGTTGAATTAGTTATCCAAGGTCCAAATGTATAAATAAAACTTTTCACATCTTAGTGAACCCATTCATATCCATGCATGCATCCATAATATTATACAATCATTAAAACTTGTAGCTTACTGTCACATCAACTTGTAGAAATGTAAAGCATGAAACATAATAGATTCATCAACGCACTTGACACAATGATTTATGTAGAAACCCAATTTGAGAAAAACCACCAGTAACATGCTACTCCTTTTCACTCTTCTAAAGTGATGCCCTGTGAAAGGCCAACCTTGTTAAAGGTTACAATACACACTATTAAATGTGACCCAATTAAGGGATTTCAATCACCTTGTTAGAAGTGAGCCTTGTTAGAGGTCGTTAGGCCATTCACTTGGAATGCCACCCAATTAAAGGATTTACAAGTGATTGTTAGGTCAACCTTACTTCAAATTATTTACCCTAGAGTGATACAATTGTTAGAGAGCAACAGTAGAGCTTTGATTTGATATAACTTACAACTTCTCTTATAGATTATAGATCTCTATTTAGTCCTCAATTCTACTTGACCTTCATACTTTAGAGCTCTGATAGCTTGTTCACCCTTCAAGCATTCATCTCCTTAAGCCTTCTTGCTTAACATGCCATTGCAGACTCTTCTCTTGGGTCACTTGATGAAGCAAAACCCTTAACTTCTTCTCTTCCTTAGGTTCTTAGACATTACAACTTTGCTTCATGACCGAACATTCCTATAAGTAGGAAATTATGGTATTTTCTTGCACATTTTCTATTGTCAAAATTTAGGGTTTGGATGGATTACATAGGATACAATGTATATATCCCATATCTTATGTATCTTCTAGAAACTTCTCCTAGAATCCATTTGAATTCACCTAAAAAAAATTGACCCAAAATTCTATGCCACCATGACATCAACTTTATCTTTGACTTGGTTCACAAAATTCAAGAAAATAAACTTGTTAGCTTAGATTCAACAAATCTTTGATCTTTCATATAATGCAACAACTTGACATTATCAACTTTCTGATGCTCAACACATATTGTGTTCCTCGACATCTATTATTAATTCACATGAAATATCTTAGATACAATTGACTAATTGTGTGTTGTATTTGATGTTACACAAATGTCATATCAATTGTCAGTCTATGCTTATCGAGCTTAGTTGGTCAGCAAGGCAATTTTCTTTGTCTATCGAGCATTCCTGGAATCTACTCTGTAGAGACAGTGTCTACCGAGCTCTCATGGTTAACAAAGGAAAGCTGGTCAGAGTTAGTGTTCACTAAGTTAACTCAATCTCCAAAGGACTTTGTAGGTTCATGGTGTTAACCTAGCTTCGATCAGTTAACATAGGAAATCATCTCAGGATCAGTGTTTATTAAGCAGGGTCGACCAATGAAGGATTTTTTTAATTTTGAGTAATGAAGCTTAATTATTTCAAATATTAATTCCAGCTGACTGTGATAATACTTATTGGTAATTGTAAGTTTTAATTGAGCTGACTTGATAATCTAAATGGTATATATGAAAGATCAAGTTCAGATTCTAAAGTGTATGAGCAAGTATACAAGTGTATTGATTGAGAAGGAAAGTGTGTGAGAAAATTTGAAGGATGGTCAGATATCCTTGAGGAGCAGAAAAGTTATATTTGATTACGAAGGATCTAGCATGAAGCAGATTAGAGATCTATAATCAACAATTTAGTTGCATCTCATTTAGGTCATTTCATTGTTACTCTCTTACCATTGTAGTAGTGATCCTAAATCTCTTAGTAGAGTTGGTTTAATAGCCAGTTGTAAATCCTCTAACAAGGTTAAAATTCCATTAAATTGTTTTAAGATCTTTTACAAGGCCACTCCTTACAGGGTGATTAAATCCTCTAACAAGGTCACACCTAGTAGTGTGCTTTGTAACCTTTAATCAGGTTGGCTCCTAACAGGGCTCACTTCAAAAGAGTGAAAATAGTAACTAGTTACATTGGTGGCTTTTCCCATATTGGGTTTCCATGTTAAATATAGTGTCTCTTGTGTTCATTTATTTTCTCTTATGCTTCCAAATTAATTTTATTGATGTTACATTAGCTAAAGTTAAACATACTCTACATTTACTGAGTTACAACAATTTTTGTATGTTTATTGAGTGACAGCAGTAATTAGTTTTGTTAGACATCTAAAGGATCTATTGAAGTAATTTTTGTGATGACTGATTCACCCCCCTCTCAGTTACTTCATCTTTATTTCCAACAATTGGTATCAGAGCTTTTTGTGCTTGCAAGAAAGGTTTCAAAGACCTAGGCTAAAGATCAAGATGTGTTACAAAAGAGAAATTCCAAAGCTTAATAGAGATAACTTTTCAGCATGGTAGGGTTTCATGAGACTTCATCTCGCTTCCATTGGTCATTTAGGCTTGATATACCTTGATGAAGAATACTAAACTCCTATTGGTACATTACTAGTTGGTGATATTGCTAAGAAAAAGAACCATAATGTCATGATGATAAATATTGCATCTGCTCTTAGCTATGATGAATTTGATGAGATCAAGGATTGCAAAACCCTTTTTGAAATGTTGAATAAGCTAAAGGAAATCTATGGTGGTGATGATAATGTGAAGAGAGCCAAAGTAGAAAGCCTTAGAGGATAGTTTGATCATATGAGAATGAGAGAAGATGAAAATATTGCCAAATATGTGGAAAGAATCAAAGCCAATGTAAATGCAATTAGAGCATCTAGAGGAGAAATCAAAGAAGAAACCATTATAAGAAAAGTTCTCAGAATATTGCTTCCTATATATTCCATTAGAGTATCTTATATTCAAGAAAGAATATGTGAGACAAATCATAGTATAACTTTGGAGACCTTAGTAGGAAGACTGACAACTTTTGAGTTAGACAACTTTGACAATTATGTTCTAGCTTCCAAAAATATTGAATCTACATTTGAAGCCAAGCTTTCACTTAAGGAGAAAGGTAAGAAAATTAAGGAAATTCAATCAAAAAGTGAAGAAGAATTAGAGGAAAGTTCTGATAGTGATCTTGAAGTTGTTGAAGCTTTTCTTGCAAGGAAATATTCTAAAGGCAGAGGAAAACATAGAGGTAAAATTCCCCTAATTTTTTTTTCATGTGAAGAAGTTGGTCATATTGCTGCTAGGTGACCAAACAAAGAAAAGGATGAGAAGAAGAATCACAAGTCCAATAGCAAGAAGGATTTCAAAAATCATAAATCATAAATCATTCAAGGACAAAAGTAAGAAAACTTGTTTTATGGATAAGGATTCTGAAAATAGTGAAGATGAAATAGTTTACATTGCTATAAAAGATGAATTAGATGATGAAGGAGATATAATGGCACTTATCTCTTATGTGAGTAAGAATGACACATGGATCAGAGATAGTGGATGTTCACATCATATGACTAGAGATAAAACAAAGTTTGAACATTTTGAAGACTATGATGGTGGTAGTGTAAGGTTTGGGAACAATAAACCTTGTTGCATAAAAGGAAGATGTAGAATCTCATTGACTAAAGAACTTGCATGTGATAATGCCTATTGGGTTGAAGGACTAAAACATAATTTTTTGAGTGTGGCATAGCTAATCAACATTGGATTCAAGGTGGAATTCATGCATGTCAAGGCAAGATTAGTAAATGACAAAGGAAGACTGATTGGATCAGGCAAACAAAAAAAAGGTAACCTATTTTATCTTGATCTTGGTGATTGCTCATGTTTTATTGCTTAAGTTAAAGAAATTTGGTAATGGCATAGAAGGTTATGTCATGTGAATTTTGATAACATGGTGAAGATTAGAAAATTTAGGAAAGTAAGAGGCATTCCTAGTTTGAAGAAACTTGATGTTGGTTTATGCAAGAACTATCAAATTGGGAAAATGGGAAAGACTAGTTTTAAAAACAAAAAAAATCAATATGGAGATAGCTTGAAAATTGTGCCTACTGATTTGTGTGGACCTACTAGAATAGATATCTATAGTGGAGAAAAATTCTTTATTCTCTTTGTTGATGACTACTCTAGAATGATGACTATTATGTACTTAAGAGAGAATTTAGAAGCTTTTGAGAAATTCAAATGGTACTTGGCAAGGATAGAGAAGGAAATAGAAAAAAGATTGTAATGCTTAAGATCAGACAGAGATGGTGAATTCATCTCCAATGAATTCAATAACTTTTGCATTGAAAGAGGAATCAAAAGATAGGTATCAGCCCCTAGAACTACTGAGAAAAATGGAATAGCTAAAAGAAGTAATAGATCTATCATGGATTGTGCAAGAACTTTAATGATTGAAAAGAACATTTCTATCAAATACTGGAAGGAAGCTATCAGCACTACAATACATACCTTAAACTAAGTACAGTTGAAGAAGGACTCATTTAAAACTTCCTATGAATTATTGTATGGCTATAAACCCAATATAAGTTACCTGAAAGTATTTAGAAATAAATTTTATATCTTAAAAGAATCTAGAAAAGATGAACTTGATGTGAAAGGTGATGAATGAATATTCTTAGGATATTCTTGGAAAAATAAGCCATATAGATGTTTGAATTTGTCTACTCATAAAATCATAGAAAGTGCACATGTGAGAATTGATGAGTTTACAAGAGTTTAAAATCATAGAAAGGAACTAGAAGATTACATGAGATTTGTTTACATTGACCCAAATACTATGCTAGACACATCTATCAATCAAGAGACTTCTACTCATGAGTCTTCCTCAGTCACCAAGTTGCAAGAAGTTCAAAACAAGTCACATTCCAAAGATACTAAGCTAATGCCTATCGAGTCTGAGTAGCCAAAACCTAAAGTTGAAGCGCAAGAGGATGACAATGAAATTCATTCAAAAGGAAAGGAACCTATATTGGACAAGTATATCAGGAGGCTTTATGCACTAGGTTAGATTATTGGAGACAAATCAGAAGGTACTATAACAAAAAGTAAGCTAAAAGGTACATGTTTACTTGCTGATTTTGAACCTAGAAATGTCAAAGATGCATTGTAGAATGAAAGTTGGACCGAGGCTATGAATGAAGAAATATATCAAATAGAGAAGAACAAAACCTAGACTCTTGTTCCTAGGCCTAAAGATAAAAATGTAATTGGAAAAATATGGGTATTTAAGAATAAGTTGAATGAAGATGGTCAAGTATCAAGAAGCGAAGCTAGATTGGTGTGTAAAGGATATTCTCAAGAAGAAGGAATTGATTATGGTGAGACTTTTGCTCCTATTGCAAGATTGGAAGGTATTAGGACCTTACTTGCATATGCAACACATAAAGGATTAAAGGTATATCAAATGGATGTTAAATATGCATTCCTCAATGGTATTCTTGATGAAGAAGTCTGCATTGAACAAGCAGAAGGATTTGTTGATCCAAATAAAAGAGACATGGTCTACAAATTACACAAAGCATTGTATGGTCTGAAACAAGCTCCTAGAGCATGGTATGAGAGATTGCATAACTACCTTATTCAGATTGGTTTCTAGAGAACTAATGATAACAATAGTTTATATATCAAGGAAGGATTAGACAACAAGATTATTTTGGAAAAAATAGTTGTAGATGATACTTTGTTTATAGGGAATGATGATCCATGCAAAGAATTTTTAGAGCAAATGAACAATGAATTTAAAATGTCTATGTTTGGTGAGATTAATTTCTTTGTTGGTCTTTAGATTCAGTAGAGCAAGAATGGTATCTACATTACTCAGTCTAAGTATATCAAGGAGATACTCAAAAAGTTTGGTATGGAAGATTCAAAACCAGTTGGAAACCCCATGTGTACTGGACTAAAACTTACCAAAGATGATGATTCAAAAGAGGTAGATTAGATCTTATATAGATCAATGATTGGAAAATTATAGTCTGTTGTTCATACAAGGCCTAATATTGCTCTTGTAGTTGGTATAGTGGGAAGATTCTTGACAAACCTAAAGAAAATCATATGATTGCAATCAAAAGAATCTTGAGATACTTGAAAGACATTGAAGATTATGGCTTATGGTATGAACATGGAGGAAGTATGGACTTACAAGTGTTTACTCATGCTGATTGGGCAAGAAATATTTATGAGAGAAAGAGTACAAGTGGTGGAGCATTCTTTCTTGGAAAGAGGTTGGTATCTTGGACAAGCAAGAAGACAAGCTACACATCCCAATCCACAATAGAAGTAGAATATGTCGCAGTAGCAATAAATTGCTTTAACATTTTTTGGTTCAAATAGTTGTTGGAAGGCATGAAGGTTGAGATCAAAGAACCAGTTGTCATGTTTTGTGATAATACAAGTGCAATTAACATATCAAAGAATCTAATGATGCATTCCAAAACCAAGCATATTGCAATAAAATATCATTTTGTTAGAGAATTGGTGTAGGATAAAGAAATCATACTGGAATATGTCCATACAAAAGAGAAAATTGTAGACATATTTACCAAGACATTACCTAAGGATGCATTCTTGTATCTAAGAGGTAAGTTAGGGGTCTTTCCCCTATCTGAAGTTCACTAAATAAGTGTTAGTGATGCATCAATAGGAACCAAGTTGAAGATCTATCAGTTGATGTACGATAATCAAGGGAATATTGCATATGAACTAGTACTTAAGGTACATTGATACTCATTGGGTATGTGTTGTCAAAGAGGGAGAAGTTTACTATCATATCTCATAAGAAATTTCAATAGAGGGAGAAGTAGGCAATTTTTGCTAATTGAAGAAGTTTAAAAGGTTAGATGAGAATCAAAATTAAACTAAGGATATTTTCTTTTGAAATTTCAATATGCTGTGACATGTTTTGTTTCCATCAATTCCAAAGAGGGAGATTTTTGGATACAATTGACTAATTGTGTGTTGTCTTTGATGTTACACAAATGTCATATCAATTTTTAGTCTGTGCTTACTGAGCTCAATTGGTCAGCATGGCAATTTTCTTTGTCTACCAAGCATTCTTGGAATCTACTCTACAGAGATAGTGTCTACTGAGCTCTCATGGTGAATAAAGGAAATTTGGTTAGAGTTAGTGTTCACTAAGTTAACTCGGTCTCCAAAAGACTTTGCAGGTTTACGATGTTAATCGAGCTTTGGTTGATTAACACAAGAAATCATCTCAGGATTAGTGTTTACTACATAGGGTCGACTAATGAAGGATTTTGTTAATTTTGAGTAATGAAGCTTAATTGTTTCAAATATTAATTCTAGCTGACTGTGATAATACTTATTGGTAATTGTAAGTTGTAACTGAGCTAACTTGATACTCTGAATGGTATATATGAAAGATCAAGTTCAGATTCTAAAGTGTATGAGTGAGTATGCAAGTGTATAAATTAAGAAGGAAAGTGTGTGAATGAATTTGAAGGATGGTTAAATATCCTTGAGGAGAAAAAAAATTATATTTGATCAAGAAGGATCTAGTGTGAAGAAAAATAGAGATCTCTAATCAAAAATTCAGTTGCATCTCATTTAGGTCATTTCATTGTTACTCTCTTACTATTGTAGTAGTGATCCTAAATCTCTTAGTAGAGTTGGTTTAACAGCTAGTTGTAAATCCTCTAACAAGGTGACAATTCCATTAAATTGTTTTAAGACCTTTTGCAAGGCCACTCCTTATAGGGTGATTAAATCCTCTAACAAGGTCACACCTAATAGTGTGTTTTTTAACCTTTAACCAGGTTGGCTCCTAACAGGGTTCACTTCAGAAGAGTGAAAATAGTAACTAGTTACATTGGTGGTTTTTACCATATTGGGTTTCCACATTAAATCTTGTGTCTCTTGTGTTCATTTCTTTTCTCTCATGCTTGCAAATTAATTATATTGATGTTAGATCAGCTAAAGTTAAACATGCTTTGCATTTACCAAGTTACAACAATTTTTGTATGTTTACTAAGTGATAGCAGCAATTAGTTTTGTCAAACATCTAAAGGATCTATGGAAATAATTTTTGTGATAACTGATTCATCCCCCACCCCCCCCCCCCCACCCCGCTCTTAGTTACTCCATCTTTATTTCCAATAGCATGAACTAAAGTTTACTTATGCTCAGAATCAATTATACTTTACTTAGCATTAACTATCTTGCTCGACATCCACTAGAATTTTCTTTCACTCAAGTCCAACTAAATTTCTGCCTGGCTTGCACTATCTTTTCTCAGCACCTAATATCCACTCGGTCAATCTTGGTAGAAAAACTTTATGTAACTTGTTCTTCTAAAATACCTAAATGTAGCCAACATTTGTAACCTTAAGTAGATTATCAATACATCATGTCATCATTGACTTAACTAACCCTAGTACTTCATTCCATAATCATAACTCAACCTTTCCTCTAGGTGCTTTTGTTACATCTTATTGATCAAATCCTCTTCATCAATCAACTAAGTGATATTACTTGAATCTTAGAAGCAATTACCTTACGTGCAAATAGTAGGTTTGACATCAGTGAAAAAACAATGATTGAAACACATAGTCATCTTCAATAATCTCCCTCTTTCAATGATCTCTTTCAATCAGATCTCAACACTTGGGAACCATTTGGCTCGTTTGAATGCATCAAAAGGGGTCATAGGTTAACCTATGACCCCTTTCAATGCATTTCATGACAACATATGTCCCTAGGTGTCCTAGGACACCTAGGGACCTATTTGAGTGGTTTGATGAGTTGAAAGGGGTCATAGGTTAACATATGACCCCTTTCAATGCATTTCATGACAACATATGTCCCTAGGGGCCCTAGGACCCCTACACTAGTACATTTGACCTTTTTTTTGACCAATATTTGTCAAAATTTCAACCTAGGTTGGTCAAAATTTGGACTAACCAATTGATCAAAGTTTTTCTCATCAAAATTTTGACCAAATTACTTGTTGGTCAAAATTTCAACCAATCCATTGGTTGAAAACTTTCCAAAGCCTTGGTACAATTTCTATGAGACATTGGTCAAAATTTTGACCAATGCTTGGTTGAAAACTACCAAGCATTGGTCAAAATTTTGACCAATGCTTGGTAGAAAACTTCCAGGCATTGGTCAAAATTTTGACCAATGCTTGGTAGAGAACTTCCAAGCATTGGTTGAAATTTTGATCAATGCTTGGTCAAAAAATTTTAGGCATTGGTCAAAATTTCAACCAATGCTTGGTTGAATTTTTTTTAAGGAATTTTATAAAATAGTTCACATGCCTTGCCTATGATTTGACATTTTGCATGCATCCTGCACTTTCTCATCTTGGTGATGGATTACAGAGAGTGATCTGAAATGATGATGCTAAAAAACACACACAATCAAATCCAAAATGAACTTGCATTACAAATAGATTGTGGAAATCCGATATTGTTAATTTTGAATGCATGTCTACCAGGACAATCACAACTTAAACATATATATAATCTCATCAAATCTATTATATGTGTGTGTGTGTGTGTGTGTGTGTGTGTGTGTGTGTGTGTGTGTGTGTTTAAGTTGTGATTTTCGTAGTAGACATGCATGCAAAATAAACAATATTAGATTTCCACAATCCACTTGTAATGCAAGTTCATTTTGGATTTAATTGTGTGTATTTTTAAGCATCATCATTTCAGATCACTCTTTGTAATCCATCATCAGGATGAGAGAGTGCAGGATGCATGCAAAATGTCAAATCATAGGTAAGGCATGTGAACTATTTTATATAATGCCTCAAAGAAATGTGGTCTCTTTGCAAGCCATGATCTATTCTATATAATTACCTTCGCACCACCAAAATAGTAATAACATGCATTCACAAATGATAAACTCATAAGCAACCAATACAACTTTAGGACCTTAATAGTAATATATTCAAAACATATTGTTTTGATGATGGGACAAACCAATTCCCCTGTCTATAAGCCAAAATCAATTTTTTTTTAAAAGCAATTACTATTTCCATAAATGGATTCTAGAAGAAAAGACTACACTACAAGTAAATTTATCACTACACAATCTAAAAGAAGGTTCAGTACCATTCCAATAGCCAAGAATATTGCAAAGATTATAATTTTTTTTTGTGTATGAAGCAGATGCCATCAAAAAGATCTAAATGATTGTTGATTAGGGCATAGACTTATTTAAGGTAGTTCTCCAAATTTTTCACTATATGGGGAAAGTTAGCAAAATATTAACACCTAAGGCTTTCTTACTATGAAATTATATCCAACGAATACAAAATTATTATTTTCCTACATGCCCATAATAGAGGTATTCCCAACCTTAACATAATAGAGTTGATTCTTTAGATAGATGGGAAAAACTTATTTAGTTTGAAAGGAAGAGCATAAAATTCTTCACTTCTAGGGTCAATTTTCAATTTATGTGACTTTTCCCACCAATTCCAACCTTGGTCTTTCCTTTTTGAACTCTCATGTACATGCAAAGTGCTAACCAATACTATTGCTACAAATCCAACAACTATTGCTGGTGATGAGAAAATCACATTCAAAATGTCATTGAACTACAAGATAATCTAGTTAGAAAAATAATTTAGTTCCAAAATGTCATAGCTCAACTCAATATCACCAAAATAAATGTGATATCAACTTTCTCTAGCTCCTCAAAAAGAGGAATAGAAATTTTGGAAATATTTAGGATAAGGTAGGTTACGAAGAAGGGGAGGGGTGAATCAGTAACTTATAAAACTTTTAACAATTCAACATTTTAGCTATTCATCATTCATTCATCTAAACTACTGCATAACTGAAGGAATAAACATTTATTGCACATGTACATAGAGATTTGGTGACCCAGAAACCTTCCAAATAGAAAGTAAAATTAGGGTGGGGATGATACCCATAAAACTTCAGTACTACAGTATAAATTTGGCCTGTTAAGGCTTACAATGATCACTTCTAGTAATTTTCCCTGTTAGGAGCAAGTAGGACTGCTAGATCCACCTTGTTACAGGATTTACAAACATACAGTGAAGTATGCACTCTATTAGGAGATTTACAAAAAGATTGTTAGGTCCACCCAGTTAAAAGATTTATAAACTAATTCACCTATTAGGATGAACCATTGGATCTACTTACAACTGTTTGCTGATAAGATCCTTGTTGCATTGATCACCTGATGTGATAGGTATAACTTTTCTGCTCCTATGTTGACCTTGTTGTATTCCCTTTTATTCTGCTATCGATTCGCTTTTACTTTTCTCAAAATATATCAATACCTTCTTCATATGAAAAAATTACCCCCCCTTTTTTTTTACACACCATACCATATTACAAATGATATCATACATTACATATATACCATTTCAATATTTACAACTACAAGGTCGGCCAAAACACAAGTGAACAGAACATTACTAAGTTAGCCAGATAGTAGAAGACTCGGGTTCCTCAAGCTAAATTGGTGACCTTTTGATACTCAACATCCACTAGATTACTCGGCATCATCATGCACTCTATAGAAGTAGAGGCTTGGTTCATACTAGCCACACAATACTGCTTGGAACTCGGTAACCATTGGTGACTCGGTAGATATAGTGTCACTCGATAA
This sequence comes from Cupressus sempervirens, assembly GCA_028749045.1. Lineage (NCBI taxonomy): Eukaryota > Viridiplantae > Streptophyta > Pinopsida > Cupressales > Cupressaceae > Cupressus > Cupressus sempervirens. The sequence goes on from CM053785.1 coordinate 361,536,661, forward strand.
AAGCTAACTTCTTACGTTTACCTTTCTGTGCTCGGTGAACACTAAGTCCTTTATTTACCTTCCTATGCTTGGTGAACACTAAGCTCTTCATTTACCTTTCTTTTCTCGGTGAACACGTTCTTCATTTACCTTGCTTTGCTCGGTGAACACTGAGTTCTTCATTTACCTTCCTTTTCTTGGTGAACACTGAGTTCTTCATTTACCTTTCTTTGCTCGGTGAATGTTGAGTTCTTCATTTACCGTCCTTTGCTCGGTGAACACTGAGTTCATTTACCTTGCTTTTCTTGGTGAACACTGAGTTCTTCATTTACCTTCCTTTTCTCAGTGAACACTGAGTTCTTCATTTACCTTCCTTTGCTCAGTGAACACTAAGTTCTTCATTTACCTTCCTTTTCTCAGAGAACACTGTTGAACTGCCCATTCACTCAGTATCCTTTGAAATGCTTGGTAAGAACTGTTTACATGCTAAACTTATAAGGTAGCCAGTGAATGCTTGGTATATACTGTAGACTAATTGATTAGATCAGTAAGCATTCAGAATCAAATAAGTTTTTGCACTAATGAAAAATATATCATAACTCCAACAATCTCCCCCTTTGGCATTAGTGACAAAAACACTTATGAGCCAAAACTTATGTGCAAAATTTGACATCTTGATTTACATATATCTCCCCCATACAATATGCACAAAGTATTTACAAATATCTCTTATCTATACACATGGCTTCATTATATACATATGTCTCCATCTCTTCTTTGGTACTCTATCTCCCCCTTTTTAACAATAATGCCAAATTAAACAATATATATTTACACAGAAACACCAAAATGAGAGATAAAATCAGAATGTACCTTGAGAATAAGAGCTAAAGTCTTATCCCAATTTTCTTGCAAAATTTTGTAGATGGAGAGTGCTATCTAAACTTCAGCTAAAAGTTCAATCACATGATCTGCAACTAAGAAATTGTTGTCATGGATCAATGTTTTGGAGTAGGAAATGTGTTTCTACATTGTGTCCATGATAGGAAGAATCATATTCTAGATGTCAATCAGTGTAGATCTGATCCAAGCATCCTCTCTCAATAGTTTTGCATGCTTTTCTGACAAAAATCTGATTCTGAGATGATGGGATGAATTTGAATTGGGGTCAAGTTGTAGCTTTTGGGCACTGGCCTTCATATCCTCATCAATTTTATTTAATTTTTCCTTAATCTCCTTGGTATATTCGGTAACATCACAAAGTTTGGCAAAAAGTGAAGTTACATTATTAAAAGAATTTTCAAGATTGACTAGAATTGTGGACAATTCTATCTATTTTATTGCAATCTGCTGAGCAATGTGCTCAAGCACCTTATTATCAAATTTTCTTTCAACCTTTTCAATCAATTTTTCTTTACCGGAGGTGCCCTCATTGAATTTATTTATAGCCTCTTCTAATTGAATCAAAATGTGTTGAGTAGAATCTACTTCAACACCTATAGCTTCTATAATTATATTTCTGGCATTCTCAATTATTATATACTCCTTATCCCTTTTAGACCTTAACTACTTTTACGTAGCCTTCATCTCTATTAGTTGACTAGCATACCTCATTTCTTCAATGGTAGCATTTTCATAGTCAATTTTAGAATCACTATTTCTGCATCTAGGTCAATATCCTCTAAAATTTCTTTTTCAGTGAGCAGAAGTCTTAATGGTTGCTTTAGTTTGGCTTCTATGATGACTGATTTGACCTTGGGAGTGGACACAATAGTGGAGATGGAAGGGCTAGTAGTGAAGACTGGTATACTTAAGGGTTGAGTGCCAATAGGAGTATTTACCAGATCAAAAATTGGAGTACTTCCCAAAAATGGTGATACACTCAGTAATGAAGTATTTGATCTAACTAGATTTGAAGTAGATGTAGATAATGTAGACAAAATTGTAGAACAAGCTGGAATATTTATAATGGGAAGACTAACTGGTGCAAAAATTGGTGCTAATGTAGCTGACAAAATTGTCGAACTTACTACTATACCGCCTGAAGATGATGGAGCTGAGGAGGCTGGCTCAGTAGATGAAGGAGAGGGTTGCAAATTAGTAGATGAAGTGGTAGACACTTCCATTGATGATACCTGGAGCTGTGATGTGGCAAGTGCAGATGATAAATCTGATGTGGATGCTATCAAACCTGCTAAATTTGACTCCAACCTTGATGATGTGACAGTTTTAGGTGGAGAGTGAGGAAGGGATGTAATCACTACTGCTGCAATTTTTACTGGATCATCTTCCTCATTATCTTCCTCCTTAGCTTCTTCCTCCTTGTCTTCTCTCATTAATGCATGAAGCTCACCTGGTGAAACTGTGATGGATGGAGTGCCATCAATATCATCACTATCACTGTTGTCATCATCTTTGATTTCCACTGGGTCTTCACTGGGCTTATGAAGATGATAGATGTTTTTCCACATGTTTCTAGCATCATTTACAATATGCTCAATGTCTTTGATCAAAATTAAACATGTGTGGAATCTGATCATCATTTTACCTTCATGGTTTTTCATTGATATTTTTACTTCTGCTCTAGTGAGACTTGGTTGAAGATTCTTTAGAGATTTCTCATAGATATCTGTTACTGTTTGGGTTGTTGATTCCCATATTGGTTACAATCTCTCCAATAGTTCCTTTGAGATTTGGGAGGCAAGCTAGTCCGAAGAGTATTTCCATTTACCCATCTTGCTTAGTACCAGCTCCTCTATCTGCATCTTCTCAGCATCTATTCTAGTTTCAAATTTCAATGCTTTGAAATTTGTGATGCCAGCTCCTTCTTCCAATTGTTTGAGCCTTTCCTCAAATGTAGGTGTAGACCTGACCAATATAGGTTCCTACTTACTTTTTTTGGTCCTTCTGGTAAATACTGCAATAGGTTTCTTTTTAGGTTTGGTAATTATTACCCTACCCTTCTTCTTTAGAGGTTCTTCTTCAGTTTCTTCTTCTTCTTTTTCTTCTTCTTCTTTTTCTTCTTCTCCTCCTTCTTCATCATCTCCTTCATCCTCATCTTTTCCTTCTGTTAGCATAAGAGGGCTAGATACAGTTTTCAATTTTGCTATCTTCCTCTTGCCTTTGCTTATGGCTTGTCGTAGCTTGATTTCAAGCTCAATTCTGGCCTTTGCTTCATTATAGGTTCCAAAAATTTGTTTCCTTGGGTCTACTAGCTCATTTACCAGTACTTCTATTATGTCCCTAGCTTCATTAATATTTACCTCATAGGGAAGAGGTTTTACCCATGCAACTCGAGGTCTGACTACCTAGATGTACACCTTATCATAGTCAACCATGAAGCATACATCATCCTTATAATCTTCAACAAGCTTAGGAGGAATCTAGAACCTGTTATTCATTCTTTCCTTGAAATCTTCAAAATAGTTGTCCATGATGCTATCAAAATTCTCACCCATCTCTGCTACAAACTCATTTATTTGATACAAAATTGGAGTGTATTTTCTCCATACGATAGTTCCTTTTGACGATTTTTTTTTTTGAATATAGAAAAATAAAAAAATCAACAAAGAACTGAATTTACAAGGGTTATTCTTGGAAGTCCTTATACTATCCATATTTTTATTCAATTGTTTCAGGAATACTTCAGATAGATCAAGTTCAAGGTTTTTCTTCACAACCTTGAGGGCCAAATCCACAGCTTCACAAGGTACACTATTTAGTCTACTAGAACTATATAATTTATATGCAATTACATGAATGCCAAATCTTAGTGCGACATCAGATACAGTGTTTACCTTTAAACCTCTACCATCCCATTTGGCTAGGGTTTGTCTTTGTAACTCCTCCCGACTTAGGGTTTTGGTGCTTTTGGCTTTGTTGAGCATAGGGAGACCCATGATTTTGTGAATAATTTTCTTAGTGATTAGCACTGGCTACTCTAACCAAAATTGTCCATTATGTACCTGACTCAAGATATACCTAATCCATTTGTTTTGGAAGTTTCTAGGCATATGCAAGATATGTGTCAAGCCTTTGGTTTCAAGATGCCTGAACTCAAGTTTTAGAGAGCCATCTACACTCATTTCACCTAGGGCACTGTCCATTTCTAGGTTTCTAATTTCTTGAATAGAACATTTGAAATGAGTATGAATATCATTGATAAGAAGTACCTTGGGGGGTATTTGTGATTGAGCTCCAGTTGGGTCGAGTGATTCAGCAACGATCGAAACAATCTTGAAATTGGGTGCTTTCCATTCTGTACCCTTTATTAACATCTCTTAACCTCTTTTCACCTTACTGCTGCTGGTGCTTGCAGATGCCATTGCTGCTCAGTAAATATAAGAAAATCTTGAACAAATTCTTTGCAAGAAATTCACTTCAAATCGCTTGGAATTTTCTCAGGATTCACTGAAAATCTTTTAGCTCTGAGTATTCTTAAGTCGCGGTGAAAAATGAAATCAAATTTTGCCCTTTTAATGGAAATACTATCATTAATGCTTAGTACAAAGGTAGATGAGATGACATAGTTCTTGCCAATCTGTCATCACTCTACTCAGTAAAGCTTTGCAACTCGATGATCAAACAAAATCTTTGATACTCCCGACCTAGCTCGATAAACTCTTTAACCAACCTTGCTCGGTAAATGCAACACGGTGAATGATAACTTTCCTTTGGTTCTTGAACCTAAAATACTGATTTGATCATTTGCACTTTGTTTTATTCTGGAACTGCTTAAGATATGGCTTGATGATGTAGTTCTTGATATTTCTTAAATTTAATTAGAAATGGTGGAGTCACCCATTTCTTGAGTGACATAACCATTATTTGAACTGTCTTGCTTGATAGATTTAGGAATCCATTGTTGTCTCATCTGCTTTCGAATGTTATCAACTTTAGCTTTCTTTTCATCTTCAATTCTTTCAGTATTCATGCAATTCTTAGCTATATGACCAAGTTCTGTACATGTATAGCATCTTACTGTTGTGTCTCTTTTCCTTAAATGATGCCTTGAACAGTCTTTGCCAACATGTCCATATTCTCCACAATAATGACATCTACACCAAGTATTGTAGTCCCATCAAAATATTGCTTTGACAAGTTGTTCAGCTGGATTGAATGATTTGGATCTGCATTGGAATGCCTTGTGACCATGTTTCTTGCATTTGTGACATTTGCCTTCAAATTTTGGTTTTTCTTTGCATTCATTAGCTTTGTGACCATGCTAATTGCGGTTGAAGCATTTAACATTGAATTTTGCCTTTCCATTACTCCAACATTTGTTTAATGTATGACCTATCTTTCCATAGTGATTGCAAGTGGGTCTTTGATTCCTTTGGGCACCTTGTCTAGAGGATTCACCTTCTTCCTTATATCCAAGAGCAGCTTTACCTTTTTGTCTATGAAATTTTTGCTCACTTTGCTGAGTTAATTGAGTCATGTCTACTTGAGATTTCATCATTCTCTTATTGACTTGCTTTTCAGTAATCAAGTCATTTTTCAAACTTTCATTGATTTGTCTTTCAGATCTTAGATCACTTTGTAAGCTTGCATTGATTTGTCTTTTAGTAATTAAATCATTTCTCAAACTTTCATTGTCAGATCTTAGATTCATAATTGCTTCATTTGCATTAGATAGTTGACCTACAAGATTTTCATCCTAAAGGGATTGATTATTTCTTACCTCTAGGTCTTCATTTTCCTTGTTTCTCTATTCCAAAACTTCACATAGCCTGATGGATTGGATTTCTTGTTCTCTTTTAAGCTTCCTTACTTCTTCCTACAAAGAACCATTTTTAGCTAGGAGTTCCTTGATTGCTTCATTAGCTTCATTTGAACTACTTGATGGTAAAAGGTCTTCAATATTTTCTTCAACATATTGATGATCATTCATTTGTCTTGCAAGTTCCTTTCTTCTTTTTAGAGATTGAGAAAGATGCTCCTTTGCTTCTTTGAGTTGAGCCATGGCCATTTCACGATCTAGCTTTTCATTTTCAATAGATTTGTCAAGTCTGAATATCTCCATTGTCCTTGATCTTTGCTCAAGCTATCAAACTTTATCTTGAGAGCCACAAAGCTTCGATACCAGTTATTCAAAATATTCAGGATAAGGTAGGTTACTGAGAGTGGAGGGGTGAATCAGTAACTTATAAAACTTTTAAATAATTTAGCATTTTAGTCATTTATCTAATCTACTGCATAACTGGAGAAACAAACATTTATTGCACATTTACACAAAGATTTGGTGACCCAGAAACCTTCCAAATAGAAAGTAAAACTGGGGTGGGGATGATACCCACAAAACTTCAATACTGCAGTATAAAGTTGGCCTATTAAGGCTTACAATGATCACTTCTAGTAATCTTCCCTGTTAGGAGCAAGTAGGACTGCTAGATCCACGTTGTTAGAGGATTTACAAACATACAGTGAAGTATGTACTCTGTTAGGAGATTTACAAAAAGACTGCTAGGTCCACCCAGTTAAAGGATTTATAAATTGATTCACCTGTTAGGATGAAGTAGTGGATCTACTTACAACTATTTTCTAATAAGATCCTTCTTGCATTGATCACCTGATGTGATAGGTATAACTCTTTTGCTCCTATGTTGACCTTGTTGTATTCCCTTTTATTCTACTACTGATTTGCTTTTACTTTTCTCAAAATATATCAATACCTTCTTCATATGCAAAAATTACGCCTTTTTTTAACACACCATACCATATTACAAATGATATCATACATTACATATATACCATTTCAATATTTACAACTACAAGGTCGGCCAAAACACAAGTGAACAGAACATTACTGAGTCGGCTAGATAGTAGAAGACTCGGGTTCCTCAAGCTGATTTGGTGACCTTTTGATACTCGAAATCCACTAGATTACTAGGCATCATCATGCACTTGGTAGAAGTAGAGGCTCGATTCATACTAGCCACACAATACTGCTTGGAACTCGGTAACCATTGGTGACTTGGTGGATATAGTGTCACTCAGTAAAAGCTAACTTCTTATGTTTACCTTGCTGTGCTCGACGAACACTAGTCCTTCATTTACCTTCTTGTGCTTGGTGAACACTGAGGTCTTCATTTACCTTTCTTTTCTGGATGAACAGTAAGTTCTTCATTTACCTTGCTTTGTTCAGTGAACACTAAGTTCTTCATTTACCTTCCTTTTCTCGGTGAACACTGAGTTCTTCATTTACCTTTCTTTGCTCAGTGAACACTGGGTTCTTTATTTACCTTTCTTTGCTTGGTGAACACTGAGTTCTTCATTTACCTTCCTTTGCTCGATGAACAATAAGTTCTTCATTTACTTTCCTTTGCTTGGTGAGCACTGAGTTCTTCATTTACCTTCCTTTAGTTGGTGAACACTGCTGAACTACCCATTCACTCAGTATCCTTTGGAATGCTTGGTAAGAACTGTTTACCTATTGAACTTATAAGCTAGCCACTGAATGCTTGGTATATACTATAGACTAATTGATGAGCTCGGTAAGCATTTAGAATCGAATAAGTGTTTACACTAATGACAAATATATCATAATTCCAACAAGAAATCCTACCCATCAGGATCCAATGTGGCCTAGACCATGCCCAAAAGCATTAACTCATTGAAATAATGAGGTAAAGATAAGCCCAAAAACAAAGAGAAACAGAAGATAAGAATTGTTCTAAAACTATTTAGGTTGCAATATTGGAGAAAGCTAAGCCCTTTGACAAATGCTCATCAAAATCACAAAAACTTAGAAAACAACATGGAGTTACTATTTTTCTAACTACAAGTATTAATTTGTGCAAACTAATCATAAGCTTATCCAAGGCTTTCTCATAAATTGCAAAAACCAAGATACTGAAATGAGTCAATAGTTGAAACTTGACTAACATTGCAACATAATGGAAATATGTGTTGCTCATACATACCAACATAAGCAAAGAAAAGGCAATATAAAGTAGCAACAATAGATATTGGAATGGAGGAAAAGATTGCTCCAAATTTTCCTAGAATGACAAAAGCATAAAATCAGCTCTGTAAATTATCAAGTTTAAAATATAATATCCAAATACTATAGAGAATAGAGAGCCCAGCTGAAGATGATTATCACCAAGAATAGAGAAGAATATCATAAATCTTGCTGCTATCTATATCACCCTATGACTTCCAACTTGTGTCAATGCCAAAAGACCAACATTCTCACTACATGCATAAAACACACAATTTAGAGTTCTAAATTAGTCCTTGTTCATGAGGGCCAAGGAATAGCTGAAAGTGCCAGGCTTCTTACACTAATACAATGGACCCATTTAGAGTTCCAAACATCCCATCCAACAAGATTCCAATTCCCTACAAAAATACCTATTAGATCTCCTCCCTAACCTTCCTCTAATATTGCTAATGTCCAAACACAAGGAAAAGAGGAATGAGAGAAGTAAAGAAGAAAAAGTCCACTCCTCACTTGCCAACCTATACCTCGGCTTAGGATAGATGGAGGAGGAGTTTTGGCGTTTGTGTACCTTGACACAACATAAAATGCACCACTAGACTGCCAATTCAAAGCACAACAATCAATACACTTTGCAGTATATGGATAATTAACAAAGTAGTTAGCAACTACAAAAAAAATTAAATATAAAGACTAGAATTTGGAATTTGACAAGCTAACCTCAACAAGTGAGACAAAAGTAGCAGCCATCATTGCAAATGCTTGTCCTACATCAAATATGGGCGCTCCCCATTGGAATGGATAGGGAATCCATATCCTATAGAATAACAAGAATGAGTTAAAACTATTTTCAAAAATGTTATCTTTTAAAAAAAAATTACTATACAATTATTCGAAGTTGCATGAAGTAATACAAGTTTACTAATTCTTACACTTAAAATAGCTAAGAACTTGGGAAATTTCTTTATCAAAATGATAGTGAACAAAATAGGTAGGAGATTTTAATCATTATGCTATTGCATTGTATGTGCTTGTCACCCTCATTAGTATGATTAGCTACAAAAATTTGGTATGAGGAAAGTGAATCATGTTGATAACCTACAAATTTTTTCATTGTTTTTTTGGTATTTTTCATAGCACATACTCAGGATCAAGAACCTAATTGCAACCAGATAAAATCCCTGTTCACTTGAGTTGGAATTACCAATGCCAAGCTCATCTAAAATGAAACTGATCATAAGACTAAAATATCAATTTTGTGGCAAAGGAACATAGTAAACTTAAAGGTGATAGGGCCACAATGATGTCTAGAAGCATATTTCTAGCCAGAATATAACTCTACCAATAGGTTAAATATTTACCTTCCCATCAAAACCATACCAAAGACTGTGTTGCTCTGACGAGTGAAGATTTAAGAGTAGAGTTGTATCTCACACAACAAATAATGGAAATTGTTGAAAAATAAATAGAGGCACAGTATTACTCTCAGACAATGGTGCCCCAAGTGAGACTTCTACCCTCCAATTGTATCTCATTATAACTACAGAACTTTCAATATCCTGAGTCTGATTGTTATAGGTTGCACTAGCTAATACACTTACCTGCATGCAACCACAAAAACCAATTAACAAAGAGTTGAGTATCCCTAAGTGAATGTTCTGTATGCAAATATAATTCCAAAAAGAAATAGCTATAGTCAAGTATATTATCCATGGAGCCATAACTTATTTCAAATACTAGCAAAATGGTTTCTCAGACCTAAGAGCATTCAACCTTTTAAGAGTTATTCATTTTATTATCAAAAATAACTTCTTCCAAACATACCAATGAATGCTTCATACTTTAGTAGCAAAAAAATTTCTTGAGATTGACTTGGCAAACTAAAAGATCAGATATATTCAACTAATTAGGAAAACATTGGGACTTTAAAAATATATTGATTCTTAAAAATAGAGAAAACATATTGTTCTTATCATTTTAAGACAAATTGGGATTAAAGAGCAATTTTGCAAACAAAATTGGGATTAGATCCTACTTTTTTTATGATTTTCTTGAGATTTGGGATTTGTACCCAAAAGTGAAGAACAAGGTGGAAATCTTATTCAAATAAGATGCTAAACAATTCAAAAGTGATGTTTAATTCAAAATATTCCCAAAAATTACTACTATGCATTATAATGTTTGACAACCATTTTTATGGACTTGTATATGTGTATATAAAAATTTACTATAACCTACAAATTAAAAACAAATTGATATAACCTTGTTGAAAGAAATAAACAGACAAATATTATTGATTGTAAGTACATCACAATAACCATGTACAAAGTTGCAAATAACACTAAATGAAAAGCATCTTAACTTTAAGCAACAATGTGCCAAGACATGGATAGTTATGTTCAACCACCAGTTATTTAGTGTATTTACGTATAGACAATTTCACCAGGTCTTCAACCTAGATAGGAAAAAAATCCAACATCCCTTTTAATCAACTTCCACAAGATTTCAAGGAGAATAACTCAATGCAATCAGTAAACCCATATCAAATTATGCTTAAAACTAAACTACTTGCTCTTTTAAGTTTTGAATAACTTCAATCAACAACTTATTAGTGGCAAGTATCCTCACCCTCCTTATGAATGTATCTTTGCTAATTCTTCCTACCTAAAAATTATAGGTAGTGTATAGATCTAGTCTTATGTGCATTTTCTCTTCAAACTATAACACTACCTCAATGACAATAGAAACTCTGATAAATAATGATCTACCTTGTACGCATTGTATTGATGTTCCAATAATTTAATTTTAGCTATGGGAAGAAATTTCCAATGATAGACAGTGACTCCATAAATGACATGTTCCCCATGTTGGGATCTCACATATATTCTCTTCTAAATGCCTCTACCTTATATTGGTTTTCTTTGTTTGTGTTTGCACATGGCTCCTAGAAACCAATTAAGAAAGTACATGCTCAATAAGCCACCTATGGTAAACCTCTTACAAAAAATAAGCATGTGACACATATTAATCAACATAATTATGAAATTAGACCATTTCATATTACCATCTCATAAACAGAAAATCCACTAGCTACATGAGCATCACTCCTCATATTTTTGCAAACATTAGAAGTAGGTTCACTTGCTCCCAATCCATCTGAACAAGCTATAACATTCAAAACATGTTATTACTCTAGGTAAACAAAATGTACAACTATCTAGAGTGCAGATTGCTTAGCATAATTGAGATGGTATTAAAAAGCACAATTCAACAATACCAGGAGACTGGTGAGGAGGCTTAAAAATGACAACATATTCTGGTAGAATGTGTGTATTCATGTGAGTGCCCCAAATAATGTAATGCTTTGGATTGGTGATATCGTTAATGCCAGAATCAAACTTTTCACAACTCAGATGAAACTGAAGAGAGCCAAGAGGAACTTCCTCAACATTCCCCAAAATAACTTGGCACAACACAATATATTGTTCCCCATTAATGTCCAAGTCTAAAAATGGAACATTGTAAAGAATAAGCAATAATAGTTAGTCAAACATTCCTTCTTAAATAAAGAATATGCATATTAAAGGAAAGAATATTATGGAATTCAAACATTTAAAAGAAATCCCCACAAAAGACATCATCTTTGAACATAATCTTTCATACCTCAAGTAGGAGCAATCTTTAGGAGCAAGATAAACACCAACACCATATGCCAAACCACCATTCATTAATCTCTTATTGCTAAAAACATGTAGTATAATTGATGATATACTTGTATCGGATCCCCCATGCTATACATATTTGACATTTTCTTTACCATGAGAATTTCTTGTTATCTCAACTTGTTTGTTGAAAATCTGTAGTCGAGCCCATCCCAACCTACTTGTATGTGAATTTTGATAAATACCAATAACACTAGTTGCAAGTCCAATTTTATTTAGGCCAATAAGGAAACAATTCTTCATAGCTACAAACTTTGTATCACAATCCATTAATTTGATCAATCTATCCCCCAGATGTTCAAATTCATGTTCAAATTCATGAGTCACAAAACTAGAACATTGTTGGGATTCAAAAATAAAATTTTTATTAATCACAACATCCTTAACCTCATCATGCAATACCTAGCCATTCTCTAACTGAGTTGCTTCTATGCCTATTTGAACCTTAGTTGATGATTTATCAAACAATTGCTTTGTTTGGAAAATCTTCATTGGTAACTGAGATACAATAAATTGATGTAAGATAGAAGCCTAATTATGCTAAATGAAAACTTATAACATAACAAAAAAGACAAAAATAAGACATCAAATTTTAATGAGTGGAAATAGAAACCACATTTCATCACTAACATAGGATTTAAATTTGAAGTTATTTTGGAGGGTATAGGAAATCTAGATTTCATATACTTGGGTATAGGATGCACCAAGAAAAGCCAGCCCTTAGATGCTTTAGGCTCTCCAAGAATCCTAGAAGAGAAATATTTCCAAAGCCCCCAAAAAAAGATAGGTGTTAGATATGATTTCTCTATAGTCCATGTGGACAAGATAGTGCACTTCAGCAATAATTACATGGGGACAAAGTGGTAGGCAAAAACATATGAATAGTCAACATAAACATTATTTTAGCTCTTTTCTACTAATCCTAACAATGGATTGCTGAAAGTGATCCAAAACATTGTGCTGAATGTGATCCAAAACATTGATGCAAAAAAAGTAAAGAACAAACTTGCACAATTATTTTCAAGCATGTGGTAACTCAAAATATTAAGTGTCACAAACCTTTGCAACTCTAAAAAGTAACATAAAATCTAGCTATCAACTTATTGCATCACCCAAATTGAACCCAAGCTATTATTAGAATAGTATATTCCCATTTTCATCCCAATTTGTACAATGTGGATTTTGAAATAGGAAAAAGTTATGTCATAGGAACTACTCATAGATTAACCACAACTTACTTTTATGAAAAAATCATTGACATAAATCCTTTTCCCACCAGATGCTTCTTGTGTAGCATTGAGGTGACTCCATAAACTAGCATAAAAATTAATTAGAAAAACTTTAAATTTCCTCAAAGGATTTAAGTCACCGTGGATTTCACTGCAATCAAAAATATGATCCCATGGAAAATGTATACAGGTCACTAAACAAATAAAACTCAAAATTAAGAATTAATGTCCTTACTCCATAAGCTTGTCAACACGGGTATCAACTGTCAAATAGTAGTGAGGAATTGTCTATTTAGAAAGAAGAAGTTGTGAAGCTATGATCTGAATAAGCAATGTGAATGTTTATTTTCAGCCAATATGAGGATGAAGCTAGGAAAAACTCAATTGATCTAGTTTATACTTGAAAGTTTTAATGTCACCATCTTCTTTAGTAGAAATATACAGACATAGTAAAATCAATAACATGAACTCTACATTAAATATCACCTTTCTTATCTGTGAATGTGGTATGTATGTGTCTCGAGTGTCATGGTAGGGGACACAGAAGGTTTTGTTGGTTTTGCAATTGAAGCTGCATTATAAAATATAAAATAGCAAAAAATTACTATAAAACATATATAGCATATTATGCATTGGCATATATGTTTTAGAATTATAATTCTAATTAACATATAAATTACAAACTAAACCAATGTGAACTCCACAACTAGTGTCCATATCACACAAAAATTGCCCTCAATAGTACAGGGTTATATTTTCCCCCTCATCAAATTCCATAAGTACCCAACATGATATCTTACATGTCTTACGTGTGTAACAAAGTCATATCCAACAAATTAAAGAAATGATCACAAGAAACAATAGAGATGTGATGCAAATAAACATTTCTACTTGCAATCCTTCTCTGAATTAATCAATATTTCTTTATAACAAGTAAAAGTCAATCATATATAACAAATATGTCATTGATTAAATTCTATAACATCTTCAAATTCCTCTTTACAAGAGCACTAGCATATGTGGTGGAAGAGAATTTCACAAGGGCCTATCACACCTTGAAACCTTAGAAACCCTTTAAAATATTAATACCAAGCCAAGAATACAATTGTTTACAAATATCTATGGTAATAGTATTTCTCTGCAACTTAATGAGAGATTTTATGGTAGATACACTACCAACATTTGAAACCCTAGATGACTCTAATTAGCCAAACCCCAAAAAAAATAACCTTTACAATGAATGAAGATGTTTCATATCTAGACTACAGCAAGAAATATAATCCTAGAGAAGAGACATAACTATGTGGTACAAAGGATTAGCCACACCCTTAGTTGCTATTGTGATAAGAGTCAAATTACAAATCATATTTAATTTGAATTAAATGCTAGACTAGAGAAGAATCAGAATGAATAAAATTTCTACACATCTATTATGGAATGTATATAATACACTAGAATTAGTGCATATAGGCTAATATGTATATAAAACTATGGATTGAACAAAACCCAAATAGATCTCATGTTGCTTTCTTATCTAGTATGATAATTAATGTGTGAAGCTTATAATATCACAACAATCTCAACCTTGGCCTTAAAAAGGCCTATAACATTACTTTTTGTGCTTCTAATTAGCAATAGCGGAATGTTGATGATTTGCTTGATAGTTTTTGATGATTATTGATTGTGATAATGTTGACATTATTGTTGTACAATAAAACCTACCTACCCCAAGGATGCATCCCTAGTGAAAAACCTAAAGTTTCTGAGACTGATACTATATTTTGTGTTGCTCATTGATTTCATTATGGATGGCCAATTGACTGTGGAATGAAACTTTTTACAAATCACCAGTAAATTCCACCAAATTCTCCTACCTTAGCGATGAAAATATCACACCTTATAGACAATCCTAGCTATTTCTTTTTTATATTAAAGACCTGTAGTCAAAGGCTTCATATGACTCCTAAAATTTGTCTCATGCAAAAATATCATTTCTAGATTTATATGCACATTCTGATGTTTTTTGTAATTAAACATTGTGCAGATATGCTTCAATATATATTAATGTTTGTCAAATAAAATTTGTGGGTTTCTATGATTAGAAACATGAAAAAATCCTATTCAAGCTCTTTTTTGTTGTGGGCAGCTGATATGGTGTGGATAACTTCTATGCACATTTTTTCTATTTGTTCTCCTTATTTTGTACCCATGGAAAAAAATTGTGAAGAGTGGACATGATTTAGTGGGGCCCTATTTGGGTAATTTGTCCATTTACTCATCTATTCATGTTATCTAAAGGTTAGGCATGCTAATATGCTGAAATTGGTTTTTGTGTAGGTCTTTTATGTCAAGTGTAAGATACAGAGTAACCTATATTTATAGATAATAGGAATTATATTTGCATATGTGGATGGGATGTTGTCAAGAGTAAAGAGGAGAAAAACATGGTTAAAAAGGCATTTCATGTATAATAGATAATATCAGGAAAGAGCATGGACACAAGGTCCTAGGTTGTAGTGAGGCAAATGGTAAAGATGAAACATAAACCATATAACATTAATAGGAGAAAAAGAAGATGTTGAATAATGTGTTTTTTTTTGTTTTTGTTTAAATTTTATCAATAGTTCCAAACACTTCTAATCACCTTATATTCATTTAATTCATTGTTTGATAAATTCAAAATATTTCTATCATATACCTCTCCATATCTAGCAAGGTCTATGAAAGTTATTTCTCTAACCTACACTACTTGTTGGATGTTGGAGTTTCATGTGTTTTATGTTCATCTTTTACTCTTGAATATTACATGTACATTTAAAGCTGATTGAGAAAGAAAGGGTGCCTTTCAAATAAAATAAAACTATAACAAAGATGCCTAAGGTAGGCAATTGATGTCAATAGCATGGCTAACAACTCATAGCTTGATTACATTATAATCTATTAAAAAATATTTGACGAATTAGAGTATGAAGTTCTGAGGCAAACTTATTGCAGCAGATGTTAATTTACATCAAACCAAATTTAAAATTTAATATATAATGTGTTCGCTTATCATTAAAGAATTACCAATTTGTTCTCTTTTTTTTGCTTTTTCTTTATAATCATGCTATAGCCTTGTAAAGGCTCATTTTCAATTGACCTAGCAAATAGGCATATACCTTTTATGTTCTTTTTAATGGCTTTGTTGTGTGTTCTGATCAAAAAAGGTATTTATCTCTTGCATGAATGTTGTGTCAAGTAGGGTTCTAGAGTCATTACAAAAGGATAGAATACTTAAGAAAGGCTCAACAGAAAAGTGAAAAATCATCTTCTGTAATTTCAGCTATTGGGGAAGAAAAGAAAATGGACTTTAGAGAGTGGTAGGCAATTGTTGTAATGGGGGTTTTCATAGCCTTAATTGTATGGGATATTAGTTGGGACATAGTCAAGCTTTTGGTAAAAGGGGTGAACTACATTCCTAGCAAGGCACTTGTTTAAAGTGCTCTTACAGTCCAACTTGTAGGATATTTTGATAGGAAAAATATTAATATTTTTGGCAAGTCCAAAGAGTAGTAGGTGAAACTCCTTATTGACAATCAATTGTTTATTAATGGTGCTAGGCTTTGTTTTTGCATACTTTTGGGATTTATATAGCTATAGATGGCATCTGTCAAGTTTGGAGGGAGATGGACCAACATTGCAGCATTGGTATTAAGTTTATCTCTCCATGTTGCTACTTAAAATTTTTCCCTCGAGAATGTTAGTGAAGCCAAAGAACTTAGAAATGAAGAAAATGTTTCTTCCAATGTGGTTTTCTTTGTGGGAGCTACTTATCTTGTGATTTATTTTGGCTTAAAAATCTTAGTGGGTAAGTTCATTCTAGACTCTCTCTCTCAAAATTTGTCTTAGATACTTTCAAAAAATATGTCAGATGAAGATAATTTGTCCAGCTTTAGAGAAAAGATCTCCCAGATCCTATCAAAAAATACGATAGAAGGCAATACATTGGGTAACTTAAAAGAAAAGATCTCTTAGATGCTTTCAAAAAATCTCCCCAAAGAGAATAGTTCTTCTAGATTTAAATTAGAGATGCTGAAAACTTGGACTGTAGGTTTTGCATGGAAGGCACAATACAAGTTAGCCAGTTTAGCTTTTGTTCCAGCAGTTGGACTGATTGTGACGATCTGTGTTGCAGTGGTGGGAAACAAAGCTAGACATCTTTTGCATCATGGTAGTGATTTGGGATTGGCATCTTATCTTTAGTATGCTTTTTTCATTTTAGGCTAGATCTCCATTCTCTACAGATGGTCTTTGGCAGTGACTTGCTATGGGATTTCTACAAACAAAAAACTTAGTGATATCTTCCACTATACAAATCACTTCATAGATCTACTCTTTCTATATATGTCAGTTGAATTGCATCCCAAGAGGCTTATCAATGAATCTTATTTGAAATTTAAACCTTCCACAATTGTCATGGTAATGGTGGCACTATTAACTTGGACAATCTTCTTCATGGTGTTGATTCCACTTGTCATTTTTATTGTAGTTCTTCACTTACTATTCATATTCAGCTACTTATCTTGGCTTTGCTAGAGGATTTTGTTCATCGACTATGGGATTATGTTTTGTCTTAGTTGTATTACTAGATTGCACAGCATGCTGGAGAATATGATGGATGGTTAGGAATCGTCAGAAACTACAAGAGAAGATGAAGAGTTTCTAAAATGCAAGGATTGTCTATAGAAAATGTTTCAAAATGTACAATTAGATAAAGAAATAGACCATTTATGGAAATATCATCTAAAATTTTATATCAAAGAAAGCCTTGCATGAAAGAAGCTTATCAAGAAATCCAAGAGAGCCAGGAATTGTTCAAGGTATTAAATGTTGGTGGAAAAGGTGGAATTTTTCTGAAATAGCTTTAGAATTCCAATTGGTCATTTAAGATGACAGCAGTGGCCTTAATTGATATTGTGGTGAGGCTATTGACAAAGTTTGAGTTGGATTTGAAGATGGATGTTGGTGTGAAGGATATGATCAAAGCTTATAAAGAAATAAAATATCTATCAAAATTTGTGGACTTCCCTGAGAACATAGTCATTCAACTAATGGATATGTTTGGTTCATGTAACTTTGAAGCTTTTGAGATGAGTTTGGAAGCTGACAAGCACATGAGATGGTTAGAAAAGAAAATTAAGTAGCATGGAGGAGGAGATGCTCAATGGACTGCAATGAGTCAACACCTTTTTTATTTCCTCAGGGAAGGGAAAGAAGAATTAGAGAAGGAGATGAAAAACTCAGAGTGTAAAATTGGAGATAATGTTTCCTATGTGACACTTTTAGGATTTGTTCTCACACTCATTTGATTGTTCATCTTGATTCTGGAAATGTGGAAATTCCTAGATGAATGGTTGCATGAATGGGAATAGAAATGGGAGCTTGTGAATGAATTGCAGGAGCCTAAAAATGAGTCAGAGGAGCTTACTAATGAATCACAG
This sequence comes from Cupressus sempervirens, assembly GCA_028749045.1. Classification (NCBI taxonomy): domain Eukaryota; kingdom Viridiplantae; phylum Streptophyta; class Pinopsida; order Cupressales; family Cupressaceae; genus Cupressus; species Cupressus sempervirens. The sequence goes on from CM053785.1 coordinate 361,555,016, forward strand.
GAGCTTGTGAATGAATTGTAGGAGCCTATGATTGAATCATTGACCGGTGTAGATGGATATGTAGTTGACTTTATTGCAGTGTGTCTTTGGGTATGTAGTCGGATGACTTGGAGTCCTACTTCTAATTTGCATGATCGTAATTGCAATAATGATACTATACTTACTATTATTTGTCCTAATTTCAATAACAATTATGTTCCTCTAGAGAGATGAAAAATAAAAGTATGGATACTATAAGAAACATGCACTAAACAAGAGCCAACATTTTTTCTACATCACTATCTTAGATTCTTACATTTTTGAATTGGAAAATGATAATAATTCTAAGGATGGTAACATTGCAATCACTGGCTTGGGAAATGAGATGATCGGTTACTTCAGAGAGCTTATTTAGGGCTATGTTCAGAAATTAGTAGATTTGTTGATAAAACACTATAACAAGTGGGCTAGAGAATTCTAGGAAGACAAGATAAGAAAGGCTCTGTAGATAGCATAAAAGCTCATAGAACTAATGGAGATGATAGTAACAAGGGATATCAATGACAACCAAGTGAATGAAAGAAGAGAAAATGAAAGAGTAGAGAATGAAGTTTGAATCAAATTGATGGATTGAAAGTAAAAGGTCATGCCATCTGCCTCATTTTCAACTTATCTATCACATACTCTAAATTCAACATTAGACCTTGTAAATCATTATGTATAAGTCATTTGCTAAATGAATATTTTCTATTTTTGGGTTTTTTCTTGTTTGGTTTGGATTGATAAGATGACAAAGTTAGGAAGTTTTGTATTGACCTTAAAAGTAAAAATTAAAGATATGCATGAGTTTTGTAGACTATTTTCAATAGAGAATGATCAGTTAGCCAATAAATAAGCAACATGTCCTAAACACTGACTACCCACCCACACAAAATAAGAAATATATACAGAATAGCGCTAAGAATCACTTGCCTTTTGGTTTTATAATAGCCTTGTTTTTTCTATTCAAATTGCAGAGTTTATCATCAAGGCCTAAAAACAATAAAATGGAAAAATCATTTTGTGCTATCTACTATCGAATCCTAGATTTTGTAGTAGAATGTAATATTTTCATATCCTTGTTTAACTACACTTCAAAACTTTCAAAGTGACTAATGAAAATCCATGCTTAAACCTTTAAACAGAGTATTTACCAACTCTAATGAGAAAAAGAAAGAGATTAGGGTTATTGTAGTCCCTAATGAGCTGAGGAAGGACCAGATTCATTACACCCCAGTGGCTAGCGAAATCCCATCTTCGCTAGTGGCAGTGTTCTTGCATCCTCCATCTCCAACTCTAACAACAATAATTTTAGTCAGAAATCCACTCTCCACAAAACTCATAAGCCTCTTGAGGAACCTCAAACTCCTTTGGATGATAGATTTCTTGATATCCATAACCTCATGATTCCATACTGTCACGATGGGAAATTGATCATAAATGCTCTGCACAGTAATCACCACTTTGAAATTTGAAATCCACATCCATCTGCAAGTGTGAGAAAACAAACTCATTTCCATTCACTATCATTTGAAAATTAATGGCCTTCATTCACATGCTAAGAGCCTCAAAATATAGTCAATCACATTCACCAATTCTTGTGCTTGTGTAGCTCCCACGGGCGCTCTGTGTTAAACATAATAAGCTGAAACCCTTTTTCATTCATGTTAAGCTTGTGTTGGTAAAAATTTCAACCAACATAGGCATGGATTTTTTTAAAAAAAAGATATTTTTCCTTCCATATTCTAACTAATCTAAAACATTTTAATAGATGCTCAAAAAATTTGGTCTAAAAATGGGGTCAAATGTACTAGTGCTAGGGACCTATTTGGTTGTTTCAAATGCATCGAAAGGAGTCATACGATAACCTATGACCCCTTTTGATGCATTCCATGACAACATATGTCCCTAGGGGCCCTAGGGGCCATAGGGACCTATTTGGTTGGTTCAAATATGTTGAAAGGGGTCATAGGTTAACCTATGACCACTTTCGATGCATTTCATGACAACATATGTCCCTAGAGGCCCGAGGATTACTAGAGACCTATTTCATTGTTTTGAATGTGTCAAAAGGGGTCATACAATAATCTATGACCCCTTTTCATGCATTTCATGACAACATATGTCCCTAGGGGCCCTAGGACCCCTAGGAAACTATTTGGTTGGTTTGAATGCATCAAAAGGGGTCATAGCTTTACCTATGACCCCTTTCAATGTATTTAATGACAACATATGTCCCTAGGGGCCCTAGGATCTATATGGTTGGTTCAAATGCATTGAAAGTGGCCACACGATAACCTATGACCCCTTTCAATGCATTTCATGACAACATAAGTCCCTAGGGGTCCTAAGGGTCATAGGTTAACCTATGACCAATTTTGATGTATTTTGTGACATGTGTCCCTAGGGGCCCTAGGACCCCTAGGGAATGATTTAGTTGGTTCAAATGTGTCAAAAGGTTTCATAGGTTAACCTATGGCTCCTTTCGATGCATTTCATGAAAAGATATTTCCTTAGGGGCCCTAGGACCCCTAGGGACCTATTTGGTTGGATTGAATGTATTGAAAGGAGTCATAGGTTAACCTATGACCCTTTTCGACACATTTTCTGACAACATTTGTCCCTAGGGATCCTAGGACCCCTATGTACCAATTTTCTTGGTTTGAATGTATCGAACTATGACCCCTTTTGATGCATTTCATGACAATATATGTCCTTAGGGACCCTAGGACCCCTAGGGACCTAGTTGGTTGGTTCAAATATGTTATAAGGTATGGTATGATAACCTATGATCACTTTCAATGCATTTCATGAAAATATGTGTCCCTAGGGGCCCAAGGACCCCTAGGGACCTATTTGGTTATTTAGAATGCATTGAAAGGGGTCATAGTTTAACCTATGACCCCTTTCGATGCATTACATGACAACATATGTCACTAGGGGCCCTAGGACCCCTAGGGACCTATTTGGTTGTTTCAAATATGTCAAAAAGGGTCATACAATAACCTATGATCCCTTTCAATACATTTCATGACAACATATGCCTGTAGGGACCCTAGGATCCCTAGGGATGTCGAAAGGCATCATAGGTTAACCTATGATCCCATTTAACACATTTCATGACAACATATGTCCCTAGGGGATATAAGATCCCTAGGGACCTATTTGATTGGTTCAAATGCATCAAAAGGAGTCATAGGTTAACCTTTGACCCCCTTCTACACATTTCATGATAACATATGTCCCTAGGGGCACTAGGACCCCTAGGGACCTCTTTGGTTGTTTCAAATGCGTCGATTAGGGGTCATATGATAGTATATGACCCCTTTAGATGCATTTCATGACAACATATGTCCCTAGGGGCCCTAGGACCCCTAGGACCCTATTTGGTTCATTCAAAAGTTTTTAAAGGGATCATAGGTTAACCTATGACCTCTTTTAATGCATTCGAACCAACCAAATGAGTGCCTAACTTTCAACACATTTGAACCAACCAAATGGGTCCCTAGAAGCCCTAGGACTTCTAGGGACCCATTTGGTTGGTTCAAATGGATTGAAAGGGGTCATAGGTTAATCTATGACCACTCTAACCCCTTTCACTGTTAGGATAAACCACGGACAGAAATAAAAAACTACATGCAAATATAACCAATAACAGAAAATAATAGAACACACAGAAATGAACAGAAGGCACCAAGATTTAACGTGGTTCACCCAATCCCTGGGCTACATCCACCAAACAGCAAGTTTGATCTTATTACAATCCAATGATTACAACCTGATTACAATCCGTAATCCCTTACAGCTCAATACCACCGCAAGAACCAATTTCGTATCACCACACATAAAAAATACCCAACCCTAAGCCCTTTTTATACAAGTATTAAACTGCTTTAGGGTTATAACATGTCGGCCATATGTCGGCCATAATATGTTGGCTACCATGTCGGCTACCATGTCGGCTACCATGTCGGCTACTTCCAAAAAAAAAAATTTATTCGGGGCAATGCTCCGAACCCCACTATTTATGAAGTATGTACAGTACTTTCCTGATCAGTCACCACAATCTAACAATCTCCCACTTGGGGACTGATTAGGCTCCACACTAAACAACAATCTCCCACTTGGAGACTGATCCTGTAGCAATACAACTACCACATGGGGCTCCCACTGGATCAAACCACCCTGGACTCTGCTATTCTTTTATTCACATTTAGTCTAAAAGACCAACTGAAGCTGAAGAGGAGTTCAACTTCTCCCTTGTGACAACCTTTGTCAACATATCTGCTGAATTTTCATTGGTATGTATCTTCTCTAGCTTTAACTGTCCATCCTCCAAAACTGACCGAATGAAATGGTACTGCAACTGTATGTGTTTGGTCTTAGAATGCAGAGCTGAATTCTTAGCAAGATGAATGGCACTCTGACTATCTGTGAACAAATAATTATCCTTCTGAGGATGTCCCAATTCTTCCAAGAAGAACTGAAGCCATATCATCTCTTTGGCTGCCTCTGTAGCAGCAACATACTCTGCCTCTGTAGTGGAGAGAGCATTAATCTTCTGTAGCCTAGAAACCCAGCTCACGGCTGCCCCACCAACAGTAAAGACATAACCTGTAGTACTCCGCCTGGTATCAATATCCCCAGCCAAATCTGAGTCAACATAGCCCTGCAAATTAGTAGTAGAGCCCCCAAAGTGTAAACACTTATTGGATGTTCCTCTCAAATATCTGAGAATCCACTTGACAAAATTCCAATGCTCAAGACCTGGATGACTCATATACCTGCTAACGACTCCCACTGCATGTGCAATATCTAGCCTAGTGCATACCATAGCATACATCAAACTTCCTATAGCTGAAGCATAGGGTACCTTGGACATCTTATCCTCCTCTTCCTGTGTCTTGGGACACATCTCCTTAGTCAATTTCAAATGACCAGGTAAAGGTGTGCTGACAGCTTTAGCATTCTCCATAGAGAAACGTTGCAACACCTTCTCAACATAATCAGCTTGAGATAGCGTCAATGTTCTGTTCTTCCTATCTCTGCAAATCTTCATACCAAGGATTTGTTTTGCTGCCCCCAAATCCTTCATAGGAAATGCTTGTGCTAACTGGCATTTTAGCCCCTTAATATGATGCATGTTAGACCCAGCTATAAGCATATCATCAACATATAGACATAAAATAATGTAGCTATCATCATCCAACCTCTTAAAATAAACACAGTAATCTGAATGACACCTGTTATATCCATGCTCATGCATAAAACTGTCAAATTTCAGATACCATTGCCGAGGTGCTTGCTTCAGGCCATATAAACTTTTCTTCAATTTGCACACTAAGTTCTCCTTACCTTTGACCTCAAAACCCTGTGGCTGAGCCATATATATTTCTTCATCCAAATCACCATGAAGAAAGGTTGTTTTAACATCCATCTGCTCTAAATACAAATCTTCAGTAGCCACAAGACTTAAAACAGTACGAATAGAAGTCATTTTAACAACAAGAGAAAATATCTCATCAAAATCAATTCCCTTTTTCTGTGCAAATCCTTTTACAACTAACCTGGCCTTAAATCTTTTCTTACCTCCTTCCTCTTCTTTCAACCTGTAAACCCATTTATTCTGTAAAGCCTTTTTACTTGCAGGCAACTTGCATAAATCCCATGTCTTATTTTTCAGCAAAGAGTCCATTTCATCTTTCATGGCAGACTCCCACTGAATCTTAGTACCCACCTACATAGCTTCATCATAACTTTCAGGTTCACCAGCATCAATAAGTAAAATAGAATACAAAGAGGGAGAAAACCTTTGTGGAGGTCTAATTTGTCTTGTTGACCGTCTAACATTCATTGGTGTGTGTGATATTTGTTGTTGCAGTTGTTGCACATCATGAGGAATGGCTGGAACATCATCTTTTGGAGTATCATCCAGCACTACATAATCATCTTCTTTCTTCTCATGTTGCTGCAACAGATCTTTGTACAACACTTTTTCATTGAATATGACATCTCGGCTTCTTATAATTTTATGATTTTCAAAATCCCAAAGCCTATAGCCAAATTCATTAATGCCATATCCAAAAAAGACACATTTCTTTGATTTAGCTTCTAGCTTGGTTCTATTTTCAGAGTCTATATGAGCAAAAGCTTCACAACCGAAGGTCTTGAGAAAAGAATAACTCACCTTCTTACCAGTCCATGCTTCCTCTGGAATACCACAGTCCAAAGGAGTAGAGGGACCTCTATTAATCAAATATAATGCAGTATTGATAGCCTCCGCCCACATGTGTAAGGGCAACCCAGCATGCAACCTCATGCTCCTTGCGCGCTCCATTATAGTCCTGTTCATGCGTTCAGCCACTCCATTTTCCTGTGGAGTCCTTGGAATAGTTTTTTTTCTACGAATACCATTAGTGGAGCAATAATATTCAAATTCATGACTGCAATACTCACCACCATTATCAGATCTGAGACATTTTAATTTCTTACCAGTCTCATTTTCAACCAAGCATTTCCATTTCTTAAAAGTTTGAAATACATCAGATTTCTGTCTAAGGAAATAAACCCATACTTTTGTAGTTGCGTCATCAATAAATGTCACATAATAATGAGAGCCACCAAGGGAAGATACCTGAGCCAGTCCCCATACATCTGTATGCACAAGCTCTAATTTCTCCTTTTTGTTTTCCTTCCCTGTCTTTACAAAACTCACTCTCTTTTGTTTTCCATACACACAACTTTCACAGAAATCCATATTTACACATTTTAGACCTGGTAAAGCTTTCCTTGAATGAAGTACTTTCATACCTTTCTCACTCATGTGCCCAAGTCTATTGTGCCACAGCGCTGTATCAGAATCTACAGCAGCTATTTGTTCTCCCTGCTCAACTGCAGTAATTGTTCCTGAATATTCATTTTTCTCTGAAACAATTAAAGTAGAAGGAACAATATGACTTGTACAAAGATATAAGGTGCCTACTTTCACACCTCTTGCTACTACAAGGGAACCTTTTGAAACCTTCCAATTTTTATCATTAAAAGTAACTACACAACCCTCATCACCGAGTTGCCCTACTAAAATTAAGTTTCTACTTAATTTTGGAACATGTCTTACCTCATGTAGTAGCCAATGATTCCCATTCTGCAACTTAATCTTAATTTTTCCCTTTCCAACAATCTGACAGGGTTCATTATCCCCCAAATAAACAAGCCCAAAATCCCCTTGGACATAATCGATGAAATAACCTCTATGAGGTGTAGCATGAAAAGAAGCACCAGAATCTAAAACCCATGAATCATCAACATTCTCTAAAGATAGAAGCAAAGCATCCTCTTCAGATTTGTTACTTACCACATTTGCCTCTTTGTCTCCATCTGATTTATCTCCTTCATTTTTCTTTCGAGTCCAGCAATCTTTCTTTTTGTGCCCTGGTTTCCCACAGTACCAGCAATCATTTGGTCCTCTCGATTGAGACCTCCTCCCCTTTGACTTTCCTCTTGATTTCCCACGATTTCCAGAGTTACTTCCTCTTTCAGTCGTTCTGCCCCTGCTTTGTGCATTTAAAGCACTTCCTGATGTAGATCGACCTGAGGATTTTCTATGAGTTTCCTCACTTAAAATAACACCGATCACATCATCATATTTTAGGGTACTTGATCCAGGAACAGAATTACTCACCGCCATTACCAAGCCATTCCAGCTTTCAGGCAAAGAACACAAAATCAAGAGAGCCCTAATTTCTTCATCAAAATTGATACCCACAGAAGATAATTGACTAGTAATAGTATTAAACTCATTTAAATGATCTGCAACAGATCCACCTTCTGCCATTTTCATATTAAATAAATGCTTCATGAGAAATACCTTATTTGAAGCGGAGGGCTTTTCATACAGTGTCGCTAGGGTTTTCATCAAATCTTCTGTCATCTTTGCTTTTGTAATATTAAATGCCACTGATGGTTCCAAGCATAACCGAATGCTTCCGAGTGCCTTTCTGTCTAAAAGATCCCATTCAGCCTCTGACATAGTTCCCTGATTCTTGGCTTTTCCTTCCAACGGCTTCCATAAATCCTTCTGATATAAATAGTCTTCCATTTGCATCTTCCATAACTGGAAGTTCTGCCCATTAAACCTGTCAACCCTCAACTTACCCTCATCTACCATTGCTCCCACTCAACCGTGAGACTTTCCTGCAGAGGATAACTGAGAAACAACTAGGCTCTGATACCACTTGTTAGGATAAACCACGGACAGAAATAAAAAACTAAATGCAAATATAACCAATAACAGAAAATAATAGAACACACAGAAATGAACAGAAGGCACCAAGATTTAATGTGGTTCACCCAATCCCTGGGCTACATCCACCAAATAGCAAGTCCGATCTTATTACAATCCAGTGATTACAACCTGATTACAATCTGTAATCCCTTACAGCTCAATACCGCCGCAAGAACCAATTTCGTATCACCACACATAAAAAATACCCAACCCTAAGCCCTTTTAATACAAGTATTAAACCGCTTTCCTGATCAGTCACCACAATCTAACATTCACCACATTTGAATCAACCAAATATGTCCCTAGGGTTTCTATGACCCCCTTTCATTGCATTTCATGACAACATATGTCTCTAGGGTGCCTAGGACCCATAGGGACCCATTTGGTTGGTTCGAATGCATCGAAAGGGTTCATAGGTTAATGTATGACCCCTTTCAACACATTTCATGACAACATATGTCTCTAGGGGCCATAGGACCCCTAGAGACTCATTTGGTTGGTTCGAACATGGCAAAAGGAGTCATAGGTTAACCTATGACTGCTTTCTATGTATTTCATGACAACATATTCCCTAAGGGCCCCTAGGACCCCTAGCGACCCTTTTTGTTGGTTCAAATGCATTGAAAGGGGTCATAGGTTAAACTATGACCCCTTTCAATGCATTTCATAACAACATATGTCCTTAGGGGCCCTAGGAACCCTAGGAACCCAATTGGTTGGTTCAAATGCATCGAAAGGGGTCATAGGTTAACCTATGAGATCTTTTAACACATTTCATGACAACATATGTCCCTAAGGACCTTAGGACCCCTAAGGACCTATTTGGTTTGTTTGAATGCGTTGAAAGGGGTCATTGGTTAACCTATGACCCTTTTCAACTTATTTCATGGCAACATATGTCCCTAGGGGCCCTAGGACCCCTAGGGACCCATTTGGTTGGTTCAAATGCGTCAAAAGGGGTCATAGGTTAACCTATGAACCCTTTTGATACATTTCATGACAACAAATGTTCGTAGAGGCCATAGGACCCCTAGGGACTTATTTGGTTGGTTTGAATGTGTCAAAAGGGGTATGCATTTCATGATAATATTTTATTTAATAATAATAATATAATACTATATATTTTAATATAATACTTATTTGGTTTGTTTGAATGCATCGAACATTTTTGATGCTTTTAATGATAACATATGTCCCTAGGAGTCCTAGGAGCACTAAGCACATATTTGGTTGGTTCAACTGCATTCAAAGTAGTCATAGGTTAACCTATGACCCCTTTCAATGCATTTCATGACAATATTAGATTTCATAATAATAATTGTATATATTACTACTACTAATAATAATAATAATATAAAATTACTATATATATTTAATATTGATAATAATTATCATATATATTACTATATTATATTTAGTTATAATAATAATCATATTTATTACTATATTATATTTAATTATATATATTACTATATTATATTTAATAATAATAATCATAATCATATTTAATAATAACAGTTAATCATAATAATGCCCACACTTTCCAAATTTTGATTTCCCTCCAAAATTTGGGTGGTGTCCCTTCAAAATTTCAAAAGTTTGGGTTGGGCTATGAATGCATGAAAGAATTTTTGCAGCTACTTTTTAGGTACCCAGTTTCATATCTAGTATCTGTTTTGGTATTGGATACTCAATTTGAAATTGGGTACCCAATATTTGGTCAACTCAAAAAATGTGTTTGAAAAAGGTTTCAATAAAATTTAGACTTCAAGTAGCCATTTGGCAATATTATTTTCATCAAAATTCAATGAAATAAAAAGGGTGTTTATATAACACTCTCAAGAGTCCATCAATATAATTGTTGTCAAATTCTAAGTTTGATAAGTATTTATTAGTTATTTTTTAATGAAGATGATTGTAAAGTGTTGATTGACATATTGATTGAAAAACAGTTATAACTTTCAAATGGTATAACATTTTTGAAATCCAAAAGTTGCATCACATTCTATGCTTCACCTAGTATAAGGAGAAAAAGAATTGGTAAAGTTTTGAATTATTTAAGGTGGTCAAACACGAGAGTTTTTTTTATTCTAGAAAAAGTTATAGGAGAAAATTTATATTTAATTATTTATTTGGAATAACAATACCCAAAAATGTGTGTCACATCCAGGCATGAGTCTACTTTTTATAACTATAATTATATTAAAAAATAGTATCATTTGATTTTGATTAAGCTGGTTAGACATACACCTACTTTTAATTTTCACCCTAAAAATTTTGTAGTACTGCATTAAAATCCAAACTTTTGACCAATCAAATATTTTTTTCTCTAGATAATGCCTAGTAGTTTAGAAACTACATTCAATTTCCTACAAATTATTTTCTTACAAATTTTTAATATAAAGTCTAGTACCACTTTAAAATTATCTGTCAAGTTGACATAACCCTAATTTTCTAGTTTTTCACTACTTTTTAAGGCCATAGTTTGGTTAAGGCCATAGTTTGGTTGACCATGATCCTGCACATACCCCAAAGATAAGTAGAGCAAAGTGAATTTGGAAAAAACTTCATTGTCGAGGTTTTATTATGTATTTTGAAGTTTAATTTTTGGATTCGAGGTTTGTGACGTAGTCTACAAAGTCTGACAATGATTGGTCTAGTTGACAGGATAGAGGAAATAAGTTAAAACACAGTACAAACAATTATTTTGCAAGGAATTTTTGAAAGATTAGTTGCACTATGAGTTTAGTGGTCTTGCCCTAGAAGTTGTTTTGAAAGTGGATCCTTCTACTTTCTACAACTCCTAACTAGGTTGGAATCTCCTAACAAGGATTCAAAGTCTCCTAATAGGGACTCATATGTACTAAATGTTGCAATAGACTCTTAATAGGGTCCATCCTCTAAGAAGGAATATTTATATTAATACATCATCTTGTGGGTACCATTCCCCCCAAGGTTTTCCCTCTGATCAAGGGTTTCCCTAGTTAACAAATCTAGTGTAATTGTGTATGTGCATATTAGTATGGTCGTCATTTACTTTGATTGAATGGTTAAGATTAATTAAGGTTGATAAAAGTTTTAATTGGATAATGGATTCACCACCACCCCCCCTAGTTATCTTTGTGGACTATTGTTTCTAACATATGATTCTTCCTTACATACTTGGCTAAGATAAATTCAAATCTTCTTTCCTCCTTTTTTGTATTTCACTTGGTTCTTCTTGCTCTTCCTCTACAAGTATCTCTGGCTACAACTCCACTTGGCCTATCTACTGTCTGATTTCCTTTCTCTTATTTTTTTCTTATGTTGTTTGTGACATAGCTCCTATAGTCTGATGCTCAATAGAGCTCTTTGTTTGAACCTCAATAGTGTCTTGCTAATGCTCAAAAACCTATTTCTATGGTTTAGGTAAGGTGCTAGGTTCACCTTCATAAACATAAACAAAATTTCTATAATATTTAGGTTCTCTCTTTCATTCCTCCTCAGTCTTCTTTGCAAATTCATAAAATCTAACATTTTCACTTTCCACAATTTTATTAGGATTAGAGTCCAAACACTTGTATGCCTTTTTTTTAATAGAATATCCCATAAATATACCTTCATCACTTTTTGCATCAAGTTTTAATTTCCTTATATACTTTAATATATAACATTTCTTCCAAAAACTTTGAAATAATTGACATTAGGTGCATAAACATGCCATAGTTCAAAAAGTGTTTTGTTTGTGTCTTTCATCATTTGAACTTAGTTTAGAGTATAAACTACAATAATTGTAGCTTCTCTCTAGTAATTTTGTGAAACATTATTCCCCATCATTAGCATCCTTGCATAGCCCATGATTGATCTATTACTTCTTTAAGATATATCATTCTATGATAGTTTCCTTGGTGCACTCATTTGTCTTGTGATCCCTTTTTCATTGCATAATATGTTGAACTTATCTAATATGACTTCAACTCCTCTATCTGATCTCAAGCACTTAATACTCTTTCATGTTTCCTAACAACCCTAGTCAAATACCACTTTAAGATTTTAAATGCATCATATTTTTCATTTATAAACATCACATTCATCATTTTGGAAAAATTATCAACAAATAGAATGAAATATTTGTCATCATAATAGCTTTTCACTCCAATAGGACCACATAAATTAGTATGAACCGATTCCAAAATATCATTAGAGCAATAAGTCTTTCTCTTGAAACTAGATTGTCATTTTTCCCATTTTACATTTTTTGTGCACCACTTTATCAGGTTTGCTCAATCTTGGTAATGTTCTTACTCTTTTAATCTTACTAATGATTGCCAAGTTATCAAATTTCACATGAAATAGCCTCTTATTTCATAACCACATATCTTCAAATTTTGCAAATAAAAAGGTATCTTTAGATAGGTTTAGATAGAAAAAATCTACCTCTTCTTTGATCACCATATCCAATTAGTTCACAAGTAGCATCATAGATATTTTCCTGCTTATTTTGGAACTCAACTTGGTATCTTAAACTAATTAACTATGCCACACTCAACAAGTTATATTTTAAACCATCAACCCAATATGCATTTTCACATTTGATCTTGTGATTTAGTATAATTGATCCCTTACCTTTCACATAACATGCTGTATCATTCCCAAACTTAACACTACTTCCATTATGATGTTCTAACTTTTCAAACATGCTTATATCACCAGTCATATGATGTGAAAAACTACTATCAATTATCCATCTATCATTCTTCTTCACATGTGAAATTAATGGTGTTTTTTCACCTTCATTGGATTCATCTTTCATTGCAACACAAACAACTTCATCATCATTTTCATGAGAATCACTATCAAAACCATCTTTTTTAGAAATATAATAGGATTTCTTATGTTTTCCTTTGTAGTCTTTATTAACTCTATTTCCTCTAGTTTCTCTTCTTCCTCTATACCTATTATTCTTCCTCTCTTCCTTTCCATCTTTGTCTAGACATCTTGCAAGCAACAATATGAAAAACTTTGTTACATATAAAATAGATAATAGGGAGTTTACATAAATTGTATCTTCATTTTCCTCTTAGTAACCTTCTTTCCAAGAATGCTTCAAGATCATCAGAATCATCCTTTGATTCACTATCAATATCCATATATCTTCTTTTATTCTTTTTCTTAGATCTATCAAGGGTTAGTTGAGACTTCAAAGCATATTCACTACTAGCAGAGGAATAATTATCAAAATCTAATAGTTCAAATAGTGAGTTTACCAATTAGACTATCTAGGTCATACCTTTTCCAACTGTACATCTCATTTCTTGAATTTTACAAACTCTAATTGCATAGATAGGAAGTAAAGTCCTCAATACCTTACTTATCACAATCTCATCAGATATGATGCCTCCGGCTCCTCTAATAGAACTAACAACCTCCTTTATTTGGTGACAATATTGAGAAACAATTTCACCTTCTTTCATTCTCATGTCATCCAATTTGCCTCTCAAAATTTCATCTTTAGCTCTTAACATATTTTTATCTCTGCCATGGATCTGAGCCAACTTGTCTGACATTTTATTTGTCGTAGTACATTCCTCCACATCATCAAATTTAGCATAAATCAAAAGAGGTTCTAGATCTATCATCATTTGATTATGTTCCTACTTTACCTTCATTTTCTAAATATTCATAGGTCTAGAAACTTCAATATATTCATTTTCTAGATAGTAAAATGTAGAATCTCCATCTCTAGATAGATGCAATTTCATTAGTCATTGCCATGCTAGGAAGTTCTTCTTGTTTAACTTAGGTACCTCTCTCTTATACATCTTGATCCTTGGCTTAAGTCCTTCAAACCAAGCACATTATGCTCTAATACCAATTGTTACAATATTAAGAATAATTAAGAGTGGGTATGAATCACTTATCCTCATGTCTAGATGTACCAATTCAACTTTTACTAACTTCCAACAACTCAAAGAATCTCATTCAATCACTTCATCTATATAGAAACTTAATAGTAAATCAACTTATTTATATAGTTTCTCAACTCTCTATTTAACTTTATGCCAACTAATAGAAATATAAATTATAGTAAATAACGTGCATCACACTTATAACATTCACACATATATGACACCTGTACTTAATGTGAAAACCCAGTTTGGGAAAAAAAACCAAGTAAAATGCTACCACTTTTCAATCTTCTGAAGTGATCTTGGTTAAGATCCCCCTCTATTAAAAGTTATAAAACACAATGTTGTGTGTGACCTTGTTAAAGGATTTAATAACCCTATTAGGGGTGGCCTATTTAGACAACATTGGATCATTCCATTAAGATGTCACCTTTATTAAAGGACTTACAAAATTATTGTTAGGTCAACCTTGATTAAAATATTTTGACTACCACAATGGTTATAAAGTAATAACAAGTTTGATTTGTAAAGATACATCTCACTTTACAAATTTAGATCTCCATTCAATTCATTTATTGGTTTATCAACTAGACTTCATTAACATCTCTATCACTAATCTAGTTAGAAACTCTTCAAACAATCACACTTCACCAATCCCCTCACTTCTTTTTTGCTACTATGTTCTTCATAAGTTCTCCTTAAAATTTCCTCCTTAGAAAACATTTCCTATGCCTCCCTAAATAGTTCATTTTGATATTTTTTCCTTAAACATCACTATAGATCTTAGATCTATCAAATCTATTCATCATTTTTTCCTTCTACTCTATTCTTGATACTTTTCTTTAAATCCTTTCCTTTGATCACATAAAAAACTCAATTTGTGCATTAAATGCTCTAGCTCATTAATCCTTATCATCCATTTATTTTGACTAATCAAAAAATTCAACTATGTCGACCTCAAATTTGATTTTTTCACGAATTGTAACTATTGTTGGTACTTGGCTATTAGTGTGTAGCATAGTCTCTACTATTATATCTAGTTTGGCTTTCACTGGCTTGCTTGGTCATCATTACACTTGGTTGCTACTACATTTTTCATCATCAAGTTATTTGGCCATAACTAGTGCTTGGTTAATACTTGTTTTCTCAACAAACTCTTAAGTTCCTTAATCTTTTATTTTAGTTCCTTTATTGACGAACCATATTTTACTAGTCTTTTCTTGTGTTTCACTCAACATGTCTATACTTTATAGGATGATTAAACAATACACCATCTTCTCAAAGACTAACTTATTAAGTTACCATTTTTATTCCATCATTATTGCTCCTCGTCAATCAACAACATCACTAGTTCATCTAGTCATCTCTCTTTTCAAATCCTCTTTATCAATCAATAGATATGGCACTCTACACTATTAGTAAATGTCTCTCCAATAGGTTTGACATCAATGACAACATTACAATTATTCCAATTGTAGTTTCCAACAAAATATTGTCTCACTTGTCCCCTAGAAGGCCACCATATTACCATCTACTTTTCTCAAAGTCTCCTCCTTGCACTTCCTCTTCGCCAAACTTTCTTCAAATTGGAATTTTAGACCTCCAACATCAGCCTCCATTATTACCTAAACCTAATCATTGTGGGAAACTTATTTATTAATTTGATACTCAAGCTACTCCTGATCATTTATATGGTCATAAGAACCTTCAAATTTTAATTATTTTCATTCTCTAATGGAACACAATTCTAATGTTTCACCACCTTGTCCTTAATTTATTTCCAAGTGTGTCATTTATCACCCATCTCTCAGCCCACTTCCCACCATGCTTCATCCTTGTAACCCAAAGTCCACTCAACACATTTTTTTCTCTACCTTAGCAATAACTTCCAACTTGTTATAACATAAGCCAAACTTTTTTTAATGTAAGATGAGGGTTTCCAAATCTATAGAGTTGACATACTCTTTAGGAACTAGGTCTATGGAGTGTTCCATAGATACCAGTGGGTCACCTGGATAGTTTAAATCAATGAATGGGGAAGGAGGATACATAGTTAAGCCTAGTAAAATGGGAGTGAAAAGCATGGAATATTTCTCTAGGGTCTATTTAGTCTTCATGGCAAAGGAAAAGCCTCTTTTAGAGTCCTTCAAAACTTCTAGAGAATCTTCCTAATTCTCAAGGAGATCATCTTTCTTGTTTTCATCTTTTGGGAGGGAGGGGGAGAATCCTACTAGTCAAAATAGAGGTGGTCTTAGGAGTAATAGGGATGCAACCTTGCTTCAAAAATGAAAGAATGGCAAGGAAAACTTGACTATTAAGCTTAGCCATAATGTGAGGAGAAATCAGAGGAACCAAATTCCTATGGTACTCATAAATCATGAGTAGAAGCTCTTTGTATTTGGGAAGAGAACCCTTTGTCTTGAATTTTTCCATAGAAATGGAAATTGAGGAGTAAATATTGAAAGAAAAATAGAATAAATAATTCCACCAAAAATGATTAAGTATATGAAATGACTGAGAATGGAGTTATTTATACCTACCTTCACAACTAATGAACTGAATGCAAACTCTCACCACACTCTAAAAATATTATCCAAAGGCTCCTTTAAACACATCTTTGGATTCTACAAAATTATCACACCTTCCATACTCAACCCAAAAATGGGAAAAATTAATGCTAGCATCACAACGAAATAAATAGAACCCATAGTAACTTTTCCTACATCCCACAATTCCATAATTTTTGTATGAGAGCTCTAGGTTTTAACCCTTCATTCATGTAATGTGTTTGGTAATCCCTCCTCACTTAAGGGTTTCTCACAACTTCTTATCATTTTGATATTCCCCTCATTCATTAGGATCAACTTGAAATGGAGTCATCCCCAATGATCTTCCTCTCATTATGTAACTACCTATAATACTTAAACACTTTAGCTTATCTCTAGAAAATTAGGGAAAAAAGAAATAAACACCACTTTTTTAACTTCCTAAGAAAGCTCAGTAATCCAAGACAAAGCATAAACAACCCAAAAAAGGGTTGTGAGAAATAGACCCCATAAAAGGAAATAATCGTATAATCATTAATGCAAGATTTTACTACAATCATGCCAGATAACTTTGTACACTTCTGCAAGGATATAGACAAGGTGTCTTTCCAAATTATGAATCCCTCTATAAATCTTCCTAGACTCATCATCATGTATACAACATTATTTCCTTCTTGATAGGTGGTGTAAAATGATACCTCATCAAAATTTCCTAGTAGTTGTCTAATAATGCTTATGGAATTGCTACCATTCCAACCATCTTTGCCTACATTTTTTAAAATATTAATTATGTTAAGGTAATCTCCCTCAATTATTGCCATTTTAAATTTCTACTTGTTAGAAAAATGGCCCCATGATAAATGGAAAGTAACTTTTCCATGTAACTAGTTTGTACTTTGAGGTTAATAGAGTAGGCTACCATCATTTCGTCGTTTGAATCTCTCAAAAGGCCACCCTATCATGCTAGACCCAAGTTACTCATATAAGACCCATCAAAGTTAATCTTAGCCTAATCTAGGTCAAGGGGGGATTTTATGTTCCTACAAATGATAGTGGTAGGATTTTTTTTAATTCCTATTTTCTTATCAATCGCCAAAGGTGACCCACTTCCCAATCGTAGGACAATAGGTAGAGTAGGGATTAGTGGGATTAAGAGTCTTCAAGTTTTCCTTCACATTTTGAATAAGGCCCAATAACTAAGAGTTTGCATTTTTTTTTTAATGCTTGAAGATCATGTTGTTATGTTCCTTCAAAATGTACTAGAACTATTACAAAGGAATCAATGCTACTAGACCTTTGTTATGTAAGGTTGAGAGGAAGGAGACTTCCATGGGTTGACCACTTCCTTCAGATCATTGTTCCAATACCATTACAAATCAAATTAAAAAATAGTGCATTCTCTAACTCCCCAAGAAAATGGGCAAGAAAAAAGAATATGATGAGTATTTTCTACTTCATTTTTACATAGAACATAATGATTAACAAGATGGATGCATCTCTTTTGAAGATTATATAAAGTGTTTATCTTTTTACAAAAATAGTCTAGTTGAAAAAATTGACTCTAGGGATAACCTTATTATTCCAAAAAAAATTCCAATCAAGCATACTTGGCCAGTTAGGAGACAATAGGTCAAAGCTCATTTAAATAGATTAGTCCAAATCACAACATCCACATAATCTTAAGGTTTTAATATGTTTGAGGATTTTGGAGGCAATGAGCTTCAAAATAGCTTCAAACTAATTGATGTCAATATTCCATCTAATCCCATTATCCATTTTCTCCCTATAGTCATGAATACTATAACCCAATTGCACTGTTAGAATGTTCTTAAGAGTAGTGGATAGAAACCAAGGAAGGCATATATGTTGAGATTTCCTCCTAGAAATCAATAGTATTCTCATCTCCATCCAACAAAGAAATAATTTGGGATAGAAGAGGGATAGTATTCTTCAAGTTAATCCAGATTATCAGCCCTCGAATAAGAGGGTTCTTAAGAAAGCTAGTTTGAATCTCAATATTATGAAACTTGGTGTCTTAAGATCTTAACCCAATCCAAAACTGACTTCATAACACTCCATAAAATTTTTGAGATAAATACTAAATTCATGAGATGGGAATCCCTAAAATTAAGACCACCTTGAGCTATAGGGAAATAGATTATATCCCAGTTGACAAGTGAAAGCTTCTTTTTGTCTTCAACACCAACACATAGGAACATTATTTGAATAGAATCTAGTTTTATATCCAAAGAATAGGCATACGAAAGAGAGACATAAGATACTGAGTCATGCTTTGAATGATCAGGATGAGCATTTAAAGTTTCCCAGCATTTCTTAGAAGAGATCCCTTCCAAGCTACAAGTTTTAGTTGAAACCTATACAACAAAACTTCCCAAACACTATTGTCCACTTGGGTCATAGCTAAATGCATACCTAGATAAACTATAGGAAGAAGAGAAATATGGAAACCAATGATTATATAAATCTGATTTTGATTACACTTAGGAGTGTTTAAAAGATAAAGTGCACTTTTTGAAAGGTTTAATCTTTGACTAGAAGCAAGGACATGCTCCCTAGCTATGCACTTCTAGGGTTTCACTTTCATTGTAGTAGCTTCTCCCACTATCATCATGTCATCAATAAATTGCTGGTGGGAAATAATATCAGTGTTGGAGGATGGTTTTTATCCTATCATGAAACTAGTACCTACCATCATGCTAAAATTCCTACCAAGAACATTAAGTAAAATGATAAAGAGACAAGGAGGTAAAGTGTCACCTTGTCTTAGATCACCAAAAGAACTAAAGATACCTTGTAGGGAACCATTAATGAAGACAAAGAACTTAGGTATTTTGAAACACACTTCCACCAATTGAAGGATTCTACTTTTGAACCCAACTTTCTTGAGGACCTTAATGAGAAAGTCTCATGAGGCCATGTCATAGGCTTTGAAGATGTCTAACTCGAGTATCATACTTTCCTTTCTCCCTTTATACATTCACTGAATAACCTCATGAATAGTGAGGATAAAATTCACTATTTTCCTACCAAAGAAAGTCCTTACTGCTAAGGGTGGATAATCTAATCCAAGATTGGTTTAATGTGATAGACCAAAAACATAGATAAAATCTTATAGATAGTATTACATAAATTACTAGGCCTGAAATCCTTCATATTCTTGGCCCCAACAACCTTGGGGATGAGAATTTTAATTGTATTATTCAATTCCTTAAAAATGGCCTTAGAGGTAATAAATTTGTTGATGGCCCAAACCACATACTTACCCACAATCTCCCTATCTTCATAATTTTGTTACCGAACTCATATTTTATTGTTGTAGTACTATCACTTTGTTTCAACTTGGTTGATCCTTTAATCTTGCCTCTCTTCTAGAAGTTTTTCTTCTTATTATTATTATATTTTTAAAATATTATGTTCCCCTTAATACTTCTTTCTAATCTTAGTAAAAAAAGATTATTTAATTCTAATAAATACAAAATTACCAATTGTGGTTAAATATTTATAAAACTTTAAAATATTTTTATTTTAAAAATTTATTTAATGTAGTATAATTATAAAACTCATATATTTTGTTCTTCTAAATAATTTATATGATTTTTTTTCTTTATTTCAATTACTTCTTAGTTACACATCAAATTATTGTTAATAAAAGGAAAATCCTTAATATATATCTAACTATTTTTATATAGAAAGATATTCTTGTTTACCATATTAGAGAAATCTAGACAAAAAATAAATTATATTCACTATCGTATATACAATTTGGCTCCATAGCTTACTAATTTTAAATCTAAGAAAAATGTAAGAATATTATTGTTGTAAAAATATGTTAAATGGAAAAAGGTGTTTCTCTTTTATTAGATAAATATTTTTTTCTTTGAAGTTAGAAATACCTTTTTGTGAGACAGACACGGTGTAAGTAACACATGATTAATTGCTCTCATATTTGTTAACAACCTTTTTTTAGAGGCATACAAGCAACATAATCTTCACATATAACAAGTATTAGAGAATCACAAGACATGTCAATTACATTCTCTCCTTGCAAATTGCAATTCAAAACCTACTTTTAACATGGACAACTTTTAAGAGTCCAAGAAACTCATTCTACCCCGCAATGAATGTTTGAGGAACCTTATAGTGCAATGGCTAATATATTTAGCAAATTCACCAAAGATTATCACTAGAACTTGCACCTTTGAGGGGTATATTGAAATATATATCAAAGGATTATATTGAGACATATTTTTGGATATATATCCTTCTCTATTTCTCTATTCACCTATCCTTTTTTGACTTATAATTTCCCTATATGCATCCCTACCCCTACCTTTGTATATTTCTTACATACACACATAGGCACTCATTTCTCCCTCCCTATTTCCATCTTTCCCATCTCTTGACCTTTATCCTCTCTACTTCTATACTTTATTTTTCCTATTTCTCTTTAACTTATCTATCTATCACCCCATAATCTTTATCATTATCTCTTCATCTCCCCATCCTCTCTCCTCTTCTTCACTTTGATATTTGATTTTGATCCATTTATCTACACTCTCTCTTCATATATTTCTTACATACACACATCCCCAGATACACACCTTTACATACACACATCCTCTTCCCCATCCCTACCTTTATATCTTCCTTACATACATGCATAGGAACTCGTTTCTCCCTACTTAGTTCCATCTTCGCCATCTCTTGAACTTTAGCCTCTCTACTTCTGTACTTTATTTTGTCTATTCCTATTTGACCTATTTATCTATCACCCATCTTTCCCATCTTTCCCATCTATTGATCTATTGGTCTTTATCTCTCTCTATCTAATATACTCCTCTTTCTTTCTCATCCCCTCTCTCCTTCTATATCACCTCTTTCTCTCCCCATATTAATTTTCTTAGACATGTATAACATTGAACAATTAAACTATGTTATACTTTTTAATTAGTTTATAGCACAAAGAAAATAAAACTAATAAATGTTTAATATAATATGTATTAGTTTTTAGAAATTATTTTATTAATTAAAATGAAGAAAAAATTAGAGACTAAATGATTTGGTTTATTATTATTTTGTAAGAACAAGAAAGCTAAGAATAAGTAAAATTTTGAAAGGTTATTGTTATTGTTCTGAACTCTCAAAAGGCCATGGTGGCTGCTATTACAATTTGAGCTAGGAATAATTATATTGGTCCACCTTTGACATTGAAAATTTTGAAGTTGTTCCACTAAGAAAGGCAAATGGAGTGATGGGCAAATAGGGGACCAAAAGCTTTTTGATGGAAGTGTACTTTGTAATGAAGCAAAGCTCCTTCATGTGAAATTTGTGATGTTTCCTATTCCAAGTAATTTGTGTACAACTGAGAATTTTTATGGATCATTTGATAGAAATAAGGAGCTAACATGCATTTATCTCTACATTTTCTTCTTTGAATCTAGCAGGCTGCATAAGGGTTAACGATACAAAACATTACTTCTGATTTTTAGTCAATGTGAATTAGGTCTGCATTATGAAATAAACTTCATAGAGATACAATCATAAAGCTAGCAGATCAATTGAATCCAAGATAAGGAGATGGAATAGGGTTGAGGAATTAATTTATGGAATATATAGCTGGTGGTTATGAAGTATTTCTAGATTCTTATTATTATTAATATATTTAAGTAGTGTATTTAATATACATGTTAAGAAATATATATATGTGAATATCTTTTCGACTGATGTATTTAAGATATATACTAATTTATCATATGTAAGTAAAAACATTCTAAGTCCTGAGGATGACAAACTATGTTCATTTACTCTTCGTATTCATTCCTAGCTATGGAAGATAGTACAGGAGTATTGATACCCAAAATCGAGGCTCGAGAAGTGAATAAAAACATTCTAACTTGAATCCATTGCAAAAGGAGAAAAGGGTTGCTAGTGAAATTTCTTGTAGAGCTTGAAAGGCTTAATCTCACTGTCATGAATGCTAGCATTATATCTTTCATAGAGACAACCTTGGACTTCACATTAATAGTTCATGACAAAAACTACACATCTACAATGCAATCATGATCACACGATTGTTTCTAAAATAGATTTCAAATAGTTTTTAATAGTTATTCAATAAAAGTTCAATCTTTTAGCTTTTCAATTCTATTCTGGTCACAAGATTGTTTGTGAGAAAGTTTTATGTCAGTTCTCAATAGATTTTGAAGGATAGTTTAGAATTTGCCAATAAAATTTCGATTTTTTTGTCATTTAGATTGTTTAAATTTTATAACACAAAGACATTAAACAATCTCTACTGTGTGTTTCCATCTGCATTACATGAACTGACCTGATTCATTTTATATGTTGGCAGATGGAAGAAGACTGTGATTTGAGTGTTAGATGTATGTACATAGGGGTGAACAATATTTTCTTTTGTCTAGTATAAGATTACCGGTGAAATCTTTTTATCAGATTCATGTCATTCATGTACAAAGTTGTTCGCAGCAACCATTTGTTTCAGGTGGCATCATTCTATAGAGCCTCCGTAGGTTTCATCCCGTATCTCCAGTCCAAGCATCGTTCACCATAGTGGACCCCCGTATCTCAATTAATAAAGAACGCCTTTCAGTGGAGTGGTAAATTAGACATGTTTTTCAAACCACCATCTGACATGGTAAGAGCACTATGAAATGAGCTGAATTGCACAATGTTTCCCGATGTCATTCTTTCTTTCCTGACGTCCGACTGCCGAAAAATCCATTTAAGGTTTTTCAAGGAGTGAAGTCTATCGGCTTAATTAAAAAGGAATAGGGTTAGTATCAATCGAGCCCTCCTCCTCATCTTTTTGTCAACTTTATCTTTTCATTTCACCTTGTTCATCAAGATATAGACAAAATGGCATGACAAAAGTTCAAATGGAGAGATGGTTTGTCAAAATAAATTAAAAGGCTAAGGTGAGTGTCATGTTATTGTTGGAATTTAATGCGGTAGTTGTCTTGCTTCTGGAGTCAAACGCCCACCTACCACCTACGGATTGCAGAACGTTCAAAAAATTTATTACTAGTAGGTGAGTTTTTCAAATTTGCAAATGAGGGGAAAAATGTTTTTTGGAAGTATGTAAAAAGGCATGTCAGATTCATTCGACCAGAGAGTGACAGAAGTAGAAGTTGAAGAGCTCAGAAGTTGCAGAGAAGGAAGAAGGAAGAAGTTGATCAGCAGATCCAGTCGTCAGAGTGTAGAGACAAGGAAGTCTATTTCGTGCCAGCAGATACACGTGTTTCTTCTCTGGTCATTCTGTAAATTCTTAGTTTATTGCTTGATTTGACCTGTGAAATAGTGATTGCTCTAGGCATTATTGTATGCAGCCATTAGAGCTGCAAGTTTGTAAGTTTAAAGTTTGAAGTTGTTTAATGTTTTAAGGTTATTTTAGGGTTTTCTGGTTGAAGTCGAATGCTCTCAGATTTTGTAATGATTTAATCAAAGTTGAATAGAAAGCAGCAGGCATACTTGAATCCATTGCCCTTCACTTATTTGTTGCATTTAAGAAGATTATTGTTGAGTGTTTCAAGCTTTGGATCTCTAGTTTTAATTGTGGAAATATTCACGTTATAGTTCTGTCACTTGGTATTGTCTTTGGTAGAAGTCATTTTTGCAGTGTCTACCGAGCCCACTCGGTACCTTCTTCTACCGAGCTCCACCCTCCAGTGGCTACCGAGTTTACTCGGCATCCACACTACTGAGCTCACTTGGCATCCATTGTTGCCAAGTTGTTCTTCATCTATTGAGCTCACTCGGCATCCATTGTTGCTGAGTTGTTTTCTTTCCATCTACCGAGCTCACTCGGGGCTCTCCTGCCACTTGGTTTATTAAAGTGCTGAGCAAAACTGACACTCGATAATAGTTTGTGCCAAGTGAAAATTTTAAAGTTGTGAATTTGATTTTTAATATTTTTCACAGTTATAGACTGAATATTCATGAAATGGCAAAGGATAAATTAGCCCGCAAAAATCTAAGACATCAGCATAATGGAGGCTTTGATAAATATCCATAAGGAAGAGATCATGGAAAACACCTGGGATTTAATGCAATATACCTTTTTTCTGTTGTTACTTCTTAATGCAATGATAACTTTCGCGCTTTTGTTCTTGGGATGATATTGTTTTATGTGCCATTCAAGTTAAAGCTTACTAACCCAAATTGATATTCTTTTTACATCTCTACTAATTCTTATCACTTCCCAATGTTTGACTGTTTATTCGTTCAAACTGTCTTTTAATCTATCAGTTGAAGTTAAATCATGATTCATTCAAACTGTGCGTTCTCCCCACAACTGAAAGCATTGGCTTTTGCTACCATGGCGAATTAGAATCTAAGAAAAAAACAAGACAATATGATAATAACTTGATTATTCAAAGTGTGGATTTTAACAGTGAGAAACTTCGATTGTTAATCATGGCACCCACCTGCCTATAGAGGCCAAACCAATACCATTCACATGTTAAAACTCTTTTAGAGTCGTTTTATATAAATAAAAATAAAATTCAACCATTGGGCACAGCGTTGTTAATTGTGTGGCAAAATTCATAAACTATCTAGAATTTACTATTAGAAGAAAAGATATGATAATGGCAAAAGTTCAGAGGTGTAAAAGATCAAGAAGATACTAGTTAATTACACGATCAAGTTTGTTTTGCCAAGGATCTTACTCGCTTTAACTTGTTTAATCAATTAACAATGGACGTCTTTGTTATTGTTTTAATACATATAGTAGCTATAATGGATTGAAAAAAGTGTGGTTAAATATATAAGAAAAAAATATTTCAATGACACTAATGCAGATGAAGCAAAATTTTACAGTATTTTGTAATAGAACACAGACAAATAAGGAGAGGCTTTAATTTCTTAAGCTTAATTATTTGGTGTTATAGAGTTCTCTATTCAATATAGAATGTCTTAATTTCAATAAAAGAGCTCATATAACTCAAAGATATAAAAATAATAATAAGGTTAACAAAGGCAAACAACATTTCAATTGTTTTTGACAAGGCAGATATGTGAAGAATCATTAAAAAAAATAAGTTAGCATGTATAGGATTTTCAAAAGAAAAAGTGAGGCTTAAGCTAAAATAAATTCCTTTCAAAGTAGTAAAAGTAGAGGAAGAATAAAAGAAATGTAACTTAAATGATGCATATAATAGTATATCATTATTATTTTGGGTTCTACATCACACATGTATTAGTAGTGAAGTTTCTATAATTTTATAAGTGGATACAAAAATGCATGTTGCAAGTAGTGGTGGCATTATAAGTGGATAATAGTATGATGTTGAAAATTGAATATAATGAAAGAATAAAACTAGCATCATCAATATTCAAAGAAGAAAAATAGATGAAGGAAAAAATAAGAAATAAATATTAAACCTATAAGAAATCAATAAGTAGAATAATGAAGTAAATATCAATGGTGAAAAAAGATATTTAGAAAAATAAATGAAATTTCTTTAAGTTTATAATGTAACATAATTGGACTTTGAATTTCTATTGTTGTTTCATGATTTTGATTCAATAATAATCGAATTAATTTGAAAACATGATTTGTGTTACATCATTGGGTATTAGAGCAAGAAGATGGTTGGGGAAGGAAGGGGAAGAGGAGTTGTTGCCCAAATGTAGAGAGCAATACAAAATCTACAAAGGGAAGTTACATAGAACTTACAAAGCAATTAGACAATCAAAGGATACAAGGAGGAGAAAGCAAATTTGATGAAGAGGAAAACCAAGGTAGTTCGAACTAAGATGAAGAGCCTGAAGAGGAACAAGTGGAAGATATTTACTTTGGAGAAAGGATTCTCAGAGCCTTAAAAGGAAAAAATGAAGAGACCAAGATTGATGCTTGAGACTACAAAGGTAGTCTAAGCAAGAGAAATTGATGGATTGCTTGAATGAGATGGGAAAATTCTTTGAATAGGAGCCTATGATAGAGGAAAAGGTGAGGTTCGTATGCACAAAACTAAAAGGTCGTGCAATGATATGGTGGGATCGTCTCCAAAAGGAATAGACAAGAAAGGGAAAGGAAAGATTAGGGCATGGAATAAGATGGAGGAAAGGTTGAGGGAAAAGTTCTTACCCATAGATTAATCATAAACCCTCTTTCATAGGTTGAACTTGTCTTCACTCATGATTACAAAAATGAGTTCTAAAATTTATCCATGCATATAAAACATCAATAAAATGATGAGTAAATGGCTTCTAGGTATATGAATGGCCTAAAATTCACTATTAGCTTTGTTGAGCTTGTGTCCCATCAAAGATATGGAGGCCTATTAGTTGGCTCTAAAGGAAGAAGAAACTTAAAGTGGGAAATAAATTAAAAGGAATGCAGGATGATAAAGGGATACATCAAAACCATTTTTATGAAGTTCAAATTATAGAAGGCGAGACCCACGTCATGGATTTAAAAAACAAGAATATAACTAACAAAATCTTCAGAAAAAAGAAAGGGGAAGGTGGTTTCAGAAAGGAAAAGGTTATAGTTATGGAGAAGAATGCAATAACCAAAGAATAAATTTTTCTTGTTTCAGATGTGGAGAGGAAGGACAGAGAGCTATTGATTTCTTAAATTATAAAATAAAATAAATGAATCAATGAGGACAACTTATGGTGAATGTGGTTCAAATTGGAAATGTAGCACAAGGGGTAGAATAATAAGTTTCTCCAAAAGTGGGAGAAGGTGCCATAATTAGAAGAACAATGGCTACTCTAGAGAAATATTAATTTAAAAGTAAGAGCTATGAAGATTCATGGCTTCAAACCAATATTTTAAAAACATGATTTGTTTGAGGTGGCAAGGTGTGTCAAAATATTATTAAGGGGGTTAGTTTTGAAAATATGGTATCTAAAGAGACAATAGAAAAGTTGAACTCACATTATGAGATACATCTCCATTCTTACCACAATGTAGGGTTTAAGAAAGGAGAGGATGAGATAATTTTTAATGTAATTCTAATGGGTGCCTATCATATATTATTAGGAAAGACATGAATATATAATAGAAAGTTCAGGCATTCATGATGGAGACAAAAACATACAGACCTTTTGGAAGAATAGGTCAAAGGTGATTTTGTTCCCTCTTAAGGATGGAGGGAAGAGTGAGACCATCTTATTTTCATAATAAATTGTCAAATAAATAAAGGTAACATGATGTTTTCATGTAGTAGTAGTCAAAAGAGGAGAAGATCTAGAAAATTTAGTACCACTAGAAGTATGGAATATATACTAGATTAATTTGTTGATGTTGTACATGATAAATAACCTAATTATCTACTACCAAAGTAGGACATTCAACACAATATTGATGTGATTCTAGGGGCATCTCTAACCAACGAGGAAGCATTTTAGATGTATCCAACACAACATGAAGAACTTAACAAACAGGTAACATAACTCATGACAAAAGGTCTAGTTAGAGAGAGCTTATGAGTCCATGTATAATGCCTTAATCATTGAATCTAAAGAAGGATAAAATGTGAAGCATGAGCACTGATGACAGGAAAATTAATAGATTACCATTAAGTACCAATTCCTAATTCCTTGCATAGAGGACATGATATATGAACAAGCAAGGCACAAATACTTTAGCAAGATTTATTTGCAAAGTGGCTATCACCCAATCTACATTCGAGATAGGTATGAGAGGAAGACATACTTTAAGACTAGGGATGCTTGTATGAATGGATGGTTAAGCCATTTTGGCTATCTAATGCACATAGTACATTCATGTGGTTGATTAATATTGTACAATGATTTTATATTGGTAAGTTTGTGGTATTTTATTTTAATAACATCCTAGTTTATAGAAAAAACATAGAACACTTACAACCCGTAAGGATTATCTTGGTTGTACTAAGAAAGGAGAAGGTCTATGCAAATTTGAAGAAGTATAAATTCATGCAAAATAGTTTGACCTTTTCGGGCTTTGTCATTTCTGCAGATAGTGTTCAAAATGATCCAAAGAAGGTCAAGACAATTCTAGAATGGTCTACTCTCAAAACCATAACTAAAATAAGAATCTTCCATAGAATTACAACTTTCTATTGAAAGTTGTTTAGAAATGATATAAAAAAGTTAATTAATTAATCCTAAACATTTTCTCTTAATTAATTAACATTTCATAGAAGAATCCAAAAGATTTATTCTCAATTATCTAACATTAGAAAAAATAAATCCAAAATCTTTGAAGTTGTATATGTGATAAAAATAAAATTACCTTACATACAACATATATAAGATAGGTGACTAATTTTATCATTTGTGCATCTAAGAAATTCCTCAGCTCCATTCATATCATGACATGAACTAAACAATGATTCTTTTAAATTCTATATTTTGAAAGATGAGTTATAATAGTACTTACCCATTGACATCCAAAGCATTTACTATCAATTAATATTTTTAAGTATTATTCTAAACCCATTAACTCTTTAAATGCACTAATTCAGTAAAATATTACCACTTTACACAATCGATATGAAAGTAATATCCTAATTTAAAGATTTCATCGCATGAATATGATTAATCCTTATCATTAGATGCACTAAATATGATTCAGATTTAGGTAGTATTCCCTTTTGGACCCATATTTACATAAAGAAATGGAGAAAGTCCCTACTCACTTTGAGTGACATGCAATGTATATACAAAAGGAAACGGTTACACACAAACATGATAAGATCGTCTTTTTCCTTTTTTCCTTCATTTTCCCCTTCCCTCCATTCATAGATATGTGAAGGATGTAAATTGAATAATAATAATAATAACCATCTTTTTCTTTTTCCTCCAAATACTGCTTCCTCATAATTAGCTTCAATCACAATATGATAAGCTTAATCAGAAAACTCAATGAAGGGGTCCATTCAAAGGCAAATTTCTCCCCCTATGATTTTCATAGCAAAAAGATAAAAGATATCCTCGTAAGTTGCTACCAATGTGGGGATCTTAGTTTTTTCTTTGCAATATAAAAGCCTATATACGAGGGTAGTATTTTGGAAGTTGATACAAAACACTATTGAATCTATGTCATTGTAATGTATTGTGTATTGGGTTTGTATTCTTGTACTGTATACCGGGTCTTTGTCTTTGTATTGTATTGTGTAGTGGGTCTATCACATTGCATTCAATTTGCATTGGGCATGAGTCACTATATTGTATCTGTTTTGGGCCTATGTCAATGTATCGTATTTTGTATTGGGTTTATCTCTTCGTATTATATTTTGTATCGATTATATCTCGTTGTATTGTACTCTGTATTGGGTCTGTGCTATTTACTATTGTATTGTGTCTCTCACATTGTGTTCAGTTCTCTACTGGGCCTGTATCACTGTATTGTATTTGTATTGGATCCGTATTGTAATTGTATTGAGCCTGTGTTATTATATCCTATTTTGGTATTGGGTCTATGTCTTTGTATTGGGTCAAAGAGTATTGTATTTTTATTGGGCCTGTGCTATTATACCGTATTTTGGTATTGGGTTTCTAAACTGTACTATATATTATATTGGGTATATTTCTTTGTATTATAGTGCGTATTGGGTTTCTGGCTTCTTATTATTATTTTATTGTATGTTGTATAAGGTTTCTTTCTTTGTATTATATATTATATTGGGTATGCTTCTATGTCGTTGTAATGTGTATGGGACAATAATAATTATATTCTGAGACTGGGTAGTATATACTGAATTCTTTTACTTCTACTATCCATTTTGTCAGTTCCCAATGTTTGACCGTTACTCGTTTATATTGTATTTTTGGTCTTTTGATAAAAGATCTCGTGCTTATACAGACCTGTTACCTGTATTTTTTCCATTGATAGTTCAGGTAAGACAAAGACAACAAGGAAAACCTGTGATGATGATTTTACTGTTAAATTAGACAGCATTACGCCCAATATAGACACGTCTGTATGCTCCTGGATTTTTCTAATCATGTTGCGCTCATGCGTATTGATTTCTCCTTCTATATTAATTTCTTTTATTTTAGTGTTTGTAAAGGTTTCTAAGCTGTATATAGAGCGAAATGTCCATGCTACCCACGTGCATATTTATATAGATATCTTTGATTTCCATGTATGTAATGGCCTACGAGGAATATAAGGATAAGAGGAGTATGACCATACTTTCTTATGACTGATTCAAATTTTCTTAGATTCATATTCAATTGGTCATTAGATATTACGCAATTAATTTTCAATATCTTTGTAGAGAAAACTAAAATTAAATTTTTGATTGAATTAGAAAGTTTAGATGGATGATATGTAAAACTGGAGTTAGACATTAATTGAATTTTAGAATTGAGATTTGTGATATTGTTAAAAGTTGGATAAAAGTGATAAATGAAAATGAAAAGAATTAAGATTGCTTTAGTTTTATGGTATATGACAATTGATTGTTTTATATTATAGAAAAGAGTAAGAGAGTGCTCACTCATGCTACAAATAATAGACATTAGATACTATCACACAACATATTAACAACACCTAGTGACAAACATCCTAAATATATGACAATTGATTGTTATGATCGTGAGATTGAAATATTGATTTGAATTAATGATAAGAGATCAAGAGATAATTTTCAGAAATAAAAGACTAGTTCAAACTTCTAATATAGTCACTCAATATTTTTTCTAGTTATGATCTTGTCTTCTATAAAACTTATAGAGGGGAGAAAAATCAACTTCATTGATGGCAATTAGATAGCAAGATTCATTTAACAATATAAATGTAGGAAAAAAAATTAAAATTAACTCCAATATACATGAGTGATTCAAACTATGAAAGTAAGATTCTTTCACTTGAATTAAAAGTGTCTTAAATCTACAATCTTGTACAAGCAATTTAAATGTCCAATCATAATTGTTAATGGATAAGGGTCCTATCTCTTGATTTACTTTTACTTTTAAAATTTGAAACTAAGGGATTAGATCCTACTTGCAATCTAGTTTAAGAGATGATCCCACCAGTCCTATTCATGGAAGATACAATTCGAGGAACTAGAGTATTATTTTTTTAAAGTTGACTATATACATAATAGATTGCAAAGTTTATGATAAAAGTTAGTTAAGGAATTAAAAGAGACAAGTTGAGTGCTAAAGAAAAGCATTACATATATTCATATAAAGTTTTGCAAACCATAGAGGAGCAAAAGAGTGATTATTTATTTTTTCCCTTTGTACTCACTCTTTGGTTGGTGTGCTCAAAAATCTATGAGAAGTCATGCCAAGGTAAAAACATATGGGTCATTATAAAAATAATATGAATCTTCTAAGATTGAAAAGTATGAGCCATTAAAAAGTGTGTGTGATTTTCATGTCTTCGTATTTTCCTTTATATTCAATAGATTTTCATATGAATTTTATATTGCCAGATGAAAAACATCAACCTATATATGAATTTGAAACAAATTAGGTGATAGTATGCAAGATAAAAATAATTATTTATTTTAATTCAATACCTCTAAATATAGAAGAATGAAACAAAAATAAAACTAAGCATTTAAATAATTGAATTGCAACCAATTTAATTGTTATGTATGATTGAATAACATAATGCTCCTAGAGAAATGAGACATCAATCAAATAATGAGGTATGTGTAACAAGAGTAACCAATTGCATACCATACATCCAAAGTGTCAAGTTGTTATGAATACATTACATAGTATTTAGATCACTTTCATATCTTAAGTCATGTAAATCCCATGTTATTTATTATCTCAAACAATCTTTCTCAAATATCTCTCTTAACAATGTTGACCACACATCATTTCTTAGTGCCTTTAGTTATATAAATTCCTCATCAAGTTGAAGTCAAATAGACATCAATGACAATACATATTCTCAACAATATAGACTATGGAAATTGTTTAGATTAGGTGGACTTTATGCCTATAACTCAAGCAAAAATCAAATGTAAAGAGATATTTTGTGGTGGAGTATGTGGTAAAACAAGTCTAGATTTTGTTGAAGCTAAGTGAGAGGTAACAATTGTGTTAAACAATTTGTGATATTTTTGCTTAACTCAAATTTTATTGTTTTATTAAAATCACTGTGTTTCAACTTGATTGTTCCTCTAATATAACCATTCTTTTAGAAGGTTTTTTCTTTCTTATTAATAGATTTTTTTTAAAAAATTAATGTAATATAATCATTAGACACTTTAATTCTTATTATTCTAAAAAATTTATATCAAAGTTTTTAAATTTAGAATTTCATTTTTTCAATTATTTCTTAGCTTGCAGATCAAATTATTGCTAATACAGGGTCACATTTCTGTAGTGCCATTTGCTAAGTGGTAGCTATTAGGCTTCTTGCCTCTAGTAGACTGCCTAGCATATCTAAACCTCCATTAAAAAAATATAAAAAATATTGTTAATAGAAGAAGAAATGGAAAGCAAAAAAGGCTTGTGTTTACTGTCATATATTCTTGTTAGATATTAATAGATGAATGGTCCGTGAGATTCTTTACCAAAAATCTTGCTCCATGGCTTGCTAACTTGAAATCTAAGAAAAATGCAAGAATATCATTCTTGTATAAGTTTGTTAAATGGGAAAGGGTGTTTCTCATTGATTTAATAAATAAGTTGTGCATTCAAAGTTAGAGATATCTTCTAGTAGGCAGGTAGAGTGTAAATAACACATGATCAACATATTTGAGTGGCATACAAGCAACAAGATCTTTATATATAATAAGTATTCGAGAATCCTAAGTCAATTTAATGATATTCTCTCCTCGCAACTCATAATTCAAAACCTACCTTTTACTTGGACAAATTTTTGTTAGATTTCTTATAGAGTCCAAGAAACTTGTTCTTGAAAGGATTTAAATAGAGAAATAAAATAGATGCAATAAGAAAAATATGCCACACTAGATTTATCCTAGTTCACCACAATAGTGGCTACATCCAACCTGCAGAGTATTGAATTAATATATAAAAGGTAATTAGAAATGAGCAAGAGCAGCATATAAAAAGGCTCCAATAGTATTACATATGAAAGGTTTTGGGAAACCAAGAGACACACTTATTGGAGGGAAGAAATAAGTGACCATTGGCCTTCACCATATCAACAAACTCCCACCTAAAGGACAACCAATGCTGCAACTGATCACTTGATACCTTGCTCAAAGAATGCTCTATCTTTTCTTCACAAGCCCAAGAGAAGTTGTAGCACATTCAAACTTCTCTTGGGCAACAACCTTCATGAATATATTAGCCAAATTGATCTTGGTATCAATCTTGATAACATTCAGCTTGCCCTCTTCAACTGCATGATGAACAAAGTGAGCATGTGCATCAATGTGCTTGGAGTGACGTTGTGATGAGTGATTATGTGCCATGAAGATAGCACTATGGCTATCACAAAACAAATTATATTCATTTTGATGAACTTTCAGATCACCAAGTAACCGCTAAAGCCAAATCATTTCCCTTGCACCTTCGAAAAGAGCTAAGTATTCAAACTTAGCTGAAGAAAGAGCAATGCAATGTTGTAACCGTGAAGCCCAACTAATCATAGCTCCAACCAATGTAAAGGTGTAACCTGTGGTAGACCTTCATTTATCCAAGTCTCTGGCAAGATCAAAATCAATGTAACCTTGTAGCTAAACTTTTTTTCTACCAAAACATAAGACATAATCTGAAGTACCCTTTAGATACCTTAGTATCCATTTGAGAACTTCCCAATGAGCTTTTCTAGGATTGCTCATGAACCTGCTCACAACTCTCACTACATGAGCAATGTCAAGGCGAGTAGAAACCATAGCATATATAATGCTACCAATGGCTGATTTGTAGGGAATTTTCTCCATAAATTCTTTTTCTTCTTGTGTTTTAGGACATAATTCAGAACTTAATTGAAAGTGACCAGCAAGAGGAATAGAGTTACTTTTGCATCAGCCATGCCAAATCTTTCAACAACTTTGTCAATGTATTGTTTTTGAGACAAAGTGATTTCCCTCTTTTTCCTATCCCTTGTGATTGTCATGCCAAGAATCTTTTTGGCCACCCCTAAGTCTTTCATTGCAAATTTGCTTGCCAATTTTTTCTTCAACTCATTAACTATTCTTTTGTTTGTGCCAGCTACTAACATGTCATTGACATAAAGAAGAAGGATGACAAACTCACCACTCAAAAGTTTCTTGAAGTAGACACATGGGTCTGATTCACATCTCAATGTGAAATTATGCTCAGCCATGAAGTGGTCAAATTTTACATACCACTATCTTAGGGCTTGCTTGAGGCCATACAAGCTCTAATTCGATCTGCAATAAAGATGTTCATGTCCCTTCTTTACTAACCCTTGAGGCTACACCATGTACGAATGTGATTTTCACATCAAGTTTTGATAACTCAAGATCTCACACTGCTGCTAATCCCAAAACAGTTCAGATAGTTGTCATCTTCACAACTGATGAGAAGATTTCATTGAAATCTATCCTTTTTTCTTGATCAAATCCCTTTACCACCAATCTGGCTTTGAAGTGTTTATTTTCTTTCGCTTCGTCTTTCACGCGATATATCCACTTGTTCCTAAGTGGTCTTCGATTAGGTGGAAGATAGACCAAATTCTAGGTTTGATTCTTGAGTAAAGAATCCATATCTTCACATATTGTTGTTTTCCATTTATCACTATTGACATCTTTGAGAGCTGCTTTGAGTGTAGACAATTCTAAAATTTCTGAAACTAGAATTGAAGGCTCTAATACTTCATCATACAATAATTCATAATTAGAGTATTTGGCTGGTATTCTCCTTTCTCTAGTAGACTTTCTTAATTGTGGCTCTAAGTTCTATGTTTGAGCTTGAACTAATTCAAATGGAGAACCCGAGATAGAGGTTTTCCCATTCAAATTTTTAACTCCCTCTTTATTGATGTGACTACATTTTATAATTCCCTACCTCTCTATTTCAGCACACTCATGATCATGTCTGAGTTCTCTGGCATCGATGTTAATCTCAGACCTGTGATGATAGGGATAAGAGGAATCATCGAGTGGATGCCCATTTTTCTTTGCAATTGTCCCTACATGGCCCAAGTCATGGTCTGATTTCTCCTTGTGATAATTGATACTGCTGATTGGTAGTTTGTCGACATCAAAACTATGTCCTATGCTGGCACCACAAGCTGCTTGATTGACAACAAAATTTGGTTCTTGCATATTAACTTGTGCAACCTGCATCCATTGACTAGCTTTTGCAACATGCAGATTACTTAGACCCTGCTAATTACCTATGGATTGACTAGTTTTTGCAACATACAGATTACTCAGACCATGTGGATTACTCACACCCTCATCGTTGATATCCTATGAATTAATGTGATTACCCTACGCATATGTATGAACATATTCAATCTACAGTTTGTGTTCCAAATTTCCCTACGAATTAACATGTTCAAAATGAAGTTGTCTTCCCTCAAAGACAAAGTCTTCATTGTCCTGACTATGCCATGTATGTTCATCCACATCTTTATTTCCATGTTTCTTTGACTGTAGATGTCTATTGCTATCCATACACATTGTCTCATATTGTGCAGAATTATTTTGATTGTATGAAGCAGAGTGCGGGCCTAGGAGATTGGAGAACCTTCTTGGTAACCTATCAAATCCCA
The DNA here is from genome assembly GCA_028749045.1 of Cupressus sempervirens. Lineage (NCBI taxonomy): Eukaryota > Viridiplantae > Streptophyta > Pinopsida > Cupressales > Cupressaceae > Cupressus > Cupressus sempervirens. The sequence continues at coordinate 361,591,415 of CM053785.1, forward strand.
ACCAAATTGCTGAGAATCTTTGTCTATTCCATTGTGTCTTAGTCCTAGAAAATTACCTTGGCAGTGAAAGCATTATGTTTCAAAGATGTGAGATTGTGAATATATAGGTTGAGCATTTGATTTATTTATGTTAGTAAACCATTCTGAGTTTACACTTTCATTGTCATAATTTCCTGAGTTGAAGAGGGAATCTTCTTGTTTAGTATGCCATGTATTCTCTAAGGAAGAGATAGGGGCAAGAGTAAGAACTAATGTAGGAGAGAGATTATTTGTGGGATACAACAACTGCATATTACCATGCTGAGGGTGGGTGCCATTACTCATCATATCAAATAAAGGAATGAATTCTCTATTAGGAGTCTCATCTTTAGAATGAAGGAATACCTTCTCATTAAAGATAATATCTTTACTCCTAATGATCTTCTTTTTAGTTAAACTCCAAAGCCTAAAGCCAAACTAATCCTCTCCATATCCTATGAATATGCAAGGCTTGGATTTAGGATCAAGCTTGCTTCTCTTTTCTTTGGGCACATGCACGAAAGCCTGACAACTAAAAACTTTAAGATTAGAGTAAGAAATTCTTCTACCTTGCCATTCCTCTTCTGGAATTCCAATGTTCAACCTTGAAGAAGGAATTTGATTAATGAGATATACGGTTATATTACATGCCTCAACCCAAAATTCTTTTCCCAAACTTGCATTTGAGAGCATACACCAAGCTTTCTCCATTATTGTCATGTTGAGTCTTTCTACTGCCCCAATTTTTTGAGGGGTGTAGGTTACAACTTTCACCCTATGAATACCATTATCTACACAATAATTTTTGAACTCTAGCGAACAAAACTCACCTCCATTATCTTTTTTTAAACATTTGATCTTATGGCCCCTTTGGTTTTCAACAAGAGCTTTGAAAACTTTAAACTTAGAAAAAACTTTAGATTTATTTGCCATCATGTATATGGATATACTTTCCTAGTACAATCATCAAGGAAAGTAACAAAAAAATTTGCACCTCCTAAAGAGCTTACCTCAACCGGACCAAAGACATCCGAGTGTACAAGTTCCAATGGTTTTTTCTTGAGATTATGTCCATCTTTCAAGAAGTTGACCTACTTTTTCTTTTTGTAAAGGCAATGTTCACAAAATTCCAAATTTACTAATTGGAGACTCGGTAGTTGATCCCTTTTGAGCATTACCTCAAGGCCCTTTTTGCTCATGTGGCCTAATCTTTGATGCCAAATTGTTGCATCACTGCCCATGACTATCATAGCAGCCCCTATTTCAGTAGGGTTCTCAAGAAGGTAAAGATTACCAACTTTTTTTCCCTTGGCAATGATTCTTGATCCCTTGGTAACTTTCCAAGTATCTAGATATAAGAATGGATAATATCCTTGTGCAAAGAGCTGACTGATAGAAATCAGATTTCGCTTTAATTTGGGAACATGGTGAACATCTTTTAACAACCATTGCCCTCCATCTTCAAGCTGTAACAAAATGTCACCTTTGCCAACTATTTCATAGGATTTGTTGTCTCCAAGAAATACCTCTCCAAATTGACCTTCATGGAAATTTGTGAAACAATCCATACATGAAGTGGCATGGAAGGAAGCTCCATAATCTATCACCCAAGAATCTGATTTTGAGTCACTTGTAGAAAGAACTAGAGCACTTTCATCTTTCTCATAGGTTGTATTTGCTTCAATGTTTCTCACATTTTCTTGTGCTTTCCTATAAGCTTGACAAATTCTCTTTGTGTGGGCAGGTTTACCACAAAACCAACATTCTCCATTCCTACCTCTTGACCTTGGACAATTGGGTGATTTGGATTTCCTTTGATTGTTATGGTTATTACCTCTATGATGGCTTCTTCCCCTTCGCTCAGTGCTAACCATGGTGAGAGCATCACCAAATGAGGAGTCTTTGTTACTCCTTCTCATGTCTTCACTTAATAAAGTGGCAACAACTTTATTGTAGGCCATCTTTGACTTCATAGAGTTTGAAGTACTTATAGCTGTAACTACGAGATCCCAACTGTTAGGTAACAAACATAACAAGATGATGGCTTAGGCTTCGTCATCTTGAGTCATACCAACTGAGCTTTCTTGACATAATAGGGTATTCAAATCATTTATATGATTTTACATCATAGTCCCTTCCTTCATTTTTGGTTTGTAGATTTTTTTCATAATGAAGATTTTGTTTGATACATATTCTGAAGTTTGTCCCAAACTTCTTTCATTGACTTCTCGTTTGAGACATTGAACAAGACATTTTTCGCTAGCGAGAGAAAAATGGATGCCATCGCCTTCTCATCCATCTTTTCCCAATCTTCACTAGACATTATAGACGGTTTCTTAGACTTTCCTTCAATTGCGAGAGCCAAGTCTTGCTTAACCAACAAGGAGCACATTTGCTCTTTCCCTAGGTTGTAATTCTTGCCTATAAATTTCTCTATTTTCATATCCTCCATCTTTTCGAAAAAATTCATCACCAATTTCCCAATCTATACATCTCGTGCTCTAATACCAATTGAAAGGATTTAAATAGAGAAATAAAATAGATGCAATAAGAAAATACGCAACACCAGATTTATCTTGGTTCAAAACAATAGTGGCTACGTCCAGGCTAGTATTGAATTAATATATAAAAGGTAATTACAAATGAGCAGGAGCAGCATATAAAAAGGCTCCAATAGTATTACATATGAAAAGTTTCAGGAAACCAAGAGACATGCTTATTAGAGGGAAGAAACAAGTGACCGTTTGCCTTCACCATATCAATAGTTCTACCCAAAAATGAATGTCACAGGAACATTAGTGGAATGGCTAATTTATACTTAGCGAGTCCACCAAAGATTATTTTGAGACAAGAATAGGGTTGGTATCAATTGGGCCCTCCTTTTCATCTTTTTAGCAACATTATCTTTCCGTTTCACCTTCTTGATCAAGATATAGACAAAATAGCATGAGAAAAGTTTAAATGGGGAGCTAATTTGTCAAAAGAAATTAAAGAGCTAAGGCCATAGTCATGTTATACACTGCATGTTCATGAAACAGCGAAGGATAAAGTAGCCCACAAAATCAAAGACAGTAGCACAATGGACGCTTTGATAACTATCCATAAAAAAGAGATCATTGTTAAAACGTGGGATTGACGCCCGCACCCATTAATTAAACTACTTTATCTCAATAAAATTTCAATTACATTCTCTCGGTTTCCTGCATAGGCTGATATTGTTTTATGTGCCATCCAAATTCATGCTGATCAACCGTATCTGATATCCTTTTTACATTTCTATTCATTCTTATCACTTCCCAATGTTTGACCGTGTATTCATTCAAACTCTCTTTTGGTCTTTCAATTGAAATCAAACCATGATTCATTCAAATGTACATTATCCTGAGGATTGAAGGCATTGTTTTTTTCTACCATGGCGGGTAAGAATCGAAGACAAAATACAAAAGAAAATATGATGATAACTTGATTATTCAAACCTATTCTTTAAACAAAAAGTGTGGATTTTAACTGTGAGAAACTTTGTTTATCAATCATGGCACCCACCGGCCTATAGTGGCCAAACCAATACCATTTATATCTTAAAAACTTTTTTAGAGTTGTTCTATATAATTTGAAATAAAAAATTCAACCATTAGGCAAGGTGAAGTTAGTTAGGTGGCAGAATTCATAAACTATCTAGAATTTACTATTATTACTCAACTGCAAAAGCTCAGAGGTGAAAAATATCAAGAAAATACTAGTTAATTGCATTCAACCGAGGAAGTTTTACCAGGGATGTTGTTCAGTTTAACTCGATAATTACTTCGACTTGTTTAATTATCAGTGGAAATCTTTGTTATTGTTTTAATACATGCGTAGTGTTTAAAAACAATATGGCAAGAAACATTTCAATGACTAATGCAGATCAAGCGAAACTTTCCATATTTTGTAATAGAACGAAGGCAACCAAGGAGAGGATTTAATTTCAGAGTTTTTTTGAGCTTAAATTTTTTTCCTCTTCAATAATGTGAAAGGTGTTAAATTCTCTATTCAATATATAATATCTTAAGCTAAATAAAATAACACGTAAAATTCAAATAGATATAAAAATAATAATGAGCGTAACAAAGACAAACATTTCAATTAGTTTGCTCAAACTAGATATGTCAAGAATTATAACGATTTATTGTTACTGTGTGTAATTCTCAAAGAAAAAGTGAGGCTTAAACTGATATATAAAGTAGTATAAATATCTTAAATTAATTTATCTAAAGATATGTATCAATTAAAAATAAGTTAAAATTTAATTTACTATACCAATTTATTATTTGAACTTTAAAAAATTGTTAATTTATGTCTAAAATTTATAATTTTAGTGAATTTTATCTTTATTTTTATATGGTGTTGATTAAGTTATTTTTTAAAGTATATTGTGTTATATATGAAAATTTTGACGTGTAGATGGATGTCTGATTTAAGCCAGAAAGGCAATAGTTAACCTTAATAGTTCACACCATCATACTCCACCATTTCTGTCATTGCAGATTGCCTCTTGACATTAATCATTTTCAAGAGTTATAAGTAATGAAAAAAAAAAAAAGTCTATACACAAATTATAGTATACCATTATTATTTTGGATTCTATACGTAACTTAGAAGAGGGAACTTCCATGTGTATTAATAGTGAAGTTTTTATAGTTTTATAAATGGATACAAAAATGAATGTTCCAGGGAGTGAAAACATTGCATATTGATAATAGTATGATGTTGCAATTGAATATAATGAAAGAATGAAACTGACATCATGAAGATTCAAATAAGAGAACTAGATGAGGAGACAAAAATAAGTAATATATGTTCAACATACAAGAAATCAATAAGTAGAATATTGAAGTAAATATGAATGGTGAGAAAGGGGGATCACAAAACAAAATACAATTTCATTAAGTTCATATTGTATATAAAACTTGTACCAAGAAATAACTTAATCAAATGACCAAGAGTTGTATTATAATATTTTAATAGATTAACGAGAAACTAATTGTATTGTGATGAATAAGTAATAAATGGACTTATTAATATTTTTGAAAATCAAGGTGGGGCATACTAAATTATTAAAAAATTTAATGAATTCCAAAAGTATTGATTTGAAAGATATAGACATGTTTATAAGGAAGCAACAAAAGGAAATGGACTCTAGGGTGAAGGTATTGTAGGAACTTCCGAGGGCCGTAACTTTTGACTCCAATGTAAGATTTGCTAAAATTTCATTGGTGGCTTTGTTAGGATAACATGTGTGGGTTTTCAACATAGCTATTATTTGTTGGTGACCATTTAAATATTTTTTCAAGAGCCCAAAAGTTCATTTAGACCCCCAAACTTAGCTCTTTTAGTGTTTTTCTTCATTTTTTGCACTAAGTTTCTTGTAATAACTTTGAAATTACAATTATAATTTTGAAGATTAGCTGATAATTTTCCTTATGTTGGTTTCAATAAACCTTAGGAAAGAATCCATGTTTCTATAACTTTATTTCAGAAGTTATCATAAATGGAAAAATGCAACAATTGTGAAAATATGCCAAAAGGGTAATTTCTTTTTGGGAGATTTTTAGTTATTTTAGGGCTTGTTGAACATTGTAGAAGGAGGTTTCTAAAATGAAAATAATTAGAGTATTAATTTGCATTGTCATTTCATGATTCTAGTTCAATAAATTTGAATATATATCTATGTTGTATCATTTGGTATCAGAGTAGGAAGATGGTTGGCGTAGGAAAAGGAAGAGGGGGTGTTATCCAAATATAGAGTGAAATATAGAATATATAAAGAAAAGTTGCAAAACTTACAAAATGATTAGAAAATCAAAGGATAGAAGGAGGAGAAAGAGAATCTGACAAAGAGGCAATCAAAGAGGTGATAATCAAGATACTTAACCTAAAGAGGAACAAGTGAAAGATAAAAACTTAGAAGAAAGGATGCTTAGATACTTGGAAGGAAAAAATAAATATGGATGTTTTATAATATAGAGGTAGTCTTAAGTGAGAGGACTTGATATACTAGTTGCCTAAGATGAGAAAGTTCTCTTAATTGAAGCCTATGACAGAGGAAAAGACAATGAAGTATGCATTTACAAAACTTAAAGGATATGCAATGACATAGTGAGATCATCTCCGAAAGAAAAGAAAAAGATCAATGCATGGAATAAGATGGAGAAAAAGGGAAGGGAAAAATTATTTCACATTAATTATTCATAAACCCTCTTTCATAGGTTTCAAAATTTGAAGGAGACCTTGTCTTGTATGAAGATTACAAAAATGTACTGTACAAGTTATACATGTATTTTAAACATGAAGAAAATGATGAGAATAGGGAAGATAAGTCTATGAATGGCCTAAAATTCACTATTTGAGATTAGTTGATCTTGCATCACATCAACAAAATGGAGGGGGCTTATCAATTGGCTCAAAAGGCTAAATAAAAATAAAGTAGGTAATAATTTAGAGGAATAAAGGATGGTAAAGGGACACATAGACGTCATTTTGAGGAGATTCAAATTATATCATGGGAGATTCATCTCATGGTTTTGAAAAACAAGAAAACAACCAACAAGATCCTCACAACCAAGAAAGAGGGAAGGGGTTTCAGAGAGGAAGATGTTATGGAAGTGGAAAGGATGAGAAGACCAAAGAAGGTATTTCCCTTGTTTTAGGTGTGGAGAGGAAGGATAAAGTAATTTTACTTTTCAAACTTTAATATGAAAAAAAGAAATCAAGGAGGACAACTCATGGTTACTTTGCTTCAAATTGAAAATGTAGCACAATAAGCAGAATAAGAATTTTTAGTAGACCTGGGAGAAATTATCATGATGAGAAGAATTATGATTATTCTAGAGAAGGATCAAGTTCAAGCCAAGAGGTCTAAAGATTCATGACTTTGAATCAATGTGTAAAAATAAAAACCTGTGTCATCCTTTTATAAAGATAAAGGGTAACAAAAGTATGATTGTTCAACTTCAAGACATAAGAGTGGAAAATTATTATTTAGAATTTGAAAATGAAGTACACTGATGAAATGTGTAGAAATGAATGAAGTTTAGGATTATTATATTTCACGAATACTTGGAATAAAAACTATCATTTTTTTTCTAATTTTTAAGGATGATTTTTTAGTTGCTAAAAGTGCTAAAAAATAGATGTTTAGTTCCCACCATAAAACTATATGGAAATAAATATTTTTCCCTTTGATCTCATATTATTTTATAAATGACATATATAGCTAGCTCAATAAAATATAAAAATTGGTTTTTGACCTATACTTTCTCTTTTATATCAATTCAAATTTCAACTTGCCTAAAATTGATAGCTTTTATCTCCCACCACATTTTTCAAAACAAATCTAGTCTAACCAAAAGAAAAATTATACATTGTACGATTTTTAATTTTTTAATTTGATTTACTCAATTTTCTTTCTCAAAATCAACATCTGCTTTAGTGTTAAAATATGTACTTGTAGTATATTTTATTACAATATAGTATATATAAATAAAACAGTATAAAGTTTATATGAGAATATGATTGACTTTGACCTCTACAAAATGGTGTTTATATGTTATTAAAAAATATCATGAAAAGGAGTTAGAGTTATTGAAGTTTATTTTTTCTAAAATAATTTTATATCTTAAGTAATTGGATAGAAATTAGTATAACGCATGCATTTAGTAGACATTTCCAATTGGAAAAGTGTGAGAACTTGTATAACTTAGCTCGAATAAATTTATATAGATCATATGTCTGAACTGCTGGCTTGAATTTTTACCTTGCTTTAAATCTTGAAAACTCATTGCAATGATCCAATTTTCTTCTATGCAATTAGGGTTTGAAAATTTGATGTGTAAAGTTACCCTAGAAAAACCATAGTTCATAATTCATGTCCTTATTTCAATTAGAAGCCCTCCTTATATTTTAAAATGTATTTCCATGCTTTTAATAGATTTTAAAAATTTCTCAAGGTGCAACCATGTGACCAAAGTGATCGCATGGTCGTTACATGTTTTGGCTCTTGACATCTTTATGTTGCGATTGCATGAAATAGTTAAAAATATCTTTGATCTCTTGGTAGCAATGGTTTGTGAAAAAAGGTCATAATAGATAGTAAATGAGTGAAAAAACTAAGAAAGTAGAAGTTGTGTGGTCGTGTAGTCAAATATGAAGTTAGAGTTTCAAGTTGGGACCACACGAAAAGAGGTTAGTGCTTAGTCATGACTCTCATAATATTTCAAAGTTTTGACACATGGTGGCATCTAAGAAGATATGATTTGTCATGTAATAGTCAAGTTATGGTGTGACTATGAGAACAAGGTTAAAAGGTGTCAATTGTTGTTTCACTACTTAAAATTCAAAAGGTCAAGATAATGGAGAAACTCAGCGACTAGTTGTGAATTGCATGGTTAGAGGCTTAGAGATATAATGTTTTGAGATAACAATGATTACACAAAATAGTTGGTGCAGATGATTGACTTCCTCGATCACACGGTCACAAGGCTTAAGAGGTAACAGAGGATAGGAGTTGTGATTGGGTGACATAGTAAAGTATTATTCAATCGCATGGTCACACAATTTGAAAGCACATGATAAACTTAAGTTGCGACCTAGAAAAGCTATTAAGAAGAACACAAAAGGTTTTTAGTCACACAGTTAAGAGGTAAATGGTTAAATGAAGCAATAACCTGGTGAAAGTATTTGTAACCTCTGAAGGATCCTTTGATTGCATAGTCACACACTTTAAGCTTTAAGTTGAATAGATGGTTGCGACTGAGAAAAATAGTTAAGATCTACTAACTTTTCAATTAATTGTGTGGTTGTGCATCTAAAGTAATAGAAGGAATTAAGAGAAGTGACCAAGCAACCACTCACGCATAAAGGGTTTTGCATGGTCACGATCCTTAAGAGTTAAAAACAAAACTGAGTTGTGATCATGCGACATGGTCAAAAAGATATTAAGATTTGTGTCATCACCCAATCATACAATTAAGTGCATAAATCAGAAAGAAAGTTGTAAAGTGGTGATAAGTCTTTTACGAAACTAATCACTAGGTCTCAAGGATAAGAGGTTAAAAATGGAAATAGACTATGAAGCAATGACTAAAGGATTCACACGATCATAAGAAGAAGCATAGAATAGTAAATAAGCCTTGTGAAGCCATGAACAACTAGTAGTATGTAGTATTTGCATGGTTGCAACATAAGAGTTTAATATTAAAGTGATTGTTGAAACCTCATGATTATCAAAAAGATAGGTAATGTCTAAAAAAGCACAAAAGGATTTTGAAAGCTGGGAGTACAAGCGCTATAAACCCAGATTGTGACACTTTTGGAGATTTTGAGAATTCTTGTGCATACTAACTTAAAGACACCATTAATTATTTATTTTTCTCAACTACTATTAAAAAAATGATGCAATAGATTTCTAATTACTGCATTTACATAATTCTGAGCAAAGAAGACTGAGCACAAAATATCTTTCAGAGTTTTTAGTTGAAAAGATAGTGTTGTAAGATTTTGAATTCAGAGAAGAAGGCATAGGATGAGGGAAAGATTATTTCTTAAGTGAGTGTAGAAGAGGCTACTCATGGTACCGAGCAACACAAGACAAAGTTGGCCAGGTTGTATGTTGAGGAATGGGTCTATTTCTTACCAAGATCCTCACATGCATAGATGATGTATTCCCACATTTCCAAGGATACATGTAGCTTCTGTAGAGATGTCACTATACTAGAAACCAATGGAAATGAGTTGTTTTGGTATTTCTACAATAACAGATTTGAGAAGCCAACAATCTGTAGCCCTTGGATCAAGAACTTGGTAAAATCAGTCATGCTAGAAGTAATGGTTGCTGTGGACCTAGTGAAAGCTTTGATAAAGTCTTATAATCCTACCACCCATGGATTTCATAGGAAAGATATGGGCATATTGTGCAAATTGGATCGAGAAACTTTCATTAAAGTCTTCAGCCTTGGAGGACCAATGAAAAGGCCCATTAAGTAGGAGAAAATGAATGAGGCTTTCAAAAAAATTTAAAAAATTTCTTTAGTGGGAAGGTTATGTGAAGGGATATCTCCAAGGCCAAAAAGGATAATTGTGAGCTACCAAAGAAGGTAAGAGATTTCATACATCTGGAGTTCTCCAGCAGATATTTTGGAGTGAATAAGTTAAGTGGACTGGATTGAACAATGAATGCTCCTAGCTATATCTATATCATGGCTCTAGACATCTAGGACTCACACCACAATGTCGAGTATAACATTGTGACACACATAATCAATGTGATGCACAATGAAATTGTTGTTGCCTAGAGGGAAGAGATGGGAAACTTCAAGTTCCACAACTATCCATCGTTGATGCACATCATCCTTTACAAGAACATAAGGTACATTAGTCCTGACTTCATTGAAGGAACTAAGGAGAATGGAGAAAATATGCCCGTGCAATTGTGGACAAGGTTCTGGCAGAGGTTTTACCCTTATGCCAATGTCGTTGCTTTTTACAATGATTTTTTTTCCTATTTCAAATATGCTTACTGATATAATAGATAGGGTCCTTGGGGGAGTTAAAATCTTAATTCTTTTGCTTCTCCTATCCATTTTGTCAGTTCCCAATGTTTGACCGTTTACTCATTTATATTGTCTTTTTGGTCTTTTGATAAAAGATCTCCTGCTTATACAGACCTGTTACCTATATTTTTTCCTTTGATAGTTCAGGTAAGACAAAGACAACAAGGAAAACCTGTGATGATGATTTTACTGTTAAATTAGACAGCATTACGCCCAATATAGACACGTCTGTATGCTCCTGGATTTTTCTAATCATGTTGCGCTCATGCGTATTGATTTCTCCTTCTATATTAATTTCTTTTATTTTAGTGTTTGCAATGGTTTCTAAGGTGTATATAGAGCGAAATGTCCATCCTACCTACGTGCATATATATATATATATATATCTTTGATTTCCATGTATGTAATGGTCTTCGAGGAATATAAAGATAGAGGGGGATGACCATACTTTCTTATGACTCGTTCAAATTTTCTTAGATTCATATTCAATTGGTCATTACATATTACACAATTCATTTTCAATATCTTTATAAAGAAAAATAAAATATATTTTTTTGATTGAATTCAAAAGTTTAGATGGACATTAATTGAATTTTAGAATTGAGATTTGTGATATTGTAAAAAGTTGGATAAAAGTGATAAATGAAAATGAAAAGAATTAAGGTTGCTTTAGTTTTATGGCATATGACAATTGATTTGTTTTTTATTGTAGAAAGGAGCAAGAGTGTGCTGACTCGTGCTACAAATAATAGACATTAGATGTACTATAACACAACATATTAACAATACCTAGTGCTAGACATCCTAAGCATATGACAATTGATTATTAAGATCATGAGATTGAAATATTGATTTGGATTAATGATAAGAGATCAAGAGATAATTTTTAGAAATAAAAGACTAGTTCAAACTTGTAATATAGTCTCTCAATATTTTTTCTAGTTACGATCTTGTCTATTATAAAACTTAATGATTTCATTCATGCAAAATTGACATATGCAAAAGGTATTTGAAACTAATAAATGACAGTATTATTAATACTATTGAATGTTATTTATTTATAGAAGTGAGAAAAATCAACTTCAATGATGACAATCAAATAGCAAGATTCATTTAACAATATAAATGTAGATAAAATAATTAAAAATTAAAATTAAAATTAACTCCAATATACATGAGTGATTCAAACTATGAAAGTAAGATTCTTTCACTTGAATTAAGAGTGTCTTAAATCTACAATCTTTTACAATTAATTTAAATGTCCAATCATATTTGTTAAGGGTCCTATCTCTTGATTTTATTTTACTTTTAAAATTTGAAACTAAGGGATTGGATCCTACTTGCAATCTAGTTTAAGAAATGATTGTGGTAGTCCTACTAATGGAAGATAGAATTCAAGGAACTAGAGTATTATTGGATTAAAGTTGAATATATACATGATAGATTGCAAAGTTTAAGATAAAAGTTAGTTAGTGAACTAAAAGAGACAAGTTGAGTGATAATGAAAAGAATTACATATATTCATATAAAGTTGTGCAAAGCATAGAGGAGTGAAAGAGTGATTATTTAGTTTTTCCCTTTGTACTCACTCTTTGGTTGGTGTGGTCACAAATCTATGAGAAGTCATGCCAAAGTAAAAGTATATGGGTCATTATAAAAATAATATGAATCTTCTAAAATTGAAAAGTATGAGGCATTAAAAAGTTTGTGATTTTCATGTCCCCATATTTTCCTTTATATTCAATAGATTTCCATATGAATTATATATTTCCAAATGACAAACATCAACCTATATATGAATTTGAAACAAATTAGGTGATAGTATGCAAGATAAATTTTTAAAAATTTTTTGATTCAGTACCTCTAAGCATAGAGGAAAGAAACAAAAATAGAACTAAGCATTGAAATAATTCAATTGCAACCAATATAAGTGTTATGTATGATTGAATAACATAACACTCCTATAGAACTGAGACATCAATCAAATAATAAGTAATGTGTAACAAGAGTAACCAATTGCATACCATATATCCAAAGTGTCAAGTTGTTATGAATACATTACACAGTATTTAGGTCGACTTTCATATCTTAAGTCATGTTAATCTCATTTTATTTATTATCTCAAACAATCTTTCTCAAATATCTCTCTTAACAATGTTGACCACACACCATTTCTTAGTGCCTTTAGTTGTATAAATTCCTCATCAAATTGAAGTCAAATAGACATTAATGACAATACATATTCTCAACAATATAGACTATGGAAATTGTTTAGATTAGGTGGACTTTACACCTATAATTCTCAAGCAAAAATCAGAAGTAAAGAGATATTTTGTGGTAGAGTATGTGGTAAAACAGGTCTAGACTTTGTTGAAGCTAAGTGAGAGGTAACAATTGTTTTAAACAGTTTGTGATATTTTTACTTAACTGAAATTTTATTGTTATGTTAAGATCACTTTGTTTCAACTTGGTTGTTCCTCTAATATAACCACTCTTTTAGAAGGTTTTTCCTTTCTTATTATTAGTTTTAAAAAAATTATTTGATGTAATATAATCATAAGACACTTTAATTCTTATTATTCTTCAAAAAAATAATAAACTTTTTTAATTTAGAATTTCATTATTTCAATTATTTCCTAGCTTACCAAATTATCGCTAATATAGGAACACATTTCTGTAGTACCCTTTGCTAAGTGGTAGCTCGTAGATTTCTTGCCTCTAATACACTGCCTAGCACATCTGAACCTCCATTAAAAAGATATAAAAAATTATTGTTAATAGAAGAATTTATTTCTTATTTAAGATATTGAAGAAATGGAAAGAAAAAAAAAGACTTATCTCTACCGTCGTATATTCTTGTTAGATATTAATAGATGAATGGTCAATGGGATTCTTTCCCGAAAAATCTTGCTCCATAGCTTGCTAACTTGAAATCTAAGAAAAATACAACAATATCATTCTTGTAAAAGTTTGTTAAATTGAAAAGGGTGTTTCTCGTTCATTAAATAAATATGTTTTGCATTTGAAGTTAGAGATATCTTTTAGCAGGCAGGCAGAGTGTAAGTAACACATGATAGATTCTCTGACCACTTTGTAGAATGATTAAAATATGCAGTTCCTTCTGAGCTTTCATATCTGCTATCAACATATTTGAGTGGCATACAAGCAACAAGATCTTTATACATAATACTAAGTATTCGAGAATCCTAAGTCAATTTAATTATATTCTCTCCTCGCAATTCGTAATTCAAAACCTGCTTTTTACCTGGACAACTTTTTATTAGATTTTTACAGAGTCCAAGAAACTCGTTCTACCCAAAAATGAATGTCACATGAAAATTAGTGTACTCGCTAATTTATATTTAGCAAATCCACCAAAGATTATTTTGAGACAAGAATAGGGTTGGTATAAATTGGGCCCTCCTTTTCATCTTTTTAGGAACATTAGTGTAATGGCTAATTTATACTTAGCGAATCCACCAAAGATTATTTTGAGACAAGAATAGGATTGGTATCAATTGGGCCCTCCGTTTCACCTTCTTGATCAAGATATAGACAAAACAGCATGAGAAAAGTTCAAATGGAGAGCTAATTTGTCAAAAGAAATTAAAGGGCTAAGGCCATAGTCATGTTATACACTGAATGTTAATGAAACAGCAAAGGATAAAGTAGACCACAAAATCAAACACAATAGCACAATGGAGGCTTTGATAACTATCCATAAAGAAGAGATCATTGTTAAAACGTGGGATTGGCGGCCGCACCAATTAATTAAAACTACTTTATCTCAATACAATTTCAATTACATTCTCTCTTTTCTTCATAGGTTGATATTGTTTTATGTGCCATCCAAATTCATGCTGACTAACCCCATCTGATATCGTATTTACATTTCTATTCATTCTTGTCACTTCCCAATGTTTGACCGTGTATTCATTCAAACTCTCTTTTGGTCTTTCAATTGAAATCAAACCATGATTCATTCAAATTTACATTATCCTGAGGATTGAAGGCATTGGTTTTTTCTACCATGATGATAACTTGATTATTCAAAGCCTATTCTTTAAACAAGAAGTGTGGATTTTAACAGTGAGAAACTTTGTTTATTAATCATGGCACCCACCGGCCTATAGTGGCCAAACCAATACCATTCATATCTTAAAATTCTGTGAATAATGTGAAAGGTGTTAAATTCTGTATTCACTATATAATATCTTAAGTTAAATAAAATAACACGTAAAATTCAAATAGATATAAAAATAATAATGAGCACAACATTGAAAAATGAAATGTTTTGAGAGATATCAATTAACAATAACTTAAAATTGAATATACTACAATTTTTTATTTTAAGTTTAAAAAAATTGATAATTTATGTTTCCAAAACTTATAATTTTAGTGAAATTTTTATTTTTATTTTAATGTGGTGTTGATTAAATTATTGTTAAAAGTATATTGTGTTAAATATTAAAATTTTGACGTGTAGATGGATGTCAAATATAAGCTAATAAGATAATTGTTGACATTAACACATTCACAACATCACACTCTACTATTTCTTCCATTCTAGAATGTCTCTTGACCTTAATCATTTCCAAAAGAGTTATAACTAATAGAAGAGAAAAGAAAGTCTATATACAAATAATATTATATCATTATTATTTTAGATTCTATATGTTACTTAGAAGAGGGAACTTTCTCATGTATTAATAGTGAAGTTTTATAGTTTTATAGTTATAAGTAATGGAAGAGAAAAGAAAGTATATACACAAATAATAGTGTATCATTATTATTTTGGATTCCATATGAAACTTAGAAGAGGGAACGTCCTCATGTATTAATAGTGAAGTTTTATAATTTTATAAATGGATACAAAAATGCATGTTTCAAGTAGTGACAACATTGCATATTGAAAAATAAACAATATATATTCAACCTATAAGAAACCAATAATTATAATATTGAAGTAAATATGAATGGTGAGAAAGGTGGATCAGAAAAAAAAAATACAATTTCTTTAAGTTCATATTGTATATAAAACTTTTACTGAGAAATAACTTAATCTAAGGACCAAGAGTTGTCTTATAATATTTTAATAGATCAATGTGAAACTAGTTGTATTATGATGAGTAAGTAATAAATGGATTTCTTAATATTTTTGAAATTCAAGGTGGGGCATACTAAATTATTAAATAATATAATGAATGCCAAAAGTATTGATTTGATAGATATAGACATGTTTATAAGGAAGCAGCGAAAGGAAGTGGACTCTAGAGTGAAAGTGTTGTAGGGACTTCCGAGGGTCATAACTTTTGACTCTGATTTGGCATTTGCTAAAATTTCATTGGTGGCTTTGTTAGGAGAACATGTGTGGGTTTTCAACATAGCTATGATTTGTTGGTGAGCATTTAAATATTTTTTCAAGAGCCCAAAAGTCTATTACCCCCAAACTTAGCTCTATTAATATTTTTCTTCACTATTTGCACTAAGTTTCTTGTAATAATTTTTAAATAATATTTCTAATTTTGGATTAGCTGATAATTCTTTATGTTAGTTTTGAGAAACCTTAGGAAAGAATCCATGTTTCTATGACTTTATTTCAAAAATTATCATAAATGGAAAAATTCAACAATTGTTAAAATATGCCAAAAGGGTAATTTCCTATTTTAAAGTTTTGGAAGATTTTTTGTGATTTTAAGATTTGTTGAACATTGTAGAAGGAGGTAGCTAAAAGGAAAATAACTAGAGATTGAATTTGCATTGTCATTTCATGTTTCTAGTTCAATAACAGATGAATTAATTTGAATATATATCTATGTCATATCATTTCATATGAGAGTGGGAAGATGGTTGAGGGAGGAAAAGAAAGAGGGGGTCTAATCCAAATATAGAGTGTAATGTAGAATCTACAAAGGCAAGTTGTGGAACTTACGAAATGATTGGACAATCAAAGGATACAAGGAGGAGAAATGGAATCTAATGAAGAGGCAATCAAAGGGGTGCTAATCAAGATGCATAACATAAAGAGGAACAAGTGAAATATGTGAACTTTGATGAAAGGATGGTTAGAGAATTAGAAGGAAAAATTAAATATAGATGTTTTATACTATAGAGGAAGTCTTTTAAGTGAGAGGAATTGATAGACTAGCTGGATGAGATGGGAAAGTTCTCTGAATTGAAGCCTATGATAGAGGAAAAGAAGATGAAGTCTACACATAAAAAACTAAAAGGCTGTGCAATGATATGGTGGGATCATATCCAAAAGAAAAAAAAATATCAATGCATGGAATAAGATGGAGGAAATGCCAAGGGAAATTTCATTTCCCATAGATTATTCATAAAAAATCCTTCATTGGTTTCAAAAATTTTGAGGCCTTGTCTTCTATGAAAGATTACACAAATGTACTCTACAACTTAGCCATGTATTTTAAAAATCAAGAAAATGATGAGAAGAGGAAAGCTAAGTCTATGAATGGCCTAAAATTCACTATTTAAGATGAGTTGATTTTGCATCACATCAACAATAAAGAGTAGTGGGCTCTAAAGGTTGAAGAAAAATAATGTAGCTAATAATTTAGAGGAATAAAGGAGGATAAAGGGGCACATCGACCCAATTTTGAGGAGGTTCAAATTATGGCATGGGAGATTCATCTCATGGGCTTGAAAAACAAGAAAATAACCAACAAGATCATCAAAACCAAGAAAGGGGAAGGGAGTTTTAGAAAAGAAAATATTATGGAAGCACAAAAGGATGGGAAGACAAAAGAAGGGATTTCCCTTGTTTTAGGTGTGGAGAGGAAGGATAAAGTGATTTTTATTACTCAAATTTTAACATGAGAAAAAAGAAATCAAGGAGGACAACTCATGGTTAATCTAGTTCAAATTAAAAATGTAGCACAAGAGGCAAAATAATAATTTTCACTAGACCTGGGATAAATTATCATAGTGAAAAGAATAATGATTATTTCAAAGAAGGATCAAGTTAAACAAAAGAGCTCTAAATATTCATGGCTTTGAATCAATGGGTAAAAGTACAAACATATGCCACCCCTTTATAAAAGGTAAGGGCTAACAAAAGTATAATTATTCAACCTCAAGACATAAAAGTGGTATTATTATTTAGAATTTGAAAATGAAGTACACTAATGAAATGTGTAGAAATGGATAAAGTTTAGGATTATTTATTTTCATGATTATTTGGAATAAAAACTTTTATTTATTTTCTAATTTTTAAGGATGATTTGTTAGTTGTAGAAAAATGTTGAAAAATAGGGGTTTAATTCCCACCACAAACCTATATGGAAATAAAATGTTTTTTATTTGATCTTAGATTATTTTATAGATGACATATATAGCTAGCTCAACAAAAGATAAAAATTGGTTTTTTATCTATACTTTCTCTTTTATAACAATTCAAATTTCAAGCTATAGTTTTCATTTCCCACCACATTTTTAAAAACAAATCAATTCTAACCAGAAGAAAATTTATACATTATGGAAAGGACTCTCTCCTCTAGAGCATCATATTCTTTTTTTGAAAAAAATATTTTATTTACTATTTTTTTCTTTCCCAAAATCATCATCTTCTTAAGTGTCAAAATACATACTTGTAGTATTTTTTATTACAATATACTATATCTACTTAAAACACTATAAACTCTATATGAGAATATTCTTGACCTTGACTTCTACAAAATGGTGTTTATATGTTATTAAAATAATATCATTAAAAGAAGTAATAGTTATTGAAATGTGTTTTTTGAAATAATTTTATTTCTTTAGTAATTTGACAAAAATTAGTATAAAGCATGCATTTCATAGACATATCCAATTGGAAAAGTGTGAGAACTTATATAACTTAGCTAGAATGAATTTATCTAGATCACATGTGTGAATAAAATTGTTTTTCTAATAGAAATACTCAAATTCAATTGTTCGTATAAGTCATCCTAAAAGGTGACAAAACTTTGTACTTCTACTTCAATATTTTAAAAACTTGGTGCACTTAAGGTGACAAGGTATGTCAATTCTCAATTGATGGTAGGTAGTTGTAAAAATATGGTATCTAAAGAGACAATAGAAAAGATGAATTACACTATGAGAAACATCCCTTACTACATTGCATGGTTTAAAAAAGGAAATTAATCCCTTCTTCACAAAATATGCTTAATCAATTTTAGCATAGGAAAGTTCTCTAATTTGATGAGATATGGTGTGATTTAATTCCAGTGGATTCCCCTCATATATTATTAGGAAGGCCATGAAATATTATAGAAAGATCATGCATCATGGAGAGAAAAAACCATACACCTTTTGGAAGGATAGATCTAAGGTGATTATGTTTCCTCTTAAGAATGAAGGGAAGAGTGAGACCATGTTTTCCATAAAAGAAATTTTCAAAGAAATGAAGGTAACATGATGTTATTATGCACTAGTAGTCGAAAAAAAAGAAGAGCTAGAAAATTTAGTACCACCAAAAAAACTAAAGATATTGGAATAATTATTTGATGTTGCACCCAATGGTCTACCACCAAAGAGGTACATTAAAAAAATATTGATGTAATTCTAGGGGAAAATCTACCCAATCAAGAATATTATTTGATGAATCCAACATAGTATAGAAAAATTGAATAAATATGTAATAGAACTCATAATAAAGGTTTGGTCAAAGAGAGCATAAGTCCATGCATAGTACCTAAATCATTGACTCTAAAGAAGAATGAAATATGGAAGATGTGAACTAATAATAAAGAAATAAACAAGATTACCATTAAGTATCACTTTCTAATTCCTCACATAGACAACATGATGTATGAACAAATAGGGGCCACGTACTTCAGCAAGATTTATTTTTTACGTGGCTATTACCAACCTTGCATTCGAGAAGGGGGTGAGTGGAAGACATCTTTTAAGAGTAGGGATAGTTTGTACAGATCAATAGTTATGACATTTTGGATTTCTAATGCACCTAGTACATTCATGCAGTTCATGAATATTGTACTAAAACCTTACATTGGTATATTTTTGGTAGTTTATTTTGATGACAAATTGGTTTATATTAAAAATAAAGAAGAATAATTACAACACTTGAAGATTATCTTGGTTGTACTAAGAAAGGACAAGCTTTATGCAAATTTGAAGAAGTGCCAATTCATGCAAAATCATTTGACCTTTTTGGGCTTCACCACTTTTGAAGATGGTGTTCAAATGGATCAAAATAAGGTGAGGGTAATTCTAGAATGACCTACTCACAACAACATAACTAGAGTAAGAATGTTCTATAGGATGGAAACTTACTATTGAAAGTATATTGGAAACAACACACAAAATTAATTAGCTAATCCAAAAATATTATTCTTAATTAAATTAAAATTATAAACAATATAAAATATTTATTCTTAATTAATTAACTTTAGAAATATGTGTTTGAAACAGTAGTCCACCAAGATAATTGAGAGGGGGAGAGGGGGAGGGGTGAATTAGTTATCCAATTAAAATAATTATCAACCTTAATTAATCTTAACCATTCAATCAAAGTAAATAGCAACCATAACAAGATGCACATACATAATTACACTAGATTTGTTAACTAAGGAAACTCTTGATCAAAGGGAAAATCCTAGTGGGATTGATGCACACAAAGAGATATATATATATATATATATATATATATATATATATATATATATATATATATTCCTTGTTAGGAGTTGTGCCAACCATGTTATGAGTTGTAGAAGGTAGAAGGACCCACTATCCAAATAGCTTCTGGGGCAAGACCACTGAACTTCACTGTCTAACTGATATCTCAACTATTCCTTGCAGAATAATTGTTTATACTATGCTTTAACCTCTTTCCTCTATCCTGTTAACTAAAGAAATCACTACCAAACCTTTTAGAATAGGTGATGAACCTTGGATCCAAATATCAAGCCTCAGATCTCACAATACAACCTCGGTAAAAAAGTTTTCTCCAACTTCACTCTGCTTTGCTTATTCTCACATATCAATTTGTTTCTCTTCTATTCTTCTCTTTATGATTCTTGCAATTATTCATAAATTCATAAATATAAAAATAAAAATGTCCTTCCTTTATACTAAATCCATAAAACAATTCCTTGAGTAGACTATTGTGCCTTCTTAATTAATTATTATAGGACCTCATTAAGAACATGTTATACTTAGTGATAACATTAATCTAGTGCCTTGTAACTTGAATAACTTTTTGCACATGTAATATCATGATGAGCTAGATTAACTACATCATCTCCAATAGATATTCTACATGCCTTTAACCTTGCTTTTTAGAACAACAACTCTACTAAGAGATATAACAAGTTTACTAGAACATGCTTCTATAAACTCTATCTCATAATAGTCTTCACCAAAACTTACATAACTTCTTCTAGACTTAATATCTTATGCTTCTAAGGTTAGCTACATATGCTAGACACTTAGTAGTATCTCCCTTTAACCTCACTCAGTGAAAATGCTCAACGATTTGTTCATACCAACTTAATTTTTACCACTTTTCTTTTATCAGATACCATAGAAAACTGCTATGTTAACATCAATGACAAACATAGTCACAAATGTAACATATCATCATGATAATGATCTAATCATGTTTCTACAATACTCTCCCATAGAAGTATCATTAGCATTCATGCTTCCAACAATCTCCCCCTTTGGCATTGATGGCAACATAGATGAAAAACATCTAGTTCCAAGAATACCAACATTAAAGATTGTTATGCTTTCTTTTCAAATCCTCTTCATCAATCATTCTCCTCCATTGATATACCTCAATGTGCTCTATATCAAACTATTTTTCATGTTGTAATCTCTCCCCCATTGGCATCAATGTCAAAGGTTTTAGGAATCATCTATCTCTGCAACAACTACCTTTGACTTGCTCAAGTGTCCAAAGATATTGTTCAAAACAACATCTATCAAGAGTCCTAGATCACTCTATCAATTAAAGATACTCCTATTAGAACTATGAGAGGAGTAACTGAGAGGGGAGGGGTGAATCAGTTACAAAATAAATCCTAGATCCCTTAGATATCAATAAAAACTAAACTCTATTATAACTAGGTAAACACACAAGAAAAATGTTGTAACTTGGTAAACACTAAAACATCTTGGCAAATGCTTAACATGAAAATCTTAAGATATTATCTGTGATTGATGTTACATGAACATAATATTTTAACATGAACACAAAACACATAAAAGAAATAACATGAACACAAGATTTTAGCATGGAAACCCAATTTGGGAAAAACCACCAATTACAACTAGTTACTTATTTTCACTCTTCTTAAGTGAGCCCTATTAGGAGCCAACTTTGTTAAAGGTTACAAAATACACTATTAGGTGTGACCCTATTACAAAATTTAATCACCCTATTAGGAGTCACCTTGTGAGTGGTCTTTAGACAATTCAATAGAAATTCCACCTTGTTAAAGGATTTATAAATAGTTGTTAAGCTAACTCTGTTAAGAGATTTAGATCACTCCAACAATGGTTAGAGTGTAACAATGATATGAATTGATTTCTGATGAAATTGAATTGTTGATTACAAATCACAATTTTGGCTTGTATACTTGATCCTTCCTGATTGAATGTATCTTTACATCTCATCAAGGATATTCTACTTATCCTTCTAATTTGCTTCCTCTAAGCATCATCAAATCTTCAATGTTGTTCCACACATTCAATCCTCAACTTGACCTTATATTCATATCTTACATATTGTCAAGTCAGCTTGAATACAACTTAGAATAATTAATATTCATCTTCTCAATTGGCTAGAACCAACAAATAATTCAATTGAACTCAATATGAAACAAGAAATTTTTTTGTTAGCTGACACTACTTGGTAGATACTAACTTAGAGAGATTTTCTTGTGTTAGTCAAGTGAACTCGATTAACACTGCATATACACAAAGTTCTTTTAGTAACTAAGTGAGCTTGATTAACACTAGTTCTATCCAACATTTCCTTCTTTAATCAAGTGAGCTTGATTAACACTCAACTTGTGCAAACTTTCCTTTGTCACTTGAGTGAACTTGATAGGAACTATCTTCTAAACTAGGCAAACTCTAGAATGATTGGCGGACATAAGAAACTATCTTCAATGCTTAAGTGAGCTTGACATACACTAACTAGTAATGATATGACATTTTTTGTAACATCAAAGACAATCTACAATTAATCAATTGTTTCCAAAAATCTCCTTCTTTGGCATTGAGGAAAACACAACATGTCATAATGTGATGAAATTTTAGAGTAAGAATAAAGTATGAAACATATCCTTAGTTTCATTCTAATGCTCATCTGTGAGAACTCTCTCTGCCTTCAATTTCTTCCTCTGTCAGCAACCTCTTCCTTTGATATCTCCCTCTTTGTCATATTTTGAAGTGATAAAATTTCGGTGAGATATGGGAACAAAATCCCCCCTTTTTGACATCTCATGCCAAAGATAGTGTTTAGTAAATATCAATGTAACTCATGTACTAATTCATTTGCAATGTGCCTTTGTCAATATTGCATCAACTTATTGATATTCAACATGCTCTAGTTGATGCATCACTAAACTTCATTTAGTGAGTTTTGGATAAGGGAATGACCCCTAACTTACCTCTTAGATACATAAATGCATCCTTAGGTAATGGCTTAGTGACTATGTCTACGATTTTTTCTTTTGTATTCACATATTCCAATCTTACCTCTTTATCTTGTACCAATTCTCTCAAAAAATGATATTTTATAGCAATGTGTTTTGTTCTAGTTTGCATCACTGGATTCTTTGATATATTGATTGCACTCATGTTATCATAGTATATAATCACTAGATCTTTGATCTCTATCTTCATTCCTACCAACAATTCTTTGAACCCAACAATATTAGAACAATTAACTGTTACTGCCACATATTCTACCTTTGATGTGGACTAAGAAATATAATTTTATTTCTTTCTTGCCCAAGACACTAGTCTTTTATCAAGAAAGAATGCTCCACCACTGGTGCTCTTTCTATCATCAACACTTCCTACCCAATCAACATCTATGAATACTTTTAAATCCAAATTGCCTCATTTTTTGTACCATAAACCATAGTCTTCAGTACCTTTCAGGTATCTTGTGATTCTTTTGATTTCCATCACACAATTTTCTTTGGGATTTGCTAACAATCTTGCCACCATACCAACTACTAATGCAAGATCAGGCCTTGTAAGCACTACATACTACAATTTTCCAATCATTGATTTGTATGTGGTCTAATATACTTGCTTGGAATCATCACTTTTGAAAAGCTTATCTCCAGTAGACATAGGAGTTCCAACTGGTCTCGAGTCTTCCATTCCAAATTTCTTTAGTATCTCCTTTATATATTTAGATTTAGTAATGTAGATACCATCTTTCTTATGTTGGATTTGCAAGCCAACAAAGAATTTTATCTCTCCAAACATAGACATCTCAAGTTCTTTACTCATTTCTTCCAAAAATACCTTGCACGAGTCATCATTTCCTATAAATAAAGTGTCATCCACAAATATTTCTACCAACACAATATTCTTGTCTGGTGCTTCTTTGATATATAAACTGCTTTTATCATTTGTTCTTTGAAAACCAATCTTTATCAAGTAGTTATGAAGTCTTTTGTACCAAGCTCTAGGAGCTTGCTTGAGACCATATAATGCTTTGTGTAATTTTTAAACCATATCTCTTTTTTTGTGATCTACAAAACCTTTAGGTTGTTCTATGTAGACTTCCTCATCAAGAATTTCATTCAAGAATGCAGATTTTACATCCATTTGCTAAACTTTAAATCCTCTCTGAGCTACATATGCTAGTAAAGTTCTAACACCTCCTAATCTTGCAATAGGAGAAAAATTTTCACCATAATCAATACCTTCTTTTTGAGAATAACCTTTACATACTAACCTTTCTTTATTTCTAGAAACTTCTCCATCTTCATTTATCTTATTTCTGAATACCCACTTTGTGCCAATTACATTTTTATCCTTGGATCGAGGAACAAGAGTCCAAGTTTTATTCTTCTCTATCTACTCTATTTCCTCATTCATTACTTCAATCCATCTTTCATTATCATTGGCATCTTTAACATTTCTAGGTTCAAATTCAGCAAGCAAACATGTACCTTTAAATTTGTTTTTTGTCATTTTTCCATCTGAATTGTCTCCAATGATTTGATCAGGTGCATGATGCCTTCTAACATATCTTGCTAACGTAGGTACATTGGATTTGGAGTTTGTTTCAATGACTTCTTCATGATCTTCTTTATTAAGCTCAGGTACCACTGTCTGTAACTTAGGTCCGTTAGACTGAGTTTTCTCTAGTAATAGCTTAGTTGCTTCTGACCATAACTTAGGTCCTTTAGACTATGAGTTAGGTTGTACTAATTACAACTTGGTAGCTTTTTGAGATTTTTGGGACTCGAGGGGTGAGGCTTCCCGACTTCTATATAGTTTTGGAAAAGTAATAGGTTCATAGTAAACAAATCTTCTATAATCCTCAAGTTCTTTGTTGCTTTCTTCTTCATTCTTTTCTACAAACTCATCCATTCTCACATGTTCACATTCCATGATTTTATAAGTGATCATCATTTTAAAATTTCTACTTGTTAGAAAAATGACCCCATGATAAAGGGAATGTAACTTTTCCATGTAACTAGTTTGTACTCTAAGGTTGACAGAGTAGGCTGCCAACATTTCCCTTTTTGAGTCTCTCAAAAGGCCACCTCATCATGCCCGACCTGAGATACTCATATAAGACCCATCAAAGTTCATCTTACCCTAATCTAGGTCGAGGGGGAATTTTATGTTCCTACAAATGATGACCCACTTCCCAATCATAGGACAATGGGTAGAGTAGGGATTAGTGGGATTAAGAGTCTTCAAGTTTTCCTTCGTATTTTGAATATGGCCCAATAACTTAGAGTTTGCATTTTTGTTTTTATGCTTGAAGATCATGTTGTTATGTTTGTTCAAAATGTACTAGAACTATTATAAACAAGTGGATGCCACCAAACCTCCATTATGTAAGGGTGGGACGAAGGAGATTTCCACGGTTTGACCACTTCCTTAGGATCATTGTTCCGACATCATTACAAATCAGAAAAAAAAATAGTGCGTTCTCTAACTTCCCAAGAAAATGGACAAGAAAAAAGAATATGATAAGTAATTTCTACTTCATTTTTACATGCAACACAATGATCAACAAGATGGATGCATCTCTTTTGAAGATAATCCAAAGTGAGAATCTTTTTGCAGCAATAGTCTAGTTGAAAATTTTTATTGTAGGGATAATCTTATTATTCCAAATTCTTTTCCAATCAAATGTACTCGACTAGTTAGGAGACAATAGGTCAAAGCTCATTTAAATAGATTAGTCCAAATCAAAATGTCCAAATGATCCAACCTATAAAATCTTAAGGTGTTAATATGTTTGAGGATTTTGGAGGCAATGGGCTTAAAACTAGCCTCAAACTAATTGATGTATATATTCCATCTAATACCATTATCCATTTTGTCCCTATAGTCTTGAATATTGTAACCCAACTACACTGTCAGAATGCTCTTAAAAGTAGCGAATGGAAACCAAGGAAAGCATATATGTCAAGATGTCCTCCTAGAAATCAATAGTATTCCCATCTCCATCCAACCAAGAAATAATTTGGGATAGGAGAGGGATAGTATTCTTCAAGTTAATCTAGATTATAGACCCTTGAATAAGACGCTTCCTAAGAAAGCTATTTTGAATCTCAATATGATGAAACTTGGGGTCTTAAGATCTTAACCCAATCCAAAACTGACTTCATAACACTTAATTAAATTTTTGAGATAAAGGCTAAATTCATGAGATGGGTATCCTTAAAATTAAGACCACCTTGAGCTCTAGGGAAATAGATCATATCCTAGTTGACAAGTGAAATCTTCTTTTTGTCTTTGACACCAGCACATAGGGACATTATTTGAATAGAATCTAGTTTTTAATCCAAAGAATAGGCATACCGAAGAGAGACATAACATACTGAGTCATGTTGTGAAGGATCAGCATGAGAATTTAAAGTTTCTTGGCATTTCTTAGAAGAGCTCCCTTCTAAGCTACAAGTTTCAGTTGAAACATCTACAACAAAATTTCCCAAATACTATTGTCCATTTGGGTCATAGCTAAAGGCATACCTAGATAAACTACAAGAATAAGAACAATATGGAAACCAATGATTATAGAATTATGATTTCAAGAGTGTTAAAAAGGTAAAATGCACTTTTTGAAAGGTTTAATATTTGATTAGAAACAAGGACATGCTCCCCAACTGTGTACTTCCAAGGTTTCACTTTCATTGTAGTAGCTTCTCCCACTATCATCTTGTCATCAAGAAGTTTCTAGTGGAAAATAATATCAGCGTTGGACGATGGTTTTTAATCTATAATGAAACTAGTAGCTACCATCATGCTAAAATTCCTACCAAGAACATCAACTAAAATGATAAAGAGACAAGGGGATAAAGTGTCACCTTGTCTTAGATCACCAAAACAACTAAAGATAGCCTTCAAGGAACCATTAACTAGGACAAAGAACTTAGGTATTTTGAAGCACACTTCCATCAGTTGAAAGATTCTACCTTTGAACCCAACTTTCTTGAGTACCTTAATGAGAAATTCTCATGAGACCAACTGTCTTTTAGTCTTTCAATTGAAGTTAAACCATGATTCATTCAAACTGTGCATTCTCCCCACAATTGAAAGCATTGGCTTTTGCTACGATGGCGAATTAGAATCTAAGATAAAAATACAAGACAATATGATGATAACTTGATTATTCAAAGCCTATTCTATAAAGAAAAGGTGTGGATTTTAACAGTTAGAAACTTCGATTATTAATCATGGTACCCAACAGCCTACAGAGGCCAAACCAATGCCATTCACATGTTAAAACTCTTTTAGAGTCGTTCTATATAAATTAAAATTAATATTCAACCATTGGTCACAGCGTTGTTAATTGTGTGGCATAAATCATAAACTATCTAGAATTTACTATTAGAAGAAAAGATATGATAATGGCAAAAGTTCAGAGGTGTAAAAGATCAAGAAGATACTAGTTAATTACACGATCAAGGAAGTTTTACCCACGATCTTACTCACTTTAACTTGTTTAATCAATTAACAATTGACGTCTTTGTTATTGTTTCAATACATATAGTAGCTATAATGGATTGAAAAAAGTGTGGCTAAATATATCAGAAAAAATATTTCAATGAGACTAATGCAGATGAAGCAAAATTTTACAGTATTTTGTAATACAACAAAGACAAATAAGGAGAGGCTTTAATTTCTGAAGCTTAACCATTTGGTGTTATAGAGTTCTTTATTCAATATAGAATGTCCTAATTTCAATAAAAGACCTCATAGAATTCAAAATATAAAAATAATAATAAGTACAACAAAGACAAACAATATTTTAATTCTTTTTGACAAGGCAAATATGTGGAGAATCATGAAAAATTAGTTAGCATGTATGGGATTTTGAAAGGAAAAAGTGAGGCTTAAGCTGAAATAAATTCTTTTCAAAATAGTAAAAGTAGAGGAAGAATAGAAGAAGTGTAACTTAAATAATGCAAATAATAATATATCATTAATATTTTGGGTTCTACATTCATGTGTATTAGTAGTGAAGCTTCTATAATTTTATAAGTGGATATAAAAATGTATGTTGCAAGTAGTGGCAACATTATAAGTGGATAATAGTATGATGTTGAAAATTGAATATAATGAAAGAATAAAACTAGCATCATCAATATTCAAAGAAGAAAAATAGATGAAGGACAAAATAAGAAATAAATATTAAACTTATAAGAAATCAATAAGTAGAATATTGAAGTAAATATCAATTGTGAAAAAAGAGATTTAGAAAAATAAATGAAAATTCTTTAAGTTTACAATGTCACATAATTGGACTTTGAATTTCTATTGTTGTTTCATCATTTTGATTCAATAACAATTGAATTAATTTGAAAACATGTTTTGTGTTACATCATTGGGTATTAGAGCAAGAAGATGGTTGGGGAAATAAGAGGAAGAGGAGTTGTTGTCCAAATGTAGAGAGTAATACAAAATCTACAAAGGGAAGTTACACAGAACTTACAAAGCAATTAGACAATCAAGGGATACAAGAAGGAGAAAGTGAATATGATGAAGAGGCAAACTAAGGAAGTTCTAACTAAGATGAAGAGCCTGAAGGGGAACAAGAAGAAGATATTTACTTTAGAGAAAGGATTTTCAAAGCCTTAAAAGAAAAAAATTAAGGGAACAAGATTGATGCTTGAGACTATAGAGGTAGTCTAACCCAGAGAAATTGATAGATTGCTTGAATGAGATGGGAAAATTCTTTGAATAGGAGCCTACAATAGACAAAAAGAAGGTGTGGTTCGCATGCACAAAACTAAAAGGTCATGCAATCATATGGTGGGATTGTCTCAAAAAGGAATATGTGAGAAAGGGAAAGGAAAGATTAGGGCATGGAATAAGATGGAGGAAAGGTTGAGAGATAAGTTCTTACCAATAGATTAATCATAAACCCTCTTTCATAGGTTGAACTTGTCTTCTCTCATGATTACACAAATGAGTTCTAAAACTTATCCATGCATATAGAACATCAATAAAATGATGACTAAACGGCTTCTAGGTATATGAATGGCCTAAAATTCACTATTTTAGGTGTGTTGATCTTGGGTTGCATCAAAGATATGGAGGCCTATTAGTTGGCTCTAAAGGATGAAGAAAATTAAAGTGGGAAATAAATTCAAAGGAATGGAGGATGATAAAGGGGTACATCAAAACCATTTTTATGAAGTTCAAATTATAGAAGGTGAGATCCACCTCATGCATTTAAAAAACAAGAATATACCTAACAAAATCTTCAGAACCAAGAAACGGGAAGGTGGTTTTAGAAAGGAAAAGTTTATAGTTGTGGGAAAGGATGCAATAACCAAAGAATTAATTTCACTTATTTCAAATGTGGAGAGGAAGGACATGGAGCTTTTTATTTTTTAAATTATAAAATAAAAGAAACGAATCAATGAGGACAACCTATGGTGAATGTGGTTCAAATTGAAAATGTAGCACAAGGTGCAAAACAATAAGTTTCTCCAAAAATGGGAGAAGGTTGCATAATTAGAAGAATGATGATTATTCTAGAGAAATATTAATTTAAAAGTAAGAGCTATGAAGATTCATGGCTTCAAACCAATATTTTCGAAACATGACGTGTTTGAGGTGGCAAGGTGTTCAAATAATTATTGAGGGGGTTAGTTTTGAAAATATGGTATCTAAAGAGATGATAGAAAAGTTGAGCTCACATTATGAGATACATCCCCATCCTTACTACATTGTAGGGTTTAAGAAAGGAGATGAAGCCCTTTTTGATAAAAGATGCTTAATCAAGTTTAGCATAAGGAATTTATATGAGGATGAGATACTTTGCAATGTAATTCTAATGGGTGCCTATCATATATTATTGGGAAAGACATGAAAATATGATAGAAAGGTCAAGCATTCATGATGGGGACAAAAGCACACACACCTTTTGGAAGAATAGATCTAAGGTGATTTTTTACCTCTCTTAAGCATGAATAGAAGAGTGAGACCATCTTGTTTGCATAATAAATTGTCAAATAAATAAGGGTAACATGATGTTTTCATGTAGTAGTAGTCAAACTTGAGGAGAAGATCCAGAAAAATTGGTAGCACTAGAAGTATGGAATATACTAGATTAATTTGTTGATGTTGTGCATGATAAATAACCTAATGATCTACTAAACCAAAGCAAAAAATTCAACACAATATTGATTTTATTCTAGGAACCACTCTAAACAATGAGGAAGCATTTTAGATGTATCCAACACAACACGAAGAACTTAAAAAACAAGTAACATAACTCATGGCAAAAGGTCTAGTCAAAGAGAGCTTAGGAGTCCATGTGTAATGCCTTAATCATTGACTCTAAAGAAGGATAATATGTGAAGGATGAGCATTGATGATAGGAAAATCAATAGATTACCGTTAAGTACTAATTCTTAATTCCTCGCATAGAGGGCATGATGTATGAACAAGTAAGGCACAAGTACATCAGCAAGATTTATTTGCAAAGTGGCTATCACCCAATCTACATTGGAGATAGGTATGAGAGGAAGACATACTTTAAGACTAGGGATGGTTGTATGAATGGATGGTTAAGCCATTTTGGCTATCTAATGCACATAGCACATTCATCTGTTTGATTAATATTGTACAATGATTTTATATTGGTAACTTTGTGGTATTTTATTTTAATAGCATTCTGGTTTATAGAAAAATCATAGAACACTTACAACCCATAAGGATTATCTTGGTTGTACTAAGAAAGGAGAAGGTCTAAGAAAATTTAAAGAAGTATAGATTCATGCAAAATAGTTTGACCTTTTTGGGCTTTGACATTTCTAGAGATAGTGTTCAAAATGATCCAGAGAAGGTCAGGGCACTTCTAGAATGGTCTGCTCTCAACACCATAACTAAAATAAGAATCTTCCATAGATTGACAACTTTCAATTGAAAGTCGAATAGAAATGACATAAAAAACAATTAAATAATTAATCTTAAATATTTTCTCTTAATTAATCACTAGTACATTTGAGGTCATTTTTTGACCAAAAATTTCGAACATCAATTAAAAAGCTTTATATTGGTCGGATTGTAGAAGGAAAAATTTCTTGTTTTTAAAAATCTAAGCCCATGTTGGTTGAAATTTTGTCAACATGGGCTTAACTTTAAAATGAAAAATTGGTTTTAATTTCATTGTTGAGCATGCGAAGTAGTTGGAGCTACAGAACCTTGGGTCCACCCATGCCAGTGTTGTTTGCTTTCCTGCCACTAGCTCCTCATCTAGAACACTAGACTCCATCTCTCACATTTGGCTCTGAATCTAGCACTTTGCACACTTAAACTGGTATTTACCTCATACATTTTTTATGTTTTCATATGTTTGGTTGATTATTTTGTTTCTTCTAGTGGTTTGAGTTGTCTCACACTTAGGCGCTTGCACTAAATATGGCATGGTCTTCTTTCATGAGGTTGATTGAAAACCTAAAGCTTTCCACCGGTAATTCCATTGGTGTAATGTCATTAGACTAAATTAAATTGCACATTTTACTATCACAAAATGCCATTTGCATCCCCTACTCTTGTCAATCTCGCACCATACTACCCATTTATAGAGGGCCCTTTGAAGGAGATGCTTCACATTTTGATTTCAACACATAAACCCCCTGAAGATTGCTCTGCAGATGTCCAATACTTGCAGAACTGTGTTCAACAAAACACCTTTTTGACAAGGTGAAAATGTTCTCCCATTTCCTCACTCATAGGCAATTTTCCTTTGGTGCATGCACAAATTTTCACAATAAGCTTATAAACATGTATGCCAAGTGTGAAAATTTAGTAGATGCCCATAAAGTGTTAAACCAAATGAGAGAT
Organism: Cupressus sempervirens; assembly: GCA_028749045.1. Classification (NCBI taxonomy): domain Eukaryota; kingdom Viridiplantae; phylum Streptophyta; class Pinopsida; order Cupressales; family Cupressaceae; genus Cupressus; species Cupressus sempervirens. The sequence continues at coordinate 361,623,562 of CM053785.1, forward strand.
ATAGATAGTGCCTCATGGAATACGATTATCATAGTGTATAGAAGATATGAGCATCATCATGAGGTACTCACATTGTTCAGTCATATGCAACAAACAAGTTTCCAACCAAACAAGTTCACATTTGCCAACGTGATTCCAGTCTGTGCCCAAATTGGAGCATTGGAATAGGGAATAGTTGCCCATCAAAGCATACTGGAAGGAGGGTTTCTGACAGATGTTGTAGTTGGAAATTTTCTTGTGGACATGTATATAAAATGTGGAAGAATGGAGAAAGCACGGGAATTGTTTGACAGAATGCCTCATAGAGATGTCATCTCATGGACTGCAATCATTTCAGGATACGCACAAAATGGATATGTTGATAGACCTTTAGAAGTTTTCAAAAAAATGCTATTGGCAGGTGTGAAGCTGAATTCCACAACCTTCGTCAGCATTCTCCCTGCCTGTGCCAATGTTTTTGATATGTTCAATTGATTTAGAATTAATATCCTTTTTTCGCCTTGAGAACTCTGTCGTCTCTTTTAGTGGTTATCATTATGATGAATATATTCATTAATAACATTTTTCTTTTGGTTGATAAGTCATATTCATATGCACAACATTATTACTTATTAGGTTTCATTCTCACTACTTCTTAATAGTGTAATGCACTAGCTCGCATGTTCAAACTAAGATGTGTGTGAGACACGTGCTAATAACTCACATTTTAGGCCAATGCCTAGCTGAAAACTTTGTTTACTCATTTTTGAAGAATCCATATCCAACAGCTCCTTGTTATTTCAAATTTATTTCTTGGTCATTGATAGCCACAATGTAAGATTTGTCTATTCATTTATGTTAAACTTTAGCATATGGTATGCAGATTCTGCACTCTAGGGTTTGATATAAATTGTCTAACTTAACCTTTGATTAGACATGCGATAAAAAAAAATAGTTGAATTACAAGGAAATAGTTGATTGAAAATCAAATCAAAGTAAAGCTTGCTTTTAGAATATTTTAGGTTTTTGAATTTTGGTTTTGCATTTCTTATGCAAACAAGAGATGCATTGGATTATAAGTAGTCTAGAAACATTATAAAGCATCACAGTTCTGATATTTTTATGTGTTTTTTGAAAATTACTTTTAGTAATGTAGTTTTGCTATGCTGGGGCTTGTTTATCTGATTCTTTATAGAAGTATCAATTTATGTACAACTGTATGAATCAAAAGAAATTGCCCATCACTGTGGTAATCTACTCTTGAATTTTATATGAGTTTTTAAATAAGATTGATTGATGATGTCAGGGTATTTGCTGAAGAAAAGTGCAAAAACAAATGGTTGGAGTTAGGAGTGGTTTTTTTTGAATGAGAAATCTAGAAAGGTTTGTTGCATTTGATGTGTACAATAGAATTGTAATTTGTTCAATTGAAGTTATACATCTTAATGAATTGGGTTTGATGTTCTCACAGCTTGGTTACACCAGAAAACCAGAAGAAAGGCATTTTAGAGGAGTCATTAATTTGGAGGTATAAGTTGCTGATGAATCTTTTATTGTTACTTTGTTTGATAGTCAAAAATTTTGTTTCAAATTTGTCCATTTCTGAATGTACTACCAATCTGGAGTCCAAAATATTCTATGCATTCAACTGTTTTCTATATTGGGAATTGAAAGAGTAGAATAAATGATATGAAATGTGTCTAAAAAGCTCCCAATCTACTTTTGAAAGTCAAAATATGTTTTAACTACTTTGTGTGTGTTATAATTGATGTACTGATTTGCATTATTCTCCCTTTACCAAATTAGTTTTGATTTCATTCTAGTGGTGGTTGGTAATTTCCATCATTGAAAGCATAGTCTAATTATGGCTAATCACTAATTATAGTTACCTATAAATAAGTTTTAATGGCTATGCCAAAATGAAGGGAAGAACTGGATTTGGAAATCTTGATTCGAAGTACTTTGATCAGATCATGGAAGTGTATATTTTTAGTAGATATCTATTGGTCACAAGTGCACTCTGATTATATTGTGCATGATTAATAAGTACAACTATACTACTCTGTTCCTATATGCAATTTATTTTTGCCTGCTGTACATTGAAATAGTTCATGACTATTGATTTGAATGCAAACTTGAGAGTGCCAGTCACTTCCAGGAAAATTTACAATGTAGATCTTTACTAACATTTAAGTATACTAGAAGTTGATCTCTTGTCATTGTAAAGGCTTTTGGTCTTTTTCAAAAGTTCCCCAAAGGATACAAAAATTGTTTTGTAATTGGAACCTTTAAACTTCTAAATCAAGTAACGAAAAAATGAGATTGACTGTTTTTGTTTATTTATCCATTGTATAATTTTGTATGAAGTATTTGGTTTTCTTGATTATCTAGCATGCACCACAAAACTTTTTAATGATTTAATGTCTTTGCTAAGGTTTTTGATAATTTTTACTGAATGAATGTTTCATGTTACAAGAATGTATTATTGAGGAGGTATCAAATGATGGTACTTCTGATTCTCCAGCTCCAGCTAAATCAAGTTCTAAAAACTCAAAAAAGGAAAATGGTCCTGATGCTATAGCTATAAGTCTTACATTCAAAATCAACAACAAGGTTTCATACAAAATAGTACTAAAAGGTGTCTATCTTTTTGGGGTTCAAGTTTCAAACTACAAGTGCACATATTTGTATATTAAATTGGCACCTTCTATACTCAAATGGTTGCTGATCTTTGTTTCATGGCTTTCTATTTCAACACATAGTGCAATTGTGTATAAAGTATAACAGATAAAACAGAGCGAGTTAGCAAAATCAGGAACCTTATTCAACCTTCAAAAGGCATATCAACAAAAGGACCACCACCCTCTGATTCTAGCTCCACAATGTGCTCAAGTCATTTAGATGGTTCGCATGTAAGTAATTGTAGTTTAAATTTAAGAGACTGGGTTACACTTGACTTCTAAGTGACATTTGTTACATTTATCTAATAGCATATTTGGTAATGGAAAATTAAGTTGCATAAAAAAAGCCCAATTATTTGGAGTAGTAAATTGTGACAAATGGATTGGTATATTTATTTGACTGTTGGCCATTCTGATATAATTCTTGATAACTCTTGTACCTAATATGAAGTCATCTTTCCACTACTACATTTAACCTCATTTTTCTACCAAAATTTTTGACCATCCACTACATAAGTTTAGGTTGGTTGAGATGTTAAGGTAAAAAAAAAATTTTGTACATGTAAGCCCTGTGTTGGTCAAAATTTTGACCAACATGGTGCTTTAAAACAAAACGCATTTTTTTGTCTTTCAAAAACACATTTCTCTGTCTTTCGTGCACCTGTGATGAACATTGAAAGAGAAGCTATAGAAGGTAAAGTTGAGCACAAACCTTGTGGACATGTCCTATCTCCCCATTATTTGACTTCTTTTCATTATCATATGTGGGAGGCAGGAATGGGAAGCACCGATACATTGAATCTCAAGTATAGTTGGTCTTTTATTTGATTTTGTGAAATGGGTGTTGCTATTCACTTGCTCCAATTTTTTGTATTTTCACAAGAGTTTTGAAGACAATGTAATTGGATACTATTAGTGTTTGGATACATTTCTTGTAAAATAAAATGTCATAATCTTGCATTTTGTAAATACAAGATTTGCAAAACATATGCCTTTCACACCCTACATTTTCAAAATTGGGAAGAAAAAGGATGAGATGGCCGATAAAAGTGGAGATTGAAATCAAAGAGACTAGCACATTGAATCTTTAATATCGCAAGTAAAATAGACCATCATTCATTGAGGAATAGGTTTTTCTAAGGTGATTTTGGTATGATTAAAATTAGTTAAGCCAACATTGTATTGGGTTTTGGCTTAATCAGAAATTTCATAACTAAGCAATTTTAATTTGGGTATTCTGGATTCAGAATTAAAAAAGTAGTTCTGAGAGTGTAATGGGTAAGCATTTTTCGTTTGGATTTTCAAGTTTTGGAAGTAAGGAAATAGAACTAAAACTATAATGGGTTTTATCTATTAGAGTATTTTAAGTCCATTAAAAATTATATTTCCACAGTGCATTCTGGTAGTGAATAGAGTTTTTGGATTAAACCATGTTTTAAAAGTTTCAGTATCAAATCCAGAAGCATTATGGATACCAAAAATTTGGAACACAACTATCTCCAGAAGAATTATTCAATATGTTATGTCCATTTCGATGCCCTGGCGTGAGAGCCCAAATTCTTGTATAATTGGGTACTAGTTTTGATTTTTGTATCATAGGTTGTCATGAGATTTGCTTTTCTCAGTTGGAAATTTTGAGGTTAAAGTCAGCTTATAGTGCTTTGTTGTTGTGGTGTGTGATCAATTTTTTTTTAAAACATTTGTAGGCTCGTCGTTCGTTGTGTAGGTAGGAATGAAATTTATACTATTATGAAAACCCAGGTTCGTAGGACTGGAAATTATAAATGCCTATTATTTGTGGATGCTCGGATGGGTTAAGAATTCAAGCGAGATCAACATTCATGAATTGCCCTCCAACCAAGCTTAAGGTAATAAACATTCTGTTAATACAACAATACATATATTGTAAACCAAACAGGTTGTTGCAAAAAAAAAAAGCACAAGAGTCAAAATTTTTGATCCATATCACTCATTCTGATACGATTGCTCTAGAAATTTTGAAGTAATAGGTGGCTTCTATCCTCAAATTTTTGTTTAGATTGTTTTAGAAACTTGTTTTTATAATACAGTTCTTTATGTATTTGAATATTTATCTAGATATGGTAATTGTTGTTATTTCCCTTAAGCTTACATATAGAGAACAAATAGAAACAGAATACCAATAGATTGATTACCTATCAAAATTGCATAGCAAAAGCAAAGTGTGAAGTATACTAACAAATATGACGAGTCTTGTATCCAAGGCCTTCATGGTGCATATATCTCTTGACAAATTGATTGAATCAATATCTAATCATTTAATGTTATTGAACCCTTTGAAAAATTATCAGGTGTCCCACTTAATAATTCTTATGTTGAAGCTAGAGTAGAGTCTGGTTAAAACTTATGTATCCAATTTCTCTGCTAAAGCTTATTTTGAAATCAGAATCATTGCATGAGTGCAACTCAGACTGTTGTGCTACATAGAAAATTCTGTAGATTCCGGTGGTTCTATTGCTGGAAAAAAAACTTGGAATGGGATGAGGCAACACCAATAGAATTGATTTATGGTATAGAAGTGAATACAATAAAGTGTCTTGGAAGAATTCATTAAGTTTTACTTTCAACTCTAGGGGAATTAATTTCTAAGCCCTTTGATATTTGAAGATGAGGAAATTGCTTTTGACAATTGGATATGTAATCAAAGCTTTAGTTCTTTTTGTTTGTCTTAGAAATAATTTGCAACTTAAGAGAGTGACAATGAGGGAAGGTCAAGCATGAAGCATGTTTTTGTCAAAAAAATTCATTGTGGATTTCATCAACTTTTATATTTTGATTTGATATAACTTTTGGAACATGATTTTTATTCTTATGCTTGAATTTGCAATTCTTCTATGGAGGAATTCTGCATCTCCAAGCATTTTTTGCCAAATACCAGGTTACACGTAATTGGAAGAGGAATCAATCCATCCTTGTGACACCTAAAAGTCACAACTCCAAGTAAACAACAATAGGATTTGCGGCACCTAATTAGGCAACATTTTGATGTAACACTTGGCTTGAACCATATCATACTCTTTAGTGTCTTTTAAATTAATTTTTCTATATCTTGGGCAAGAATGATGTCACTAATAAATTACACTTATATATAGCTACTAGGAGATGTTAGTACACCTTGAACCCAATTGTCTTGGCGGCTGTTTGATACCACATTCTTTAGCAATGAGTAATTATTATTGTTGTCTTGATCTTATCCATTATTGTATACTAGGTGTGTGTTTTTGGTAGAAGGGTGCTACTGCAATTGTGTTTCTTTTTCTCTACATCATTTTACTAAACATTCCCTATTAACAAAATATTGATTGTGTTTCAATATTAAAATGTATGAGGGTATGTGAAGACTTTTCTTGTTATCCACAAAAACTATTTGAGAAGCACATGAAGTTTTGACAACTCATGCACCTTTTCCTCCTCAACTAGTTTTATTTTCAAGTAATAAGTAATAGAATTTCTCTCATTCTCACTATGCTTTATATCCATGGTAGAGGTGTATTTCACTAGTCGAGCACAAATTGGATGCAACATAAATGCTCTATCTTTTATTCTAGACAAAGTGGGCTACAAGATGGCAACTCACATTGGTTCCTATAAGAGCAATAACTTTGTCTTCACAAAAAATTACAGGATATCCAAATTTAGGAAAGGATACTAATTTAGAAAGGAAAAATTGTTTTTTTTTCATTAATAAAAGAAAAGCTTGTGATTCAATGTGGTGGTAACTAGTGAACATTATCTTCAGCAATTAGTAGCTAATAGTTATTTTCTGAGTTCAAACAGACCTGATTATAAGATTTATTGTGTCCACTAGAAAAATCATGTGCATTTGCACCATTTTTTCTGAAAATCATCTTCAAATACTCTATTAGTATCTTTTAGGTATGTCTTAATTAATTAGACATATCTTTTATCTTCATCTTTTTTGGATCTAGATTGCTTTGCATATAATATTGATTTGTGTGATTTAAATATTTTCTTTTAAAAGCAACATAGTTTGTATCATGTTCAGACCTCATCTACGATGCTTTTGCTTGACAATCCACATAATCTATTTGAGAAACACATAAAAATTTAACAAGTCTTGCACCCTTGCCTGCTGAAATGATTTTATTTTTAGCTAACAGGTAACAAAATTTCTCCCAATCAAGGTTGTGTCATTCCTTCATTAGGTGAATTACAAAACTAGCTCAACACAAATTGGATGCACCATTGATGCTTTCCTTTTCCTTCTAGACAACATGGATATGCATGATGGCACCTTAGAATGATTCTAATTAGGGTGCTAATCTTGTTTCTGTAAATTAGTAACTGGCCATTAAACTTTATAAAAAAATGCTAGTTTAGAAAGAAAAACTTATATTGCTCTGGCCCCTCATTAATAAAATCAAAACTTTTTTTTTAATTTGGTAGTAATTGGTGAACATGATCTCTGGTAGGGAGTAGCTAATAGTTGTTTTCTAGAATCAAGTGGACCTGAGAAGAAGAATTCTAGTGCAAATTGGCAAAATTGTGGGTGTTCACACTATTTTTCTTAGTAGCATCTTCAACTCCTTAATGATCTTTTAGGACTACTTTTTTATTTAGGCACATATTTCCTCTTCATCCTTTTTGAATCTGGATTACTTAGGATGCAATGTAAATCTGTGTTATTTAACTCACTTCTATTTTATTTTTTCCTTTAAAAAGTAACCTACTTTGTTTTATGTACAGACCTAATCTATGAGCTATTTTTCCTTCAAACTACCATTTCAGACAACCTAAGATCCAATTTTAAGTGTAGCACTGGAGTATTCCTTATTAAAATCTCATATTGTTTTAAAGTGTAGTGTTTCTACCACTATATATGGTCACCTTCCCTTGTTAATCTATCATGACCTTTATTTTTGTAAGACAGGCATGAAACTTCTCTTGACAATCACTACTTTCTAGCACATAAGCTTTGTAGCGATCCTTGGATATATTTAAAATCCTATGGAAAAAAGATGAATCATTTCTTAAAAAACTTGCTCCTTCCACAGAAGAAGCTACTTTTGAATTGTAGATATCAACCAAGTTATTAACAAGCTCCTACCATTCTCACCATCATGGAAGTCATAAAAATTTAATCCTTCAAATTAAGCAGCTTACAATGTTTATGCCCAAAATATCTTCAAGTTATAACCAACACCTTAGATAGGATTATAAACTAGCAACACTGAGAAATATAGTTAAATAAATGTTTTTCATGAGCTATGGCTAATTGGCCACATTCTAGATAACAATAGATTCAATCATAGGGATCTAATAAATGCTAAAATCTATTTTTCATTTTTGAATTGATAGAAGAGCATTTTAAACATAAAAAAATATCCTTGTGTTTGGTTCAATAAGAAGTTTCTTGGGTCACTTTGAATTAGAAATTATCTGAATTTCAAGATTGGAAATGAAACACTTATTACATTTCAGCTATTTTTCCAATTGATATGTTCATCTATTGACCAAGGGAAGGCTAAATCAAGAGAGCTTTCAGTAGCGTACATAATCACAATGTCATGGCTTAACATAAATATAGACATAATTATAAGATGTTGAACTCAATTCTATAGATCAAATATATCTTAATACATCTGCTGAGCAAGTTCCATTTTTTCTTTTTTATTTGATCCTCATTGCAAGTCTGCAAAGTGATATTGCACATAACATATTTGGATTCTAGACAGCTGCATAACTTTGAACTACTGAAACATCAGTATTTTGGCTTTACATGAATTGGTATGGTGGAAACAAAGCTACATTTTGTTCTATTGAAGTTTCATATACCCATTTGATTTTGTTTTATTCAAGATTCACAATGTGCTTCATTCCTCAGTTTATGGAATTTTCAAACATGTGAGGTCTCAATCTGAAACAAATTTGTAGAGAGGTCTTGCTAATATTTTGGCATTCTATGTGTAATATATTAATTATTAAAACAACCCAATAAGGGTCAAAGGAGAAGCCAAAATTTGAAGGAAGATACATCTAAGCCTCTTAGAATAGTTAAAAACTAAAAGTATTACTAAAATATCTTACGTAGATTGCCTTCTTTTATGACCTGACTTTTGATAAATTTCATATATAATAATGACTATTGCATGCCTTAAGTATTCAATCAATGCAATTAGACTAGATTTATTTTCATAAAATCACATCAGTTTATTTTCTAAGCATCATGCTATATGGAAACTGGATAATTGAACCTTGATAAGTAAAATGCTTTATCTATGATCCTTTTCAGTGATAAGACTTGAGAAAAGAAATTTCTTTTCCATTTGGTAAAAAAATAAAAAGTTTATTCATTAAACAATCATATGATTTTTCTATTAGATCATATTTTTGTTATGGATTGGGCTATTCTCTCTATAAAAAAAATCTCAGATCTATTTGAAATTGACAAGTAATTTTTGCTACATTTTGAATGATCAAATATCAATAGTGTAAAACTTCTAAGATTTTGTTTTTAGTTCATCTATCACACGCAAGAGATGGTTGATGTCAATCAATGGATAATGTTGAAGAAACTTCAGATTTGATGTAAAATAACTAGCCAACAAGTGGCTTCTTACACACATTAGCATAGCACAACATATGCAGAGTAATATGTCTTGCAATAATAGAGTAGGCAATGCCCAGTCACTAGATAGCCTAAAATTTTATACAAAAATGTGATACACCTCAGAAGCATCGACTCAAGCTCTATAATATGCTAGTATCTTTTATTTCATTATCAAGAAAATTAGTAGAGCACATATTATATTTATTTAGTTTTTTGGGTATTTGACAGCTTATAGCTTTTGTAAAACTCTGATTGAAACTTTGTGTAAATGATTAATAAAAGATTCTCTCTTTCAGATGGAAGATAGAAACATACCATAGGCCCATATGGATTTCTTAGAAGTGAGTCCCAAATCCTTAGAACATCAGGGAATCTAAACTCTTGTGTGAAAAGTAGAGTAATCCACCTAAATGCATAAAATTGAGGGTTAACCTACACAATACAAGGAAGAAGAAGCACTAATATGTTTTGATCTTTTAGTCATCTTTATTAGTTTATGCATTAATCACATTACTCATTGCTATTAGGATTAGTCAAAGCATGTTGCTGTTAGGACCTAAGTAACTTTCACCTTGTGACATCTCTTTGAGGCATTTTTCAAATAATTAACATACATTTTTTATAAATCCACATTTTGCAAACATCTAGGCCTTCTAGAAATTATAAGATCATTTTAGTTACATTTGGAAACATTAATAAAAAAAAACCAGATGTGCAGATATAAAAATTAATCACAACATGTCAAATTTATTTGTAGATATTTTTTCCTATGAAGAAAGACCACGCCTAACAATATGAATGCTAAAAAAAATAATGAGACAATGGCTGCATTGTGGGCTCAGTTTTGAAGAAAACCTTGTCCTTGCAAAAAGTGTAAAGTCTTAAAGACTCAAAGAATTCTAATCACAACAACCTAGAGTCATTGTAGGGAACATGGTCATGTTGAAGGGGGCCACGATTTTTGTCCATTGCTGAATGTGGATTTCCTACTAGAGGAATATGGAGGTGTGAATATCCAAGCTGAGGACAACACTCCCATGGAAGAACATGATAATGTGCCAAAGGACATGATTAAAGAAGATGGTATTAGGGCAGGTGATGAAGAGGCTCACAATGATGGTACTAGTGAATCTAATAATGATGATGAAGATGGTCTTGATATACCTTTACTTGAGAAGGCACACAAGCCTTTATACGAAGGCTCCCAAACAACTTTGCTCTTGGCTATAGTGTTGTTGGTGAACTTAAAGGTTATGAATGGTATATCCAATGTAGCAATGTCACCTATGCTAAGGTATGTCATTTTTTTCATCTTCAATGTTATCATGCCGAAGGAGTGGAGCATGTTCCAAGTGTTCAATATGTTGAATGGCGGCAGATCAAAATGTTAATGTACATGATGTGTATTGTTAGGTAAGAAAAATGCATGTTATGTTGTACTAGTACTTGATTATAGACTTGTAACAGTTAAAAACAGAAAAATAGTATGCCAATTTATCCCATTCACTTGTTCTTGCAACAAAGCCCCCTTTAGTGCAACAGCCTCCTGCTCCTCCAAAGAGAAGGAGCCATCATAATTTGACTTTACACATGCTAGAAGAGGAGGAGAATGATGTAGATATGGATGCTCCTATGAGTGCTTTTCTTAAGAGAGCTTAGAAAAACAAAAAGAAGAAATGATGTTTTAAAAATCTTCTTTGATAAACCTTGTTGGATAACGAAAGAACTTTGTTTTAAGTAATTATGTATGAATGATGTGTATTAATACTGATTTTTATTTCATGTTAATGAATATTGTTATGTCTTAATGAAGTCTTGATTAGTATTGTGTATTAATGAATTTTATATCATATTAATGAATGTTATGTGATTGTATTGATTGCATGTTCTAGTTCATAAATGGATGAATGAATGACTGAAGTATGTAATTAGATGATTATGGGTACTTTAGATTGATGTTAGGGGGAGGGGGGTGAGGCCAGATGAGCTTCCACCTTCACGTGGTTGGCCTTGTTAAGTAGAGAATATTATAGTGTTCTTGAAACCAAGTGAAGCTCAAACTAACATAAAATGGACACTTTGCACTTGGTAGGTCTAAAATGATCCATGACTAATGCTGCCCATAACATGAATTTGTGAAATACATTCTGATATCACTAATTTCAACACTCTATTCGAAGCATAGGAGTGGCCTATACTCTTACCATGAATTTTGAGTAATGCCTCAGTCCCAATCCTTATTGAGAATCTTGTCTTCTAGCATATCTTTGACAAAACCTAGTACAAATTTTGACTCACAAGAAAAGTTGACCTTTATTCTCATGTTGGAGACATGACCACACGCTTTTACCTCCTTTCCCTTTCTTGAACTATACACTTGCTCACCATCCCTTGAAAATGGGTTTAGCATCAATGTTCTTGCCAATCCTCCTTAATTGATGTTTCAAACATGCCTCATGTGAAGTGTCCTCCAACTTGGTTATTTTTATGCAAAGCAACACTATTTGACATCTCCTTTTTAGTCTCAATTGATCTATTTGCATTTTGTAGTCATTTCAACTGCCCTTGAAAGCATGAATAGAAGAAATAAAATCAAGAAATTGTGGAATGAAGGAAAGTTTATGTACAATGAAACAACATGGGGAATCATAGCTATTGGGTTAGTTCTCAAATTATCTCTCATAAATTAGTCAAATATCAATATACATTTTTTTACCGATTCCGTTAAAAGAAGTTTGAGGTTCTTGGCTAATAGACATATTGTGCACATAATAATAGAAATGGATGATGAAGCCTTTGACCTTCAAACTTTAAATCTTAATGTGTAGCATTGTTGTCCCCAAGTCTTATGGTTTAATATTTTTAGCATTGATCTCCAATAGGGTGTGTGCATTCAAAATTGGGAGTTGATTCCTTTAGGCTATTTATGTTTGGATTTACCTTATTTGTTGTTGTCAACCAAGTCATAGAATATATTGAATTTTATGATATTTAATATAATATTATTACTTATTAAACTTCACCTGAATTTTATGATCCACAAGGTCTAATTCAAATTCAAAACTTATGATTTAAGTTGCCAATTCATTCCTATTCCTTATATTTTATTGTTAACATCTTCTTGCATGATTTCTTCTACTCCATTACTAGCTATTGTAACTTCAAGCATACGTTGACATTGATATAATTCCATCATTTCTTTTGGCATGTATAATTGCAGTACATGCTGTCTAGCCTTAAAGTTATAGCTATAGCCACTGGCAATGAAAAATGGGGTCATCCACCAAGCAATGCGGGACACTATAACAGTTGGCCAGAGGACACCCACTTCTTCAAAAGTGAAGGTGGAGAATGGAATTCAGCTTATGGACACTTTTTCCTCAAATGGTATTCTGACATGCTTCTCCACCATGCTGAGATTATTCTGGCAGCTATTGTACCCATTTTTAGTAGCACTGATGCAAAACTGGCTGCTAAAGTCTCTAGCATCCATTGGCTTTATTTAACAAAATCACACACTATAGAGCTAACCGTGGGTTATTACAATACTATATTTAATGATGGGTATCTTCCCATAGCTCATATATTTTCTAGATTTGTGTTAGATTTTATTTTCCTTGCTAGAAGTAATATTCAGGTGCAATCTATCTCTTACAACTCCCTATTTTGTTTCCATTGTACTTGATTGGTTTAGGTTTCTAAAGGAAGGGTTCAATTTGTGGTATAATAGGAGATGGCACACAACAATGGTGATGGATTTGGGGTGTTCCCAGCTATAAGATGATACAACTAACTCTAATTTGGATAGGAGGATAAGAACTCTTCAACTCCCTAATTGATTTCAATGCTGCCTCTATGATTGATTTTGTATATCTGATTTGGTCCTAGATATTTGTTAGATTTTTATTAGCATTCTAGAAGTAATGTTTAGGTGCAATCATTGTCCCTTATAACTCTTATTTTGTGTCCTTTGTACTTGATTTGTTTAGATTCCTAAAGGAGGGTTCAATTTGTGGCATGCCACAATGACATTAGGAAGTTTCACTAAATCCATTAAATAATACTATCAGATAGAAACTCAATTATATATATGTATTTAGAAGTTTACATAGATATTATCTTTATAGTTGAAGAATCAATCATGTGATATGTTTAGTGAGATTTAGACATTCACATGCTGCCCAATACACTCAACCCAAAAAGCACTAAGTCTTGCACGTGCTCCTTTACAAGATGCCCACCTTCTCTTCATATGTTTAATGTATTGAAAAGTCTTCTAGTACAAGTGGGTCATTATCCATGCTTCTTGTCTTTTGGATTCAATTTTGCAATAATAGACTTCAATTTCCTTTTATCACCAACCATAAGCTCTTGCAGTATAATGGAATATAGAGTTAGGGAACAAAATGACTAGTAACTGATGTTTAATACAATGGTATCAAATATATTTTAGAAGCCCATTTCAAAAATTTGTAAGCCTTTCCATATATCAGGCTTCACAGTTTATTTGAGGCTTCTCGAAATGGGTTACTGCAAGAAAGTTTAATGGAATAGAGAGCAACAAGATAAATGTAATTGTGATTGATGTTTGTTTTAGTGGTATCCAATGGATTTTAGAGATTCATGTCTAGTGATGGATCATTAAGATCATAAGTGGGTTTTAAAACAAATGGAGCTAGATTGGTACACTAAGAAGACCTTGCATTATCTTCCTCCTACAACATCATCATGTCTATCATCTATTATTGTTCTGGTATGTATCACTTTCCTTTTACTTTGTCCTGTTAATATTTGTCACTGAAGTTTTATGGTCCAAGTTTCTCAATTTGACTTCATAGCTTTTTCATCAACATTTCATACCATTATCAATAGCTAAGATCATATGTTCTTCAAAAAGAGCATAACTATATACCTTATGAGCATTATGTACAAATATTGCTAGCTATGAGTATTAATCCTCTTTTATGATCATTTTCCTATGAACTTGATTATCTTTCTTATCTTGGACTAAAAACATGTTTTATTGCCACTAAAAGTAGTGCTATCACTATGTTTTTATTGAAAGCAAATCCTACAATTGTAACTTGGAATGCTTGTTTTTTTTGGTTAAATTTTTGATGTAAGGGAATCAAAAGATATTAAAAAGTTTATTTTCAAAAACTTCCAATTGTTGTTGATTTCTTACTTTCAACACCACTTTAACTCATTTGCTTCATTTATCACAGCTAGATGAAAGGTCTTGAAGATGAACTTGAGCGCTAGACCCTGACTTACACTTTCTGGAATCAGTCTAAAAGAAAACTTGACATGCAAGGATGACACCCTATCACATTTAAAGATTTAGATGTTGATGGCAAATTTATGGAGAAGATCAAGGTACAATAGAAGTTTAAATTTGTTTTTTGTATTATTAATTTTCCCATTCAAATATCCCTTTGGGTGCTTTTTTTGAATTATTGTTTTGAATGATAGCTACAAGATTCATATCTTATTATTAGTTAAATTTATTTCTAACTGTGAATTTGTAGTAAAATAAGCAATGCTTTAGAAAACATTATATGATATGGAACATTATGGAATGCCAAATTTATTTATTTTTGTCTATCCCATACCTTTGAGAGAGAGACACAAGGTAAGCAAAGGATATATGAAGGTTAATTAAACTCAATGCAATATATAGCATACAAATTTTAGTAGAGACTTAGATAAATATGTTTGTAGTCTTCTGTTGAATGACTTATCCAGCTGACAGCCTAGAAGAGTGGAGAAATGTGATCAAACTTTCTAATGGAGTTGTTTGGGAAGATAGTAGCAATATTTCCTTCAGGGTGTTGCAGTATTCAATGATCATCTATAGTCCAAATGAAGTAGCTCATTTTATACTTTCACAACCCATTCATTCCTTATGAAGTAGCTAGAGTGATATAGGTGTCTGTCTTTCACCACATTAGTGCAAGGGAAGTTTCTTAGGCAAGTTTTCCTGTACATCCACTTCTTGGACATAGGGATGATGTAGGCATCTATCTTTCACCACAGTAATGTAAGAAAAGTCACATTTGGAATTGTATCCACACATCCATACCTATAATGGCTCTAACAAAATGCAAGGGTTGGCACATTTTTTAAACATCAATCTTAAATCTGATCTCTCATAAGGCTGTAACAATAACAAGGGAGTCACCCTTGGTTTGTACTTCGCATCAGAAAGCTACAAATTCTCTTAAACCCTTCAAATCCATGAAAGTCTCTACTTCATTGTTATTTTCACCAAGACTAACTGTAAATGACCATTCTATGAAAGAAAATGTCCTAACCCTCATAGGATGGTCTCAAACTAACATGTATCATACTATCCTAACCATTAGAATGCAAAAAGACTAACTATGCAAGGTGATGCCCTAACTCTCATACGATGGTCTCAAACTAACATGTATCAGACTATCCTAACCACTAGAATGTAGAATGAAAAACTGTGTAAGGTGATCATCGTACTTGTTATGATTGAAGGAACACTAATTATGAGGTTTGGTTACAGCAGTGAGCAATCTACCTAAACAACATTTTTTTTTATGATTGGGATAAGTTTATTATGTTAATCTAATGCTGAAACATCTTTCATTTAGTTGGAACTTTGTTGGAGAGTCATATAATGAGCAAGTCGTAATTAGATGAGGGTTTGCAAGAGCAATTTGGGGCTTTCATAGTTACAAGGTATATGAGACTGAATTGGTTGTAATTTGTTTTGATTGGGGTTAAACAACAACATTGTTGAAAGATTGAGGGCTAGAAGCCACATATGTCACACACTTGTTCTGTAAAAGTGGGGTCAGATAGGCCAAAAACTAGTGATAGTCATCTATTAGGGACATTTGGTCCAGAAATGAAAAGGATATGGTTATGTCAGAGATGGATGTGATGCTGGATTTAAAGATGCTGAGGTGTACCATTAGAGAGTGCTTCAGAATATCTTTTAAATTCCCTAATCTTGAGGAATTTTGGTTTGTTTTGGTTTGAGGTTAGTATTTTTCCTATTTTTTATTTTATTTATATCATATTGTCTGAATGCTACTTAAATTCAATAATTCTCTTCTTTTGTGTGAATTAGCCTTTAAATTTTGCATTTTGCATATGATTTGTTTCGGATTACTTAAGTGCAAGAGAAATCAGTATCACAGAAGCCTTGGTAATGGTGAAAACTTTATATATTCACTATTTTTCTCTCCATAAGATTGTAAGCATTTGCCCAATTGGATATGAGCTCATAGGTCCAGAAGCAATGAACAAGCATACACTTTTCCATCATAAGCTACAAGGTGCTTCTAGCTTAATAATAAATATTCTTCTAGCCTTGAATAGAATGTGTGAAGTTGTATCATTACTAATTGTTAGAATGTTAACTGAGTACATTTAATGTACAGTATCGAGTAGACAATAACTCTTTAGATAAAAAAAATTTATTTTGATATGTTCATCTGCCTTATATGAACTCAATCATATTTTAGTATTCAAAGGTGTGGAGTTTGGAAACTTCTGAATATACATGTAATATTAATTTAGTGAATTTTATAATAAGGTTCATAAAGACTAGATAGATAATGTGCAGGCACATGCCATGTAATAGATTTTCTCAAGTCAGATGCATCAGTTCACCTTGGATCATTTCACTGAAATCCTCAATGGACTGAATAAGAATTGCCACCAATGAGGACCAGGATTATGCACAAGGATCTCAAAACAGACTTATGCACAAGGAGAATAGAATCGCTAGAACTAAAGATACATTTTCAAATCCAAGTGACGAACAATAGGATTATGAGGATAGGCCTCTATCTTAATAGATCATCGTATCATTCATCTCTCTTGCATCTGTACAATTCTAGTTCATATCATTGAAACTACATTTACTCAAAATTCTTGTATCTAGTGATTTTCCTTAGTTTTTTTGCTACTGTCCACTCTCTTGAATGCCAAGAAAGATAGTAGTTGCTTGGCTTACAAAGATAAATTTATTCGCTAAAGACCAGGGCAAAAATTTAAGTGACACATCATGACATTATTTGACAAGGACAAATGCAATATACCAGTGAGTAAGAGCAAAATGCCTAATATAAAAGATTGTTCATGTTTTGGTAGTTTGTTTTGATTGGGCAAGATGACAAATTGATTAAAAGGTGGATTGACATTTTATTTGCTTAATTTTTTGATGGAGGATTCATAGTCCAGACGTGCAAGGCAGCTTGGCAGAAGCATGAAGCCTGTGAGCTACCAACTAGCAAAGGAACCAAGGAAACATTTTAGTAACTCTACACTAGTGCACTCATACAAGAGCCAAGGCGCTGGCCTCATCCATTATAATGTTAGAGCCTTGCACTCAGCAAGAATTGAACCCTAGTGGACTCATTAAGAACCATTCAATTTTTCACCAATAGATCAAGGGCCCATTGACCATTTGCTTAATTTTTTGTCTTGTAATTTTGAGAAACTGGACAATTGTTTATAAAAGTGACAAGAAATGTTTTTTTTATGTTGAATTTCCAATAAAATTACATGTAGAGTTGAACCACTATACATATTTACTACATTCATCTTCAAAGGTTGTCAAAAATCATAATCCTCCATTACTGACAAGGTTGTTGAAAATGCTGAAGAATTATTTTATCAAAGATTGTGGTATTCATAAGTACCAATGCTGATGGTGCTTTGGATGGGACTACTAGTTCTTGGAGACTGAATTGTCAAGGGTTCTCCCCTTATGGAAAACTTGTATCATGTTGCTACCAAATTTATTCAATTTTGTGATGCTTGTTCTTAGATCACATCCAAAATTTATTTTTCAAACATCAAGATTGCCATATGAAGGCTTTGGTCAAAACTTTCTAGTTTTAGATCTTCTGAACCTGATGTGTGTTGGATGGTTATTGTAGAGTTGAATACTCCATTTAAATATATGGGACCGATGAGAGGTTCATAGATCCAATTGATAGCCATTTTGATTTAATGGATTTCATTCAAGATCATGCTCTTTTGGATTTGGACATTTAGAGTGGCTCTTAGACATTATCAAATAGAAGGGTTAAAATTGATCATATCTAAGTTAGATTGGATCATGCTTTGTTTCTCCTGAATGCTTAATGTCTAATGCATGCTCTCTTTTATCTCTCTCATTGACTTTGACCACTTCCCCATTTTTTTCTAGTTGGAGATCTTGGGAAGGTCATCCCTTTCCACTTTGAAAAGATGTGGCTGAAGCTCCCTGATCGCAAAAACAACTTAAAGGTAGCCAGAGCATCAATATTGATGACACTGCAATGTATAGATTAGTCAAGAAATTTAGCTTTGTGAAACCCAACATGAAGAAATGGAATAAATCATCCTTTGATTTATAAGGAGTTAAACTATAAACATGTGATTGAATATTTGTACATTAAACAAAATAAATTAATTTCTAGGACTTTTAAATACATCTAAAGGAGGGTTGTATGAGGCTATAGGATGCGTGATATCTTATACTATTTTTATTAGTGACCTCAATTTTAAATTCTAGTTATAATTAAATTTATTTTGGAATTGCTATGTTTACAGCCATCTTTTTCCAGCGAAATATAGTTGCATCCAAATATTTTTCAAAATCTTGATATTGTGAGCTAACTGTAATAAGTATATATTTGCTTGTAATAAATATATTTGCTATCTTCTCCTTGATCATATTAATAGAGTCCTATTTAATACATTCAAATAGAAATATGCCATTTATTACTCAAAGGTTTTGTTTAAGGATAGAGTTTATTGGAATCTCCAAAGTTTTGAAGCTTGCCGGTTATTTTTGGCAGGTATTGGATGCAAAATTGCAAGTTTGCATAGGCAATTAAAGTGCAAACAGTTTCCAAGGCATGTGCCTCCCTTTTGGTTTTGGAAGGATACTATTTATAGATTATTTATAGAACATTCCTTCAATATTGTATGTTTGACATGATCATGAAACCCAATTTTTTTGTACAATTTGAAGGATATGAGGCATAGTATAGGGCCCTCTGGTTGGCTGCATATTACAACAATCTATACTATAATGCTTTTGTGCGTGATTTGTCATCAACATGCAGTCTCCAAGAGCATTTATGAAACTGAGTTGGCTGTCCAAATATGTCATGAGTGTCTATAGGTATGTGTCTATCTTTAAGATTGACGTTTCTTGGCAATTCAAATGAGAAAACTTAAATAGAGACAATTTTGCATCTAATTCTAATTCAAATCATACCAGGACTGAAATTTTCATGTACTTCTATTGTGATAATTTGATTTCCTTTGCCCATTTAAAGAGCTAGAATTGGAAAATTGGTCTTTAGTATAGTACACAACACACGATGACACCAAAATACTATCATGAATCTTGTGTCTCATTTTCATAGCTTCAGGGTAAAGTTATGGACTTCAACCATAATGTGCATTGAAGGTTTTAAATTTAGTTATTTCTAGAGTATCTTGATTTTTCAACATTTTGTTTCTTGACTATTCACATTTTGGGTTGACTCTACATTTTTCTCTTTTCTCATTCAGATTAACTCTTTGTTCCATATGATGATGCTTTGTGGGATATTGAAGCTTGTACCACTCACAAGGTGCTCTTGCTTTAACTAGCATTACCCTTGGATAATCATTCATTTAATGCAGCATAAGCCATTTCCAAATGTCATTAGTCTACTAATTTAATGCTTTGTGGGATATTGAAGCTTGTATCACTCACAAGGTACTCTTGCTTCAACTAGCATTACCCCTAGATGCTCGTTTGTTTAATGCAACATAAGCCTTTTCCAAATGTCACCAGTCATTAAATAAGCAAGGAATATATGATTCACAATGCTAGATTTTTAGAGCTTGTTAAGTTTATTTCTTTAGTACACTTATTGTACCTTATCTTTGTTTACATATTCACAATATCATCTTCATGACACTTTATGTTGTATTTTCCTAAACACTGTTACATTGTCTCTTTGGGATCCTTTGCACATGATTTGGTGTATTATTTGGTCTTTAATTAGGATTGTTGTTTGGAGATTGCAGTGTGGAAGAGTGTGCTCATTACTTGGAGACAATCAAAACATATGAGAACAAGCTAGCTGATAGTATTTTGGAGCATACTGACAACGGCTATCTATCACGAGTATTCTTCATACCTCTCTTGAATAAAAGTTGTGCATTGTTCATGTAGATTTAATAAAATGATTTATGTTTTAAGTTCAAATTTTCAAACATATAACGGTCATTTAGATTTTGGAGGGAAGTATTAGTTTTAGACTTGAACCTTTCAACCCAATGATGGTTGAATTGGTTATATTGTGAAGTCTTATATATGTAAGAGGGAGCGACTATTGCAGATATAGAAGAGGGAGTCGGGTGTATGGACTGGTGTAATACCACAAGCAATAAAACTTCAATTTTTGCAAGATTTCCTTGATCCTTTGGAGTCTCAAATCAAGTTGGTTTGCTTTATTAATGCATTGATAGGAGTTATTAACCATCCACATTTCTAATTGATTTTTTCCACATTGTGTTAAACTTGCTACCACACCAGTTGCAAAACTAGTGACTTCTTTTAACTATTTACTTTTTGCAATAGAATTTAAGAATAATGGAAATCATTCCATGAGTATGGGGGCTTGATATTCATGGAATGATCAGAATTGACTACATGTATTATAAGTTACTAACCAAGCACATGAAGGATTAAACAAGATAGGAGTGATCTCAGTTAAACAACATCATGACAATTGAACTATTTGTCTAGGACTCCACATTTTGCATGCATGTCTACCAGGGCAGTTGCAGCTTAAACAAATATATTCTCTCAATATATCTATTTTGTGCATATCTAGCAACCATGGCTTTTGATGACCACATTATGTTTAGGCACCCTGTCAAATAGTTCACATGACTTATCTATGCTTCCATTTTGCAACCATGTCTCCCAAGGAAAATGCTACTACTTCATCTACACCATCTAATAGAATCCTTTATGCTTTGATGGATGCCTATAGCATATCCCAAAGCTCTCATTCAATAGTTATGAGATGATCAATCAAGAGGAAACAGTTGAGAGCTTAGAGTGACACAATTTTTAGATGATCATATGAAATGAAATGGGCATGCGAGTAGATAGAAACTAGAAAGACATTGTGTACAGATGAAGGCATGAAATGGATGGTTTTCGAGCACTCAACACAGATACTCAGCATTCTATATGTATCATCATTTGAGATCAAATGGATGTGTGGGATTATATGCATAGTGAATAATAAAGGAGGGAATTGAACCTTCCCTGAGGCTTACACTTGTTGAGGTCCACATCAGCAATGGCCCTTCCTATAAAATTGCTATCGAAAAGCTTTCTAATGAGATAATGTGTTATGAGCTCTTCATTAGTGGGATGGAATGTGAATCTAGGAGGCAGTTGTGCATCACCCATATCATGACTGTAACTAAAGTTAAGAGCCTCTATTATTGAATTCTCTTCCCTATCACCCATATTCATTTCCTTTGCTATTCATGCTTCACATGGGAGTCTTTTTATATGATGATTTATTGTCAATCATGTCCATTCGCTACCAAAAAATTCATATTCTACAAATTCAAGACACTGGAACTTTTGTGGATGTGCAGGCCATTGGAACATACTGTAGGGAGGATGATGAACTTATTCTCAACTGTCAGACTTAGGCGAGTGATACAAATTGTAGAATCTTAACATATGGTTGTTCAAATTCTGTATCTCCTAAATGATTTTCTTTTAGCGTATAACTTGTTGTGCATAGTTGCCAAGTTTTCTTATTGTATCGGGCATATTAATGAAGAAGCATATTAGTCACTGTCGATATTTTTCAGGCATTCTATAAAACAGTTCACATGCCTTGCGTATGATATGAGATTTTGCATGCATCCTGCACTCTCTCATCTGGATGATGATGGATTATGGAGAGTGATCTGAAACGATGACGCTAAAAAACACACAATCAAATCCAAAATGAACTTGCATTACAAATGGATTGTGGAAATCTGATATTGTTGATTTTGCATGCATGTCTACCAGAACAATCACATGTTTTGTCCTGGTAGACATGCATGCAAAATCAACAATATCAGATTTCCACAATCCATTTGTAATGCAAGTTCATTTTGGATTTGATTGTGTGTTTTTTAGCGTCATCGTTTCAGATCACTCTCCATAATCCATCATCAGCCGGATGAGAGAGTGCAGGATGCATGCAAAATCTCATATCATACGCAAGGCATGTGAACTATTTTATAGAATGCTTGAAAAGAAATTTACACCCAAGCATTGGTAGAAATTTCTACCTTCAATGGTCAAAATTTTTGACCTTCATTGGTCGAAATTTATACCTTCAATGGTCAAAATTCTTGACCTTCATTGGTCGAAATTTCTACCTTTCTTTGTCAAGAATTTTAACCTTCTTTGGTCAAAATTTCCACCTTTTGTGGCCAATATTTTCTACCTACATTGGTCAAATTTTCTACCTTTATTGGTAAAAAATTTCTTCCTTATTTGGTCAAAATTTTGACCAATTCCTGATAGAACTTGCACAATAGCTATGGAAGTTTTTTGACCAAAGTATTGGTCAAAATTTTGACCGAAAAATTTCCGACCAATGGATTGGTCAACTTTGGTCGAATTTTGGTCGAAAAGTGGGTCAAAATTTTGACCAATAATGGTCGAAAAATGGTCTCAGATGTACTAGTGAATTAACATTTCATAGAAGAATCCAAAAGATTTATTCTCAATTATATAACATCACAAAAAAAGAAATCCGAAATCTTTAAAATTGTTTACGTGATAAAAATAAAATTACCTTACATACATACAACATGTATAAGATATGTGATTAATTTGATCATTTGTGCATGTATTTTGATATGAACTAAACAATGAATCCTTTAAATTCTATATTTTGAAAGATGAATTATAATAGTACTTACCAGTTGACATCCAAAGCATTTACTATTAATTAATATTTTTAAGTATTATTCTAAACACTTTAACTTTTTAAATGCACTAATTCAGTAAAATATTACCACTTTACACAATCGATATGAAAATAATATCCTAATTTAAAGATTTCATCGCATGAATATGATTAATCCTTATCATTATATGCTCTAAATATGATTCAGATTTAGGCAGTATTCTGTTTTGGACCCACATTTACATAAAGAAATGGAGAAAGTCCTCACTCACTTTAAGTGCCATGCAATGTAAATACAAAAGGAAACGGTTACACACAAACATGATAAAGATCATTTATTTCATCTTGTACAATTCCTCGCCCTCTGTTCCTTCATTCTTCCCTGCCCTCCATTCATAGATATGTGAAGGGTGTAAATTGAATAATAATAATAATAATAACCACCTTTTTCTTTTTTCTCCAAATACCGCTTCCTCATAATCAGCTTCAATCACAATAATCATAAGCTTAATCAGAAAACTCAATGAAGGGGCCCATTCAAACGAAAATTTCTCCCCCCATTAATCATTCACAGCAAAAGGATAAAAGATATCCTCATAACTTGCTACCAACGTGAGGATCTCAGAGTTTTCTATGCAATATAAAAGCCTGTATAAGAGGGTAGTATTTTCGAAGTTTGATACAAAACACTATTGAATCTATGTCATTGTAATGTATTGTGTACTGGGTTTGTATCCTTGTACTGTATACCGAGTCTTTGACTTTGTATTGTATTGTGTAGTGGGTTTATCACATTGCATTCAATTTGCATTGGGCATGTGTCACTATATTGTATCTGTATTGGGCCTATGTCAATGTATCGTATTTTGTATTGGGTCTATCTCATTGTATTATATTTTGTATCGATTATATCTCGTTGTATTGTACTCTGTACTGGGTCTGTGCTATTTACTATTGTATATTGTATTGTGTCTCTCACATTGTATTCAGTTTTCTACAGGGCCTGTATCACTGTATTGTATTTGTATTGGACCCGTATTGTATTTGTATTGGGCTTTTGTTAATATATCGTATTTTGGTATTCGGTCTATGCTTTGTATTGGGTCAAAGAGTGTTGTATTTTTATTGGGCCTGTGATATTATATCGTATTTTGGCATTGGGTCTCTCTTTGTACTATATTTTATATTGGGTATATTTCTTTGTATTATGCTGCGTATTGGGTCTGTGGCTTCTTATTATTATTTTATTGTATGTTGTATAAGGTTTCTTTCTTTCTATTACATATTATATTGGGTATGCTTCTATGTCGTTATAATGTGTATGGGACAATAATGATTATCATTCTGAGACTGGGTAGTATATACTGAATTCTTTTGCTTCTCCTATCCATTTTGTCAGTTCCCGATGTTTGACCGTTTACTCATTTATATTGTCTTTTTGGTCTTTTGATAAAAAGATCTCCTGCTTATACAGATCTGTTACCTGTATTTTTTCCATTGATAGCTCAGGTAAGACAAAGACAAGGAGGAAAACCTGTGATGATGATTTTACTGTTAAATTAGACAGCATTACGCCCAATATAGACACGTCTGTATGCTCCTGGATTTTTCTAATCATGTTGCGCTCATGCGTATTGATTTCTCCTTCTATATTAATTTCCTTTATTTTAGTGTTTGTAATGGTTTCTAAGGTGTATATAGAGCGAAATGTCCATGCTACCCACGTGCATATTTATATAGATATCTTTGATTTCCATGTATGTAATGGTCTACGGGGAATATAAAGATAGAAGGGGGTGACCATACTTTCTTATGACTGATTCAAATTTTCTTCAGACTCATATTCAATTGGTCATTAGATATTATACAATTAATCTTCAACTAAAATATAATTTTAGATGGGTGATATGTAAAATTGGAGTTAGAAATTAATTGAATTTTAGAATTGAGATTTGTGATATTGTAAAAAGTTTGATAAAAGTGATAAATTACAATAAAAAGAATTAAGGTTGCTTTAGTTTTATGGCATATGACAATTGATTTTTTTTTTATTATAGAAAGGGGCAAGAGAGTGTTGACTCATGCTACAAATAATAGACATTAGATATTTTAGCACAACATATTAACAACACCTAAGTGCCAAACATCCTAAACATATGATAATTGATTGTTAAGATCATGAGATTGAAATATTGATTTGGATTAATCATAAGAGATTAGGAGAGAAATTTTAGAAATAAAGGTCTAGTTCAAACTTGTAATATAGTCACTCAATATTTTTTTTAGTTACAATCTTGTCTATTATAAAACTTAATGATTTCTTTCATGCAAAATTGACATATGCAAAAGATATTTGACACTAATAAATGATAGTATTATTGATACAATGAGGTGTTATTAATTTATAGAAGCGAGAAAAATCAACTTCATTGATGATAATCAAATAGCAAGATTCATTTAACAATATAAATGTAGAAAAAATAAATTTAACACCAATATACATGACTGATTCAAACTATGAAAATAAGATTCTTTTACTTGAATTAAAAGTGTCTTAAATCTACAATCTTATATAAGTAATTTAAATGTCCAATCATAATTGTTAATGGTTAAGGGTCCTATCTCTTGATTTTATTTTACTTTTAAAATATTAAACTAAGGGATTAGATCCTACTTGCAATCTAGTTTAAGAGATGATCCTAATAGTCCTACTCATGGAAGATACAATTCAAGGGACAAGAGTATTATTGGATTAAAGTTGAATATTTACATAATAGATTGCAAAGTTTAAGATAAAAGTTAGTTAATGAACTAAAAGAGACAAGTTGAGTGCTAAAGAAAAGCATTACACATATTCATATAAAGTTGTGCAAATCATAGAGGAGTGAAAAAGTGATTATTTATTTTTACCCTTTGTACTCACTCTTTGATTGGTGTGCTCACAAATCTATTAGAAGTCATGCCAAAGTAAAAACATATGGGTCATTATAAAAATAATATAAATCTTCTAAAATTGAAAAGTATGAGCCATTAGAAAGTGTGTAAGATTTTCATGTCCTCATATTTTCCTTTATATTCAATATATTTTCATATGAATGTTATATTGCTAGATGAAAAACATCAACTTATATATAAATTTGAAAGCAATTAGGTGAT
This sequence comes from Cupressus sempervirens, assembly GCA_028749045.1. NCBI lineage: Eukaryota > Viridiplantae > Streptophyta > Pinopsida > Cupressales > Cupressaceae > Cupressus > Cupressus sempervirens. The sequence goes on from CM053785.1 coordinate 361,649,961, forward strand.
AGTATGCAAGATTATTTATTTATTTATTTTGATTCAATACCTCTAAACATAGAAGAAAGAAATAAAAATAAAACTAAGCATTGAAACAATTGAATTCCAACCAATATAAATGTTATGTATGATTGAATAGCACAACACTCCTAGAGAAATGAGACATCAATCGAATAATAAGGTATGTGTAACAAGAGTAACCAATTGCATACCATACATACAAAATGTCAAGTTGTTATGAATACATTACATAGTATTTAGATCTCTTTCATATCTTAAGTCTTGTTAATCCCATGTTATTTATTATCTCAAACAATCTTTCTCAAATATCTCTCTTAATAATGTTGACCACACACCATGTCTTAGTGCCTTTAGTTGTATAAATTCCTCATCAAGTTGAAGTCAAATAGACATCAATGACAATACATATTCTCAATAATATAGACTATGGAAATTGTTTAGATTAGGTGGACTTTACGCCTATAATTCACAAGCAAAAATAAGAAGTAAAGAGATATTTTGTGGTGGAGTATGTGGTAAAACAGCTCTAGACTTTGTTGAAGCTAAGTGAGAGGTAACAAGTGTTTTAAACAATTTGTAATATTTTTACTTAACTCAAATCTTATTGTTGTATTAAAATCACTTTGTCTCAACTTGGTTGTTCCTCTAATATAACCATTCTTTTAGAAGGTTTTTCTTTCTTCAATTATTTCTTAGCTTACAGATCAAATTATTGTTAATAGAGGGTCACATTTCTGTAGTACCATTTGCTGAGTGGTAGCTCTTAGGCTCCTTGCTTCTAGTAGACTGCCTAGCACATCTAAACCTCCATTAAAAAAATATAAAAAAATATTGTTAATAGAAGAAGAAATGGAAAGAAAAAAGGACTTGTGTTTACCGTCGTATATTCTTGTTAGATATTATAGATGAATGGTCCATGAGATTCTTTCCCAAAAATCTTGCTCAATGGCGTGCCAACTTGAAATCTAAGAAAAATGCAAGAAGATCATTATTGTATAAGTTTGTTAAATGGAAAAGGGTGTTTCTCGTTCTTTACATAAGTATGTTTTGCCTTTGAAGTTAGAGATATCTTTTAGCAGGCAGGCAGAGTGTAAGTAACACATGATAGATTCTCTGACCACTTTGTAGAATGATTAAAATATGCAGTTCCTTCTTAGCTTTCATATCTGATATCAACTTTTTTGAGTGGCATACAAGCAACAAGATCTTTATATATAATAAGTATTCGAGAATCCTAAGTCAATTTAATGATATTCTCTCCTCGCAATTCGTAATTCAAGACCTGCTTTTAACTTGGACAACTTTTTATTAGATTTTTACAGAGTCCAAGAAACTCGTTCTACTCAAAAATGAATGTCACATGAACATTAGTGTACTCGCTAATTTATATTTAGCAAATCCACCATTTTAAGACAAGAATAGGGTTGGTATAAATTGGGCCCTCGTTTTCATCTTTTTAGCAACATTATCTTTCCGTTTCACCTTCTTCAATAAGATATAGACAAAATAGCATGAGAAAAGTTCAAATGGAGAGCTAATTTGTCAAAAGAAATTAAAGAGCTAAGGCCATAGTCATGTTATACACTGAATGTTCATGAAACAGCAAAGGATAAAGTAGCCCACAAAATCAAACACAATAGCACAATGGAGGCTTTGATAACTATCCATAAAGAAGAGATCATTGTTAAAACGTGGGATTGGCGGCCGCACCAATTAATTAAAACTACTTTATCTCAATACAATTTCAATTACATTCTCTCTTTTCTTCATAGGTTGATATTGTTTTATTTTATGTGCCATCCAAATTCATGTTGACTAACTCCATCTGACATCCTTTTTACATTTCTATTCATTCTTGTCACTTCCTAATGTTTGACCTTGTATTCATTCAAAATCTCTTTTGGTCTTTCAATTTTAATGCAACCATGACTCATTCAAACTGTGCGCATTATCCTGAAGATTGAAGGCATTGGTTTTTGCTACCATGGCGAGTAAGAATCGAAGACAAAGTACAAAAGAAAATGTGATGATAACTTGATTATTCAAAGCCTATTCTTTAAACAAAAAGTGTAGATTTTAACAGTGAGAAACTTTGTTTATTAATCATGGCACCCACCGGCCTATAGTGGCCAAACCAATACCATTCATATCTTAAAAAGTTTTTTTTAGAGTTGTTCTATATAATTTGAAATAAAAAATTCAACCATTAGGCATAGTGAAGTTAATTGGGTGGCAGAATTCAGAAACTATCTAGAATTTACTATTAATACTCAACTGCAAAAGCTGAGGTATAAAATATTAAGAAAATACTAGTTAATTGCATGATCAAGGAAGTTTTATCAGGGATTAGACATTTGTATATTCTTAAAATTTTGAATTCGCTGTTTGGATGCACTAAATAACAATTGGAATAGGAATAAAATTGGAATACGTATTGCAATTTTGGCCCAAAAATGAGGATTTTCTATTCTACCTAAATAGGTGGAATAGAAATATGTATTCCTATTACAATTTTTTTTATATTTTAGAAAATATAATTTTTTTAGTCCGTGAATTCTTGAACAAATTATGGGTGAACCAAACAAGAAATGGAATACATAACCCCATTATCTATTCCAGAATAAGTATTCCTAATCCCATTTTTATATTCCCGCAGCCAAACGGACATCTTTGTTATTGTATTGATACATGTTTAGTATTTAAAAGGGATTGCAAAAAACTTGGATAAAAACATGGGAAGAAATATTTTAGTGACTAATGCAGATCAAGCAGAACTATCTACTTTTTTTATAATAGAATGAAGGCAACCAAGGAGAGGACTTAATTTCACAGTTTTCTTGAGCTTAAGTTTTTTGTCCTATTGAAAAATGTGAAAGGTGTTAAATTCTATATTCAATATATAATATCTTAAGTTAAATAAAATAGCACGTAAAATTCAAATTGATATGAAAATAATAATGAGGACAACATTGAAAAAAGAAATGTCAAGAGATATCAATTTAAAATAATTTAAAATTGAATATACTATAGCAATTTTTTATTTTAACTTTTAAAAAATTGATAATTTAGATCTTCAAAACTTCTAATTTTATTGAAATTTATATCTTTATTTTAATGTGGTGTTGATTAAATTATTGTTAAAAGCATATTATGTTACATATTTAAATTTTGAACTATAGATGGATGGCAAATTTAAGCTAATAAGGTAATTGTTAACATTAACATGTTCACAACATCACACTCCACTATTTCTTCCATTGTAGAATATCTCTTGACCTTAATCAATTTCAAAAGAGTTATAAGTAATGGAAGTGAAAAGAATGTCTATATACAAAAAATAGTATATCATTATTACCTCTCTTCTAGTTAATATCATTATTATTTTGTATTCTATATGTAACTTAGAAGAGGGAACTTCCTCATGTATTAATAGTGAAGTTTTATAGTTTTATAAATGGATAAAAACATGCATGTTCCAAGTAGTGACAACATTGCATATTGATAGTAGTATGATGTTGCAATTGATTATATATTGAAAGAACACCATGAAGATTCAAAGAAGAGAAATAGATGGGGAGAAAATATAAACAATATATATATTCAACCTAAAAGAAATTAGTAATTTGAATATTGAAATAAATATGAATGGTGAGAGAGGGGGATCCGAAAATAAAATATAATTTCTTTAAGTTCATATTGTATACAAGAATTGTACTAAGAAATAAATTAATCTAAGGACCAAGAGTTTTGTTATAATATTTTAATAGATCAATGGAAATAATTGTATTCTGATGAGTAAGTAATACATAGATTTTGTAATATTATTTAAATTCAAGTTGGGGTATACAAAATTATTAAATGATATAATGAATGCCAAAAGTATTGATTTGAAAGATATAAACATGTTTATAAGGAAGTGACAGAAGGAAGTGGACTCTAGAGTGAAAGTGTTGTAGGGACTTCTAAGCATCATAACTTTTGACTGCGATGTGGCATTTGCTAAAATTTCATTGGTGGTTTTGTCAGGAGAACATGTGTGAGTTTCTAACATAGCTATGATTTGTTGGTGACCATTTAAATATTTTTTTCAAGAGCTCAAAAGTCCGTTACCCCTAAACTTAGCTCTACTAATGTTTTTCTTCACTTTTTGCACTGAGTTTCTTGTAATAATTTTGAAATTATATTTCTAATTTTGAAGATTAGCTAATAATTCTCTCTATTAGTTTTGAGAAACCTTAGGAAAGAATCCATATTTCTGTGACCTTATTTCAAAAATTATCAGAAAAATGGAAATATTTAGCAATTGTTAAAAAATGCCAAAAGGGTAATTTCCTATTTTTTTAGCTTTGGAAGATTTTTTGTTATTTTAGGATTTTTTGAACATTGTAGAAGGAGCTGTCTAAAAGAAAAATAACTAGAGATTGAATTTGCATTGTTGTTTCATGATTCTGGTTCAATAACAGATGAATTAATTTGAATATATATCTATGTCGTATCATTTGGTATCAAAGTGGAAAGATGATTGAGGGAGGAAAAGGAAGAGGGTGTTATCCAAATACAAAGTGTGGTATAGAATCTACAAAGGGAAGTTGTGGAACTTAAAAAATGATTGGAAAATCAAAGGATACAAGAGGAGAAATGAAATCTGACAAAGAGGCAATCAAAGGGGTGCTAATCAAGATGCATAACTTGAAGAGGAACAAGTGAAAGATATAAAATTTGAAGAAAGGATGGTCAGAGACTTAGAAGGAAACAATAAGTATAGATTTTTTATAATATAGAGGTAGTCTTTTAAGCATGAGGAATCACTAGAATAGTTGGATGAGATGGGAAAGTTCTTTGAATTGAAGCCTGTGATAGGGGAAAGGAAGATTAAGTCTACATATAAAAAACTAAATGGCTGTGCAATGATATGGTGGGATCATATCCAAAAGGAAAGAAAGATATCAATGCATGGAATAAGATGGAGGAAAAGCCGTTAGGAATTTTCTTTCCCATGGATTATTCATAGAACATCTTCCATTGGTTTCAAAATTTTGGAGGAGACCTTGTCTTCTATGAAAGGTTACACAAATGTACTGTACAAGTTACCCATGTATTTTAAACATCAAGAAAATGATGAGAAGAGTGAAGCCAAGTCTATGAATGGCCTAAATACACTATTTAAGATGAGTTGATCTTGCATCACGTCAACAACATGGAGGCGACCTATCAATTGGCTCTAAAGATTGAAGAAAAATAATGTAGCTAATAATTTGGAGGAGAAAAGGAGGATAAAGGGGAACATCGACCCCATTTTGAGGAGGTTCAAATTATGGCATGGTAGATTCATCTCATGGGCTTGAAAAACAAGAAAATAGCCAACAAGATCCTCATAACCAAGAAAAGGGAAGAGAGGTTCAGAAAGGAAAAGGTTGTGGAAGCACAAAAGGATGGGAAGACAAAAGGAAGGGCTTTCCCTTATTTTAGGTTTGGAGAGGAAGGATAAATGGATTTTTATTGCTCAAATTTTAACATGAAAAAAGAAATCAAGCAGGAGAATTCATTGTTAATCTAGTTCAAATTAAAAATGTAGCACAAGAGGCAAAACAATAATTTTCACTAGACCTGGGAGAAATTATCACGATGAGAAGAATAATGATTATTTCAAAGAAGGATCAAGTTCAACACAAGAGCTCTAAATATTCATGGCTTTGAATAAAAAAGTACAAACCTATGTCACCCTTTTATAAAGGTAAGGCTAACAAAAGTACAATTATTCAACTTCAAGACAAAAATGTGGTATTATTATTTAGAATTTGAAAATGACGTACACTAATGAAATGTGTGGAAATGGATAAAGTTTAGGATTATTTATTTTCATGATTATGGCTATAATGATGGCTCTATGACTATGGTTGGGAGACACCTAAAACTTTTGGTTAATGTTATAGATGACATTATGGGGCTTATCTCTAGAGGGATGCATTTTTTTATGACAAAATTTTCAATGAAATTGTTGTTAAGGGTTTTCCTAAGATGAGGGAAGAGTGGGATAAAATTGTTAAAGATTTTAGGGGTGTTTTTGCAATATAATATTTCAAATAAATTTGAAAAAAAATGTTTTTGTTGTAATCATGTAGTACATTACCCTAGACAATCATTATGATAGGTCTCATTCTTATCATTTCGTTCTTGTTGATCATTTTGGACACAAAAGGAGAGTGTTTTTCTATGTTAACTTTTGTACTCTCTCACCCCAAGTATCAATTATCACATAAAGAAACCATAGGAGACAATTTTGCATCATGGCATTTCCATTCTTATCTTTGACTGTATTGAAAAAAATATTCCATCTCCTATTTATCCTTCTACTGTGGACAAGAACGGTCCTCATATGGAGCTTGCTAGTAGAAAAGGTAAGGGGAAATAGATTCTCATTGAGCTAAAAGTGAATTCACCCCATTTAGGCAAGAAATTGAAAACTACTATAGAGACAAAGGACATAGACATTGAGTGTGAGGGTGCAAGCATGGAGGATTTAGTGAACACTACAACTATTGATTAGGGAGATAGTAGAGTAAGCTCAGATGATGGTGAGAGTAGGAAGGAGTCTTATGGCTTGGTTGAAAGGATTTTCTCTTTCTAAGTATTCCCTAATCCTTTTAACCCTAATTCCCTCTCTCCTTTTCCTTTACATGGTGAAAAATATTCATTCCCCCATATTAAGATATAGCTCAAGAGAAAACTATGACTATAGAGGATAAAGAAGATACCGAGAAGGAAGCCACTATCCTAGTAAATTATAATGATTTAATGGTGTTTGATACCCCCATTTCTCCTCAGAATGTGGCTAACATGGTTAGAAGGAACAAGAATTAGGAGGAGGATGGTTCTTGGCCTGAGGTAAATGAGAATAAGGAGGTATAAAAGTGTATCAACCTCATCAAGATAGTTGATCTCAAAGAGGTTAATGTGAGGCTTCTAGAGGAGGATTAGAGGGATATGATGTTGGATCCACCTTTTGGCATCCTTTAGATGATAAAGGCTATGTCCATGTTCTCTTTCTAGTTGGAAAGATAACATTTCAATTTCATTAAGAATCTAAGTATGAATTTCATATACCTCAATGCCAAGTTTGAGGAGGTTCAGAGTTCTCTATAGGTTGGCCACAAGAAGGTAGAGGTGGATCATGTGGAAGAAATGAATAAGAAGATTGAGTATTTATTGCGAAGAACTGATAAAATGGAAACTTCCATCAGGGGTGTTCTTAATAGTTGCAAGGATATTATGTCTACCTCTTTGAATTATATCCATAGGCATGTCGGTAAAGTGGATCATGACGTTGGAGTAATGTTGGTGCTAGATCTAAAAGTTGGTGATTATGTTGGTCATGTCATTGGGCTTGGCAAGCATACTTAGTCGGGCATGAAGAAGAAGTAGGCTGTTGATAATCCTTAGGACCTCCTTGACATCAAGAGTGTTGTGCATAGGATGGTAGATCTCATAGACAAGATGGAAGCTATCATGAAGGAGCTGACTAAACTCTTGGCATTCTTTATGTTACATGTTTTTTGTTCGTTCCCTATCTGTGTCTCCTACTAGTAGTGTCTAGTTCACATTTTGTTTTTTTTCTTTTTTTTTTTGTTATGGTGTTTTTGGTTTTCCCAACACTGAGTCTTTTTGGTGCTTAGGTGTAATCTTTTACCTTATAATTGTGTGAAGTTTTGGATCCCCTTCAAACGTATTTTTTCTCATTAGTCAAAAGCATTACAAAAAAAATCCAAAATATTTAAAATTATATATGTAATAAAAGTAAAATTTTCTTCAATACAACATATATAAGACACATGATTTATTTTATGATAATGCCAACCAATATTATGCATATTCGAGAGTCCTCAACTCCATGCATATCATTGTATGAACTAAAAAATGATTGTTTTTAAATTTATATTTTGAAAGATAAATTATAATAGTACCTACCCATTGACATTAAGACATGTAGTATTAACCGATCTTTTAAAGCACTATTCTAATTCCTTTGACTCTTTAAATACACCAATTCAGCAAAAGATTATTTTACCTTTTCACAATATAAATGAAAATAAGTTCCTAATTTAAAGATTTTATCTCATAAATATGATTAATCCTTGTCACTATGTGCACTAAAAATGATTCGCAATTAAGCAGTGTTCCTTTTTGGACCCACACTTTAAAGAATTGTGGAAAGTCCTCACTCCCTTTGAGTGAGACGAAATCAAAGCAAATTTATAAGGAAATACAGAAGGAACTGTTGTACTAATCACAAACACGAGAAGGTTACTTTCTTTCAACTTGTACAATTCATTATCCGCCGTCCATAACCACTTTTTTCTTTGAATACTTGTTCCTCATAATCATTTTCAATCACAACAATAATAAGCTTAATCAGAAAACTCAATGAAGGGCCCATTGAAAGGCAAATTTCTCTCCCCATTAATCATTCACAGCAAAACGATAAAATATATTCTCATAAGTTGCGACAAATGTGGGGATCTCGGTTTTTTCTATGCAATATAAAAGCAAACTCCATTGTCTTTCCATATGAAGAATGCTTCTACTTTTATGTATAAGAAGGTAGTATTTTCGAAGATGATATAAAACAAGTATAGAGGCTCTGGTATCTATCAAATGTGAAGAGATCACGGAGACAAATATGGGATTTATATAAACTAGCTGAACCCAGTAATCATAATCACTTTATAAACAATAACCTAACAGACTATAAAACACTATCGAGTCTTTGTCATGTATTGGAATTGTACCCTTGTACTGTATACCGGGTCTGTGTCTTTGTATTGTATTGTATAGTGGATCTCTCACGCTGTATTTAGTTCAGTAGTGGGTTGGTATCACGGTATTGTATTTGCAATGGGCTTGTGTTATTATATCGTATTTTGTATTGGGTCTATATTGTCTTTGTATTGGGTTTGTCTCTTTGTATGATATTTTGCATTTGGTATAGCTCTTTGTGTGATACTGTGTATTGGGTTTCTTTCTATTGATTATAATTTATATTGGGTATGTTTTCCTATCATTGTATTGTGTATGGAGCAATTATGTTTATCATTCTGAGACTTAGTATATATAGAACTATTTTTATATTTTTGTATTGTGTATGTTTCTCAATCATTGTATTAATGTATGGGATAATAATGATTATCAGTCTGAAACTGAGTAGTATATACAGAATTCTTTTCCTTCTCCTGTCCATTCTATCAATTCCCAAAGTTTGACCGTTTACTCATTCATATTGTCTTTTTCGTCTTTGGATAAATGTTCTCGTGCTTGATACAGACTTATTACCTGCATTTTTTCCATTATTATTTGTTTTGGTGGCAAGTGATGCTTCAGGTAAGACAAAGACGACAAGGGAAAACTCTGATGATAATTTTAATGTTAATGAGACATCATTACGCCCAATATTGACACGTCTGCATGCTCCTGGGTTTGCCTAGTCATGCTACGATCATGCGTATTGATCTATCATTCTAAATAAATTTTGTTTGTTTTAGTGCTCGTAATGGTTTCTAAGCTGTATATAACCACGTGCATTTTCATATAGATATCTTTCATTTCAATGTTTGTAATGGCTTATAAACAATATATAGATAGAGGGGAATGTAATTGAAAATTTTCTTCAATTTAATATTTAATCGTTCCTTAGATCTTGAAGAATAATTTTCAATTTCTTAGTAAAGGATAAAATATATTTTATGATTGATTAAGCAAGTTTAGATGGCTAATAGTTAACTATCGGAGTTAGATATTATTATTTTTTAAACTAATATTATTGATATTATTGAAAAATAATAGTAGAAGTAAATGACAATTGATTACTAATATCTTGAGACTGAAAGTTGATTTGAATTCATGATAAAAGACTTGAGAGATAATTTCTAGAAAGAAAGGACTAGTTCACACTTATGATATATTTATTGAACGATTTTCTTTGATACGATCTAATCTAGTATAAAATTTGGTAATTTGATGCATGCAGATTTTATTTATGCAAAATTTCCTTGATTATAATAAATGTGGTGTAAAAAAACTCTCTTGGAGCTATTTATTTATAGAGGAAAGAGAAATCAACTTCATTGATGATGACTAAAGACAAGATTCATTTAACAATATAGAATAAAACTAAATATTGATAATTCTAATTATTTTTGATAAAAAATAAAATTGATTCCAATATACATAATTAATTCAAACTATGAAATAAAAAGCCTTTTAATTGAATTAAAAGTGTCTTAAATCTACAATATTTTACATATAATTTTATTTTTAAACATAAATACTAATGGATAGTGATCATATCTCTCAATTTATGTTAGTTTTTAATTTTGAAACGAGGGGACTAGATCTGATTTAGAATCTAGTTTGAGAGATAAGATTGGTGCAGTCCCTTATAATCCTAGCAAACATAATTTTTTCTTTGATAAAAGATAATAGACCTATACTTTATATTAATATGAAGTAATATATCTACAATATTTATGAAGACCCAAGATTAACTACAATGACATACATACTTAACCCAAAAGTGAGTTTTCCAGAGATTTTGTATTTGACCATCTAAAACCCCTAACCTTTTTGCAATGCATACAATTTTTTTTCAAAAAGATTTACACATTTTTAATATTGCATATATCTCCATTTGAATTTACAACCATTTACCACACAACCCAACTAGATACCAAGCATGGAAAACCAGACCCATACTATATGCATACTGCAAACAAAATGAGATAACTATATTGAGATATTACATACATATTAATCAAAATGAATGAGACCCAACACATTCACTAATCACCACTACCAAAAACTCTTAAATATTCAATCTCTTCTTCAATCATGATATCTTTAACCTTTGCATCAGTGATTGAAGAATAGGCATTTGAAGCCCTTTTATGAGTGATTAGTGGATTATGATCCAATTGAGATGTAGACTCCACCCCATTGTAATATACAGAATAGAGTGCAATGTTCAACACATATTTAATGACCTAAAAGAGGCAAGATATGTTCTCAAATATTATATGAAATATCTTCATTCTTGGTGTAAAACACAGAGGCACAAACAAGTAATTATGTATGTTTTTCCTTTACATTTGTCCCTGGTTTGGTGTGCTCACATGTCCATGAGGAAGCATGACAAAGTAGGAAAATAAGTGAGTCATTATAAAAATTATATTAATCTTATAAACTTGAAAATTATGAACCATTAAAGAGTGTATTTTTCTGATGTGCTCCTTTTTCCCTCTATTTCCAATAGGTTTTTATAACATTGTCTATTCCTAAAGAAAAAATTTCAACTTATGAAAAACTATATATGAATTTTAAGAAAACTAGATTATAGTATACAAGATTAATCTTATTAATTACAAATCAATATCTTCATCAAAGATACAGGAAAACTTTAAAACTAAACATTAGAATAATTAAAGTGTGACTAATATAAATTTTATGTATGATTGATTAAAGAAACTAAGATAAAATTATATATATTCAGTGTTCCAAATTGTAAGTCTCTAATAAGGTGTGTAATTCCATGTTATCTTGGCACTAAATTTGGTGTCTCTCTTTATTTTATGTATTATAGGATTTCAATGTAAATTTAATTTATAATTAATTCAAAATATAATTCCTCTTCTATGTCAAATTCATCAAAATTCTCTATGGGACCTTGATTAACGAGTTTCCTTTGATTATTGTATCCACTCTATAACATATTTCTTACACATTCCTTATTTTAGTATATGCAGCCTTATATATCTTTTCCCAGCATTACAACTCAATTTTGCTCTTAATTTTGACCTCTCCTTATTTTAAGATATGTCGCCTTATATATCTTATCCCAACATTACAACTCAAATTTGCTCTTAATTTTGACCTCTCCTTAGAAATTTGTGCCTCAAATTAAAATATATATAAGCATTGCAGGGAGTAGGATGACATGAGATCCCCACTTCTACCAATCCTATTTCAGATTTGAAATGTGGAATGGTTACCTTGGTTAAGTAGGAATTTCAAACCCACCTTGGCTTACTCTTAAATTTTATGGAGTAAAACACTTGAGAAGGGTGCATGAGAGTTATCCCATCTCATTTGATGAATAAAAGTAATGAATAAGGATTAGCTCTACAATTTGAAAATAGTCTATGACCTAAGGATCTATGAATAAGTAAAATCAATGAGCATGGAGTTTACATATATGCATTACCATCAACATGGAAGTTTCAAGATATATTGGAGGATAATAATAAATTACAAACTAAATAGACTTTATTGAAAATCACTTTTTATAGTCATTTTTTACAAACTATATGATGCATGTGTTTGGAAAGCATAATTTGATCTAAATGAAACTATTATTTAATATCCTCTTGGAAATATTTTTAACATGCTCAAGATTGATGGTAATGTATATTTGTAATTATTTCTCAATATTTTATTTATTATTATTTCTAAGTGGGCATAATTACTATTTTTCATGCCACTATGTATGAAAAGCATATTTTATCTAAAATTATCAATTTTCTATAATTTTTCAAAGTAAATAAAGTTATTTCTACTTTAATTCTATATAATTTTTGTCTCAAAAAATGTAAAATGAAAAAATGTTGTTCTCATTAAGTAAAGAGGGATAGGTTCTAAACCCATAACAAAAGTAACATCAAGTTGATGGATATTAGGAATAAGCTCATGAGTCGTGACCCTTACAAAAGAATTGTAACAATTAAAAACTTAGAACAATGGACACAATAACAAGAAGAAGAAAAATGGGGTAAACCTAGCCACCCATCAGTATCTATCAATCTAAATTCAAAAGAGTAGAGGGCATGAAACAACAGAATGCCCATTAGTACAAAATAGCACAACACCCTCCAGGAATCTACCAACCATGACCAAATCTAGAACAAACAACAAAAAATACCACCACCTATAGCTACCACTGTGACTCATTAATATTATCAAGGAAGGGGAAATTTTTAATGGGAAGGATCAAAGTCACCTCACCTAACTTAGGAGATAATTAGGAAATTTTCTATGAAATCTTAACCTTCCTCCCTTCTTTTTCTTTTCTACTTCCTCTCCTTAAGATCATATTTTATTCTAACAATAGAATACTCCATCCTCTTCTTAAGATCCTTTAGTTGGACCCCAAAATTCTCTCGTGAGGCCTTCATAAAACTAAGGTTATTAAAAATCTCACATTGTTCCTTCTCCATGGGAACCATTGAGTGGATACATGTGGTGTAGGAGCACCTTGACAAAGTGACAATATCTTGATGATGCAAGAGGAACCTAATGAACTAGGACCATAGATAGAGTAAAATGAATGTTTCATGTGTGATAGAGTTGGGCACAACCTTAAAGGTCCTAAGAATTAAAATTAGGTCATGAAAACCCTCTACTGTAAAAAAAAGCAATCACAATCCTAAAGTTGTAATATTTTCCCATATAAACAAGTTGGGGATTAAAAGTTTAAATATGGGGGATTAAGGGTTTAATGGTTGAACTATGTTGATAAGATCATTAAAATGCATTTTTAACATGATTTAATCAATATTAATAACAAGATATGTAAAGTTTTGAAATTTGGAAAAATTCTTGTCAACTTGGAAACATAAACACAAATACAACTAAACAAATAAACCTATAAGAGTTGGATTTCCTAGGAAGCTATGCATAGTTAGTAGGTGGTTGAAGGTCTAGTTGGATTCTTGGAGTATATAATGAATACATTTAATGAACTAATACCGAGACAAAGAGGCCAATGAATGTATTGGAGTTTGATTGAATTGGAATTGAACAAAAGATTAAGTTTTCTCTTGCATTTTCATTTTTCCTTTTTCTATGATAGTCCTTTATGTGCACATTTTTTATCATTTAAACATTTATATATCAAAGGATCCTTTTATGAGGAATATTATGTGATTTATTATGAACATTGTCACATTGGAATCATCCTATTTGGCTTGCTTTATTCAAAGATCTTTTGATTAACTTGATAACTAGTAAAACCCTTGGCAAAGGAAACTAGAGGGTTAATTAAATACAACTTCCTCTTATATGACATGGAATTAAACCTTCCACATGTGTAGGTATGTTTGAGAGAATGTATTTAACTTGTATAAGGAATTGAAATAATATCATACATTAAGGGATCCTAGGTGTTTGAAGGGAACAAAGTGAGTGCAACTTTCTCAGTGAGGAAAAATTGTCACTAATTTTTAAATTTAGGTGTGAGGACAATATCTCCTTATTCCACCATAAGATTTTGTTAGATTTGAATTTTTTTTTGGAGTGGTGGGGGGTGGGGGGAGGGGGGTGGTGGCGGGGAACAAATTGTGGCTCAATTTAGTGTTTGGGTCCATAATTTAAATTAGACTTGATGAGTCCTTGGAGATTTTTCTAAATATGTAGCTCTGCATCAAAGTGGTATCAGAGAGAGAAGATCTAAGATGTGCTAGTTGGAATCATAGATAGGTAAAGATGGATGTAAAAATATTATTAAAATATAGCCATTTCTTTTAGGTTAATAGGCCCCAACATCGAGACTAAAAATTTTGTGATACCTTTTTCCCAATGTGAAATTTTAATTCACCTTGTTCCCTTTAAACACATGTTATCCCTTGGATGATCTTCTTTCAATGACTTAGGTAGGTTATATAAATTCTCTACAAAATCCCTACAGATTTTGGATTTTTTAATTCTACATCAAGCAAGAGTAAAGTACATTTGATCAACCCTCTAGTTTCCTTGGTGAGATTTTCAATAGCTATCAAATAAATTAAAAGATTTGAATAAAAGAAACCAAAAAGGATGAATCCAATGCCAAAATGTTCTTAATACATCACATAATCTTCCTCATACAAGGATCCTTTAATACATAAATATCTTAATGATAATTTAAGTGCAGATAAAAGACTATTATTGTACAAAAGAAACATGAAAATGCAAGAGAAAATATTTTATTCATTTCCAATTCAATCTAACTCCAATACAATTGTTTCCCTTTTTTGTAAGGCTTAATTATTTAAAAAGATTCATTGCATAATCAAAAAGTATTACCAAGCCTTCAACCACCTACTAACCATCCATAACTTCCTAAGAAATCTAGCTCTTACAAGTTTATTTGTTTAGTTGTATTTGTGTTAATGTTGCCAAGTTGACAACAATATTTTCAACTTTTGAAACTTTACATATCTTGTTATTTATTTTGATTAAATCATATTCAAAATATTTTTTCATGATATTATCAGCCTATTTCAACTATTAAACCCTTAATTCCCAGCTTTTAAACTTTTAGGCCCTAACTTTCCTATATGGGAAACTATTAGAACTTTAGCATTTTGTTTGCATTTTATTACACTAGAGGGTATTAATGATCCAAGTAAGATACCTTAGGACCTTTATGGTCATTCCCAACTCTATCACCCATAAATTCTTCATTTCACTCCATCTATGGACTTGGTTCATCAGGTTCCTATCGCATCATCAAGATCTTGTCACTGTCTCAAGATGCTCTTGCACCATATTCCCTACCTTGAATATTTTCGAATTCCTTTATGAATTATCTGCACCAAAAATAGAATTAGAAAAAAAATTATCTTCACCTTGGGATTGAAATTTTCTTCATCATTTCATCTTATCTTTATTTTTCCTTTGTCTCCCTAAATCTATATTGCCTCTTTTATCTTGACTTTGGGTTTTCCTTCTCTTGGAAATATATGCATATTTGGTACTCCTTGTCATGCATTAGAAACTCTAATATAGCACTTATGACATCTTCCATTGCATATTTCTACAAACTCACCCAAGATGCCTTCTCAAGACATGCATTATTTCTATTCATCCTTTCTCTATGCTTGGAGAATAAATTATCAATGAAGCCTCCTCTTGGCTCTTTAGCACCACTTCTAACTGAATGCATGCCTCTTCTCCATATAAGAAATCTTCAACCACCTCATTACCATTCCATTCTCCTTGGAATTTGAATTTTTCATTCACCTCCAAGGCTATATCATTAGTCTCTAAACTCTTTGTCATAGGGGTACTTTTCAGCATTGTACCCTTCACAACATTTAAAAGATGTACTTTTGTCCCAATAAAAACCATTTAACCATAAAAAATTCATTCATGACTTCTTCCAATGTTGTCTTCACCATAAACCTCTTCTTCCACATCTTCTTGAACCTTTTCAACAGTAGGCTCTTCATCTTTTTCTTTAACATTTGTCACTTCTTTAGCATCCTCAACCTTTTCATCAATGAGGACTTCTTTCTATAACATTTCAAAAAGTATCTTCATTATTTTTTCAACTTTGTCTAAATATTTTTTGATTCTTCAAGTATATATTTTAGCATCTTCTTTTCTTTATCTATTTGTTTCCTCTTTTCTTCATCTCTCTTCTTATTTCCTTCATCTCTTCTCCTCTCATGATCTAAGAATTCTTTCATAAAATTTTCCAATTCTCTTTTGGACTTTGTAGTCAACATCTTATAATCTATCTAGGATTCCAACTAGAATATCCCATACCTTTTGCTCACTCTGATATGAATTTGATGTAGAGCCCTTTGTGGTTACCTCCAAGGAACATTATTTCAACTCAAGGACTTCAAAATAGGTTTCTACACCCTTTAGTAACTAATAATATTTCAATAGCTAGAATATCCCTTTGGACTAAACCCTTAAAGGCAAAGAGACTACACAATGAACCCAGTAATCCACAAGGCTTATGCACTCCTCCATTAGGACTCCTTTGTACAATATTTCTTAATCAAATTCCCAAGACCCAAGACTCATTGAAAACCCTCCTAGGTTCTCTTACAACTTCTTACAAGTTATTTTAATAGACACTAAGTTCCAATACTCCACCCATAATGCTGCAAACTTGAAAACATGCTTCAAACTAGGCCAATTTTTTAGGCTAGCCCTTCTAAAACTGTTTTCTCACTTTTCAAAAAAATTTCCCAAAAAACTTTCCAAAAAAATTGCATTTTACAACACGCATTTTGACATTGTACAACATAGTCAAAACTTAGGTATGACTCTTTTGTACCAACTTTACAAAATTAGACAAGTAAACCCAAAATGAGGGCTAATTAGGCCACTTTTACAAAGAAAGTAGAGGAAAAAATCAACACCCAACCTTTTAAATTTGTATTGTATCTTAAATTGACCACTTTTTTTCTCAATTACTTTGATCCAAAAAATCTGTATGCATTCTTTTTATAAAACCCTACCAAATAAGGCCCTAAACTGAAGCATCTTAGAAACTTGACCAAAAATCAATTCCATAACTTCTCCTTTTATGATTCACCATACATAAAACATATGCTTGTACTTTTCAAACTATAAAAATACCCTTGTTAAGGACAATCTCCTACTATTGCACCTATGGCACCATGTCAATGCACCTTGCTTATGCAATTTTCCCATCAAACTTGTTGATCGACCTAAAAATATTCACTCTTGAATTATACCTTTTATTAAATTATAATATAATACATTTTAGGGTCTCAATTCTCAAGTTACATAAATAAAATAAAGAGAAGGAGACCTATGTAGACATTTGGCTCACCTAATCAACATGAAATCACCACTTACAACATTGGTTTGGACAATCACAAATAATAGAACAAAGCCATGCTTAGGGACCCTCAAAATGGGTACAATACAACTTAGAAGTTCAAGGAATCATATGTGTCTCATTACCAAATCATAATTGTGCAAGAATAGCAAAGAAACCAAGTAATATTCAAATTTTTTTTATCAATTTTTGGGAAAACAATAAACTTTTCTTTCATAGAAATTTGATTCTTTACATCCAAAATGTCCTTTTTATATTCGTCCCTTGAAGATGGTGTGTAACATGATTGATATACCTATCCCAAATCAAAAATAACCACCCATTTACTTTTAAAAAACACTAAAACATTGATTTGGCTTATTAGTCATTACAATTTGAACTCAAATTTCTAGATTTCCCTCCAATAGGAAACTAGTCATTTATATTATGATAAAGAATTCCAAAGAGTTTTATCACTAAAAAAAAATATCCCAATTCTCTTACAAACACTGATATTTTCACCTTTTAGCCATATTGACAATTATTACATTATTTAGGATAATTTATTGCCTTGACTCCAACTTTAAACACATAAAATTAAAATTATTAAATTAAATGGCTCTATTAACCATGAAACATCATGACATTATCTAAATGTTTTTATTACAATGCCAAATGACCAAAATGGTATGGGTTCAAATTTTCCATCTTCTTGGTATACCTTGAACTCCTAGTACTCATGCACAATGGAGGAATCCTTATGATCATATCTATGAAACCAAATACCATTATTATCTTGGTGTTGAACTTCAAATGAAAGTATGAACCACACAATTAAACATGGGAACACAAAGATGTTTGCATAGAAAATTTTAAAATGGAAGAACCATGGTAAGAGTTAACTAATACTAAATGAAATTAATATTAAACTATGTTTATTTTAAATATCATTTCCTAAGGAAGATCATGACTCCTTGAAATGGTTTTTTGAGAAATATAAAATAATATAAAGACCTACTAAGGAGATATAATATCTCATTTAAACAAGATACATGAGGCATTAGATGGACTATACTATCACATGAGGAGCACCAATTATATTTTCATTTGTTTTCCTCCTTCACAAAATTTGTTCATCAAATTGAACCCATACACTCCATCTTGTTAGTATATGTTTTTCTTGTGTCAAAAGAATAAAAAAGTAATATCTAATACAAACACCAATGGTAAATAGATCCATAAGAGAAAGTTAGTCTATATCCTAAATTCAAAAATGGATATTGGTGAGTAAACCAACAATCCTCCATTAGCATCACACAAGGGAATTTGAATCCATGAGTAAAATAATGATGAAATAATTGAATATGTTTGTTATTATGATAAAATATGAACTTATTCTTTCCAATAAAAATGCTAGAATTTTTTTTTTTTAAAATTATTTGGAAGGCCAATTCATATCACAAACTTGTGGATAGATATTGGAAATTAGTCCAATGTATAACTTATATATATTTCCTTATTCAATATGCCTCATTTCATGAATGATACTTTCTCCAAGTATGTATTCTACATCACCTCAAAACATCAATTAGGTTGACTCCAAAAATTACCATTAAATGAAACACATAATGCAACATTTTTTTGACTTCAAATAAGAGTACCATAAAGAAAAATGGGCTTCAAATTGATCCAGTGCATAATTAGAACCCAAGGATCTAAACCCAACATAACAATTTTCCATAGAAAATATGAAGTGTTTAGATAAATTACCAATGAAGGAATTAATAGAATCAACCCAAATAGTAGTTGTCTAATTATTATTATTATTGATTGTTTATTTTTTTATCATAGTCAAAAAACCATAACCATAGTTAAGATCTTGATGAAAGTAATTTGGATGATCTACATCATCTCTATCTAACTATATTTTGATGTGATTGATCATTAAGTATGGGAAGAAAAGGAGAAATCAACAAAATTGATAGAAATTGAAGATCTTTGATAGAATATGACTTTTCAATTTGTAGCATAATACAATAGGGTACTCCAAATATGATAAAAATCACATAGAGAAATACTTATACTTCCTTAGTTATATCCATGAATCCACATAAGGAAATAAATCATCCAATAATGTGGAATACTTTAATACACTTCTAAAGGAGTTGACTATGTTATGATGTAGATCAAAGGACAATCAACTTATACTCTTCTAGAATAAAATTTTGAGATAAAAGAATTCTAGGAATATACTTTAGAGGAAGAAATTAAATTATCTCCAAAAATGCATAGCTAAAAATTTCAATGCAAATGAATGGAAATTAAAGTTTAGATTCTCTAACATAGGAAAATAGGTAATTTTGATCATAGACAATATTTCCCAAAAGCACAAGTATGACTAAAGATTAAAATATCATTGAACTAACTCCTTGAGAAATGAGACATCAATTAATTCATAAGGTATGTGGAACAAGAGTAGCCAATTACATACCATATGTATCCAAAGTGTCAATTTATAATGGATACATTATGTGATCTTTTAGACTGACTTCTATATATTAAGTTGCGTTGATATCATGTGATTGATTATGTTTCTGAATTTAAAAAGAAGAAAGAGGGTGTTGACTTGAGGTGCAAACAAAACACATTAGAAATTGTTAAACAATAAATTAACAACACTAGTGTAGGACATCCATAGAGACATCAACTAAGGTCTACCTCTATCAAAAAAAAGGTTTGAATATGGAAAAACCACCAACCATAGTCCACATTGCTAAGGATAATCATGAGACAAGCCCTCATACTAGCTACAATCTTAACCCAAAAACAAGAATAAAGGAACCAACTGAGCCCTTTGAAACTAATAAACCACTACCCGATCATAGAAGAAAAATAACCTAAGAGGGAGAGAAAAACTCATCCTTAGAAGGCCCAGAAATGAATCATAGGAAATGGGTAGCATATTCTTCTTACACCCTTATAGCCATAGGTCCACAACTGATAGAACCGCCAATTCAAGTCTACCATCTCAAAAATCTTCATTACCCCCACAAACTCCCTTCCCACCTCAATAGTAGTAGGGGGAGGGAATATCCCAAATTTAAAGTTGGGGGAGAGAAACTCCCAAACATCCACACTATCTCTAGTGGCCATGCAAGTTCCATCCCCTTTAATAAAACTAGCCTCTACCACCAAAAACACCATAATCAACTCCACCTCTATAGGAGTCAATCTCATAGTCAATATTTTACAGGACTCAACCAAGAAACTCCATGTCCACTTTGGACAGACACTGCAAATCCACAAACAAAGCTTAGAAGAAGAAACACTCTTGGTATAGGTTCCTCCCCCTTTAAGAACATGGAAACCCACCTCAATAGGGATAATGAGGAGGAAAAGAAACCCCAAGAAAACCCTCTTCTAAAACCACTCTAGCTTCTTGGCACTAAACCAAAGAGGAGTGTTGTTAAACCAACTATTAGCAACATCCACACAATATATCACCCCCTCAATAGATGCTATCTCAACCTCAATAAGAGTTGTGCACATAATGTACAACAACATAAAATTGCCCTCAAACCAAAGCACCAACTGAAGGTGCCTTTGAAACCAAAGATGAGAGTTCATCTCAACAGAAACAACAACCACCTGGTAACTAATAGGAAAACCAAGAAATAGAGCCCACTTCAGAGTTTGGTCAATACACATCATGAAAGAAACACCAAAGCTTAATAAGGAGGTAGAGTGAAGAGATCCATGACTTCCAACCACTAAACCACAAAAGAGCTCCCAAAATTGGTAAACCTAGACTCCTTGGATGAAGAAAGAAGGGGCAAAAACTAGACTTCCCAAAAGATAAAATACCTTTAGGGATAGATCACAACTATTCCAGGGGAACACCATAACTCCCAAACCAACCACTCCAAAGGTAGAATGAGGATTCTGAAACCTACCAACAAATAAAACAACATTAGGTCCAAAGATTTGGGTAACCCTACAACACAACTCTCTTAGATGCAACATGGAGATGCATAAATCAAAATTTCCAAGCTTGCAACATAGAGCAACCATCACTACGGGAAACACCCCATAGTCCAGAGGTGAACCCACCAATGACAAAACTAAATCCCTCTTCACAAAGCAACATACTAGAGAAAATGTCATCCCCAAAGAGCTTGGAAGGAAAGGACAACCAAGTTCCCCACTTTGCAGTTGAATCCACCCATAGTTTGTAGCAATGAACAATGACCCAACAATGGGCAGGCACAGGGGATGCCCTCCTTCCATATGGCTCAACAATATTTGAATCCCCATCATCTTCCTCACTTGATTTCATAGAATTTGAAACCCTAGCGAGACACAACACCATGCTTCTGCTCCTGCTCATCGAAACATTTTGTGATGCTATGTTTTTCATAAGATATCTTCGAAATTTTCTCAAATATTTTTGTTGACATTCTTGAACATACACCATTTCTCAAATCCTTAGTTGTGCATAAACTCATCATCAAATTAAATTCAAGTAGACATCAATGAAAATACATTTTGTTTGATATCATTTACAAGATGTATTCTCAATTATATAAATTATCAAAATCATTTAGATTAAGGATAGCTCAAACCTATAATTTAAAATAAAAAATCAAAAGAAAATAAATATTTTGAGGTTACTAGATTTTATGATAAAATACGTAGAATTTGTCGAGGACAAGTAAGAGGTGACCCAACAATTGTTTCAAACTCTTTTCACCCTTATTACTCAACTCATATTCTATTGTTGTATTACTATCACTTTTGTTCAACTTGATTGTTCCTCTAATCTCATTCTCTTCTAGAATTTTTTGTTCATTTTTTTGGTCTTCTTATATTTTAAATAGATTAAATTCTCTTTCAAAATTCTTTCTAATCTTTACTAAAAAAATATTTATTTACTAAATAGTAAACCATGAATTATTTTTAACTATTTAAAAAGCTTTAAAATATATTTCATTAAAAACAAATTTAATGTAATGTAATTATAAGATTCATACTTCCTATTATTCAAAATAATTTATTTTAAACTTTTCAAATTTAAAATTTCTTCATTTCAATTATTTCCGAATTTACAAATCAAATTATTGATAATGGAGGGAAAATTCTTAATATGTATAAAACTATTTTGTTTTATATAATTTAGAGAATAAACATTTGTTTTTTAAATAAAAGCAGCCAAAACAAGGGGGTTGGCCCATTACAAACAAGCTAGACGACTACTAACAAATAACAATTAGAACATAACTAACCCCTAATGCTTTTAAAACAAAAACATAAGTTTATACTATAATAATTACAATAACTACATGCTTTAAACAAAATGCCTGTTAACAAGCAACAAAAGTTTATACTAAAATTATAAAAGTAACTATAGGCTTCAAACAAAATGCCTATTAACAAGCTGAAGTTACTTAACAAAAACAAAGGTGTGACAACCTTAAAATCAAAAAAGTCTATAAACCAGTGGATTAATACGATGCAAAAATAAAAGAAGGGGGCAACCCTTAAGATTTCTTGACCTCCTTCCTCCCTAGAAGGACATTCACCTAGTCTTCCACCGAGATGTCAAAAAGCAGCTTGGAATCCTCCCTACCCAAGTCCCCTTTAGCATCCTTCAACAGGCACAGAGTGGTAGCTGTTGCATGAGTGACTTTAACTGTAAACTTAGTTAACAATCCCATTCTTTCCTCTAGTGCCCGAATTCTCTTCCATAGCTCATTACTATCCTTATCCAAATCTCCCAGATGTCCATTCTTTCCATCCTAAGTATCATGCACATCAAGGAGGTTAGTGGCCTTTTTGGAACCTACCTTAATATGGGAGGAGATCGTAACAGGGGAAGGCATCCTATCCACTGTTTCAGGCAATTGATCTTTAGTTAGGTCCACACACTTATGCACAACCATTGCCAAGACATGTGATACCACCTTATTCTCCTTACCATTACCCGAGATCGACCTAGAGGAATCAAAAATTGCCTCTTCAACTTCCTCTGTACCTCCCACTCCAAAGTTAATAGTTTTCTCCTTCATTCTTCTTTTGTGGCAACCCAAATCCTCAGAATCTGATTCCTCCTCTAGGGAGGCTCCCTCCCTTAACTTCCTCTTAGGCTGAGACTTAGCTAGCCTCCCCAACCTCTTCCTTCCCCCTCTCCCCTCATCTACTGATTTCATCTGCATTTTCTCCTTACCTTTTCTCTTTTTCCCCCTAGGGGAGGGATTCACTGGGGACCCACTGGGAGAGGGTTGCGAGGTGCAGGCTCTAGGACTCGTAATCCTAAGGGGGCCCATTTGGGGCCTGGGGTTCGGGTGAACAAGAATATCAACTTCCATAATCCTAGGGGGGACCAAGGCAAGGTAAAATTAGTATAGCCTAAAAATTAAACCATGGTGAAGAATAGTAAAATTAACCCCCCTTCTCATTTTATCTTTCACATCAACAACAGTATCCTCAAGATCATGCAGCAGGAAGAAGGGAAGTGAAAGAAAATCACTATGTCTGAAATGATTAAGAAGAGGAAAATGGTAGTAGTAGTAGACTCCATACCTTCTTTCCAGGGTAAGATATTTCATCAGAATCATACAAAACTCGTTCCATGGGTTAGGCAATTTTTCCCTCATGAAATCCCCTTTGTGTCGAACTAGTTCCTCTCCTTCCTCAAGGAAACATTGCAGACTTGTTTCATTAGTCACCTGTGTCACCTTTTACCATTTTATTCCCCTCATCACCATGCCTCTTTCCATAGTAATCACCTCCTCCAAAATTTGAAATGAGATACCATTAATTGTCACTTTGCCATTCTCCCATGAGTTAACAAACTGCATAGAATAATTCTTGTCGTGACCATTGAGAGTCTCCATGAATGGGAAAAAATTTCCCTCCCTTAGAATGTACCAAACTAAGGGCTTTATCACACTATCATCAATCATAGCTAGTTGAATGTGCATTAGGTCACCTCCTATCTTTGTAATTTTTTCTCTCCTCTCTCTCTATTCAAATCCTAGTACCTAAAAAAAAATCACTCTTAGAAAGATAAACCCTTAAATGGAGATGATAATTACAATTAATAGTAATAATGGAACCTGCCAAATTGGTGAGAAAGATCATGAATTGACCACCATGATCTTTTTCGCAATCATTTCCATCATTCCCAACTAGGGTATAATTTAGTGGCTAATATTCGTAAATTGGCTAATTTTAGAATTTTTTGGCTTTTATTTTGGCTAATAATTTAAGATTTGATACAACCTAAATTGCCATAGTTTTATAAAATTCAATTCTAGAATATTTAAAATCGCTCAATAATTTATTTTATTGAAAAATTTAAACTCAAATGTTCGCCACAATATTTGTTACATGAATAGATTTGAGTAACCTAAATATAATATATTATTGGAGAAATTAAATTGAACTGACCAATAATTATCATAATTATTAGTTAATTTAGGGATTTATCACCAACATTTATTATTCACTATTGATTTAAAGTATATGTAATGATTCTTATAACATTCCACAAGGCAAAAAAAGTTCAATTTTGATTTGTAATATTCCATGGTGATTAATGAACTTCCTATTATTATTGAGATTCGTCAATATTTTATACAAAAAAAATTATGATTCAAAAATAATCGCCAAAATTAATCATATTTAGAATAAAAAATTGAGAGTTTTGCCAATATAAATAATTTGTTTTTTCAAAATAATGAAATATTCACCAATATTTTATATCTTTTTTTGGAGGTGGCTTTCTTAAAGTTTACCTTGTTCCCAACATGACACAAATCTATAAAAAATAAATCATTTTTTTTGAATGGCGTATGATGCTCCATAAAGGGAAATGAATAAAAAATTCCCCATTTCAAACTTCCAATTTTTGGGCCATGAGATATAATTACTGCTTGTAGCCATGCCTTTTCTCCTTACCACATAGACATCAAGTACAATTCATCCCTAACAGCTCAACAACATCATACATAGTAACCAACTAGGATTCATCATTATTTATTTCTTTATTCACTAACTCCCTCACCAAATTTGGCAAATTGTTCAAGTTCCTCCAAGCTCTTAGCCCTTCCAACTTTAAGCCAATCACCGTGATACCATCAGCCACACTATTTCCCTCCCAAAAAATGTTATTCAAATCAAACCTATTGAGGGTGGATAATAAGTACTTGATATCATTAATAATAGTTTTGATAGACCATCCCTCCCTCATGTTGCCTTTAATAGTATCAATAATGGCTTTAGAATCACCTTCAACTTGCACATCCCACCATCCCATACTCAAGACAAACTTTATACCCCATTACAGAGCCATCACTTCTACAATATTATTTGAAACTTTCCCTAATGGACTAGCATAAGCCAAAAACATCCTTCCCTTATAGTCTCTGACAATCCCTTCCCCTGTTGATGCCTCCTTTCTCACAACACCATCAAAATTAAGTTTGACCTAGTTAGCAAGTAGGGGTTTCCATCGAGTTCTCTTTCTAGCCATAAGATTAGAGTTGTTAATATCCATAATCCCATCCATCAACGACTAGCACTTTCCAATTCTAATCTCTAAGGTAGAAGGGGGGAACACTAGTTTTCTCCAATTGCTACATCTAATGTTTTCAACTATCAGTTTGAAGACCATGTCAACCACGACCATCACCTCCCTCTCCTCATTTCTAAACACCCTATTATTTCACTCCTTCCAAATACCCCAACACACATAGGGGGGAATAATCTTCCACAAATTGATAAGCAAGGGGTGGGTGAAGGGGCCCTACCAGTTCACCAAATGCCCCATATCCTCATTGAACACCCAATTCACCTCTAACTTCTAGATAATTTCCCCCCACACCTTAGAAGAAAAACTACAATGTAGGAATAGGTGGTTGATGCTCTCTTCCTCCCTCTTACACATACAACATCTATTAGGTATTTGGAACCCCCTCTTCCTCAAGTTGTCAATAGTGAGAATTTTCCCATGGATAGTGGCCCACCAAAAAATGTTAATTTTTGAGATTAAATGGTTAAACCAAAGATTTCCCTAGTCATTAGGTTCAAGAGATTTATCAAACATTAACTTGTAGGTAGATTGAACCAAGAATTCCCTAGTTGAGGTGGCCCACCAAATGAACTCATCAATCCTATCTCTTTCCAAGATCCTGTACTCCTCAAACAAAGAATTCAACTCATCAATCAGGGCCCTCCCAATCAAGTCACTCCATTGCAACATCATCTTCTTCCATTTTCTTCCCGAGCCAATATAATCTACAACTATTTTACCCCCCATGTCTTGGAGGTTATATCAGAGAGACCCAAACTTTTTTTTTGACAAAGGTTTATCTATAAGCCATGGATCCTCCTAGAAATTGATTAGGTTTCCATTCCCCACAAGCCACCTTACTCCCTCCTTCAAAAGGGTTCGATTTCTCACGATGTTACCCTAGATTTTAGAGCCCATAGGAAGATCATTTCTCCAAGTACAGTGAGAGAAATTAAGATTACCAAGGTACTTAGCTCTCATTATATTACACCAATTAGAATCTCCCTTCATTAGATTCTACCTCATCTTTGTGAGATGCACATTGTTCAGATTAGTTATCTTCCTAACTCCCAACCCTCCCCTATATTTAGGTTTGTAGACTGTATCC
The DNA here is from genome assembly GCA_028749045.1 of Cupressus sempervirens. Lineage (NCBI taxonomy): Eukaryota > Viridiplantae > Streptophyta > Pinopsida > Cupressales > Cupressaceae > Cupressus > Cupressus sempervirens. The sequence continues at coordinate 361,677,258 of CM053785.1, forward strand.
CAACTAACCAAGTTTAATCTTATCTTCTCGCTTTTGCTAGACCAAAGGAAGTTACATTGAATTTTTTCTAATTTATTAGCCATGCATTGAGTAATTTTGAATAAGGATAGGAAGTAAATTGGTAATCCTTGGAAAGAGGAGATTAGAAATTGTAGTTTACCTGCACTACTCAAAGTTTTTCCTTTCCATCCAATCAGCTTCTCCATTCCTTCCAAAATGCTATTCTAGAAGTTAATACTAGCCTCTTTCATAGTTAAAGGAAGACCCAAATAAGTATTTGGTATCTTAGCAACATTACAAGCTAGAATAAAAAATCCTTTTTTGGAGGTCTAGAGGGGCATTAAAGAATAATACTTTACTTTTGTCAAAATTGATTTTCTATCCTGCATTCATAGCATATATCTCCAGCACTGACTTCCAAGCTCTTGCTTCACCCACTGAGGACTCCCCACTAAGGAAGGTGTCATCCACAAATTGTTGGATCACTTCAGGAGGTAAAGAGGACATAATTTTAATCCCTTTGATTATCCCCCTCTCCTTTTTCCTCATGATCACTCTCCCTAGAACTTCAACCACCATAATAAATAGATAGGGAGAGATAGGATCACCCTACCTAAGACCTCCCCCCCACCCTCCCCAAAAGTTTCTCTAAATGACCCATTAATCATCATAGAGTAGTTAACAGTTTCCACCATTGATTTTACCATTCTAATAACCTTCTGACTTAGGCCAATCCTTTCCATAACTTTATACATGAAGGTCCAATTGATCCTATCATAAGCTTTAAAGATGTCCAGTTTCAAGGCCATACCAAGATTACCACTTTTCTCCATAGAGTAAAAAACTTCATGTGTCATTATTGCAGCATATAGGATTTTTCATCCAGGGAAAAACCTATTCTGGGTTTTCCCAATAAACTTATGTAGTAGGGGCTTCAACCTATTCACCAAAATTTTAGAGAAAATCTTGTAGGTGGTGTTACAAAGGCTAATCAGTCTAAAGTCAGAGAGAACTTCCAAGTCTTTCATCTTGGGAATTAGAGCAATGAAAATTTTATTGAGTTGTTTAAGAAGCTTCCGAATCCTAAAGAAGTCATGAGCCACCCGAAGGAGATCAAACTTGATAATCTCCCAAAAGTGCTAAAAGAATGCTGGTGAGAAACTATCAGGACCTGGGGATTTATAAGCTTTCATGGAAAACACAGCTCTATGGACTTCCTCCTCAGTCACCATCTACACAAGCTCTTCATTCTCTTCAATCGAGATCACCAAGGGTATAGTCTCAATCAACCACTACTGATCCTCCTCTCTAAAGTCCCTCTATTATTCCTTGAAGGAATTATTGAAGTAAGCCATTGCCCAGTTTCCTATCTCTTCAGTTTTTTTCAGCTTCACATTATTGTAAATTTTAATGCTGTCAATAGTGTTTCTCCATCTATGGATTGAAGAAGATCTATGAAACAATGTAGTGTTCCTATCCCCCACTTTAAGCCATAACTCCCTTGATCTCTGTTTCAAGTAAATATCCTCTCTACTCAAACTTTCCTTCCAATTTTTCCTGTAGTTCCCCTCTTCCTGGATCATGTTATTCATCGGTATGCCTTCTCCCATAACTTTCTAGAGTTCAACTAACTTCCCTTCCACCTCCACCCTAGTCTTAAAAATGTCCCTGAAAAGCCTTTTTTTTTCCAAGGCACCACATTTCTCCTTGCATTGTCAAGTTTAACAGAGAGTCTATACATCGATGTATTCTTACCCCCCACTACTCAACCACTCTAGAGCTAAAATAAAGATGGGATTGACACATAATTTCATATTTTAAAGGTCTTGGACAATCCAAGGAATCTTCTTTCCAATTAAAAAGGATTGGGGCATGATTTGAAACTGTATTGGGTAGTCTCGTAAGAGAGGAGGAAGTTAATCCTTCCCACCCTGCTGGGACCAAAAGTCTATCCAGTCTGACTTGGATTAGGTCAACCTCTTTTCTATTATTTGACCATGTAAGCTTCACTCCACAAATGTCCATATGCAAAATATCATTATTATTAATAAAGTCAGTGATATCCTTCATACTATCAGTAAAATCAATCATTCCTCCAACTTTCTCTAAAGGGTACAAGGGCAAGTTGAGATCTGCCATACAAAAGGTATTCTTATTTTGAGAAATAAAAATTGACAGCTCCTCCCATAAGCTATGTCTACCATTTCTCATGTTAGGGGCATAAACATTAATAATATTTCATTTCCTATCACCTATCCTATGCTCAGTAATAAGATAAAACTTTGAGCTATAGATAAGACTACCATTACCAACATTTGGGTTCTAGAAGGTAGCCACCCCTCCTGAAGCACCTTCTGCTTTACTGTAGCAAAAATTTTCCCCAGGCCAAAAAAAACTTGCCATATTCACCAAGTTAACCATAGACATTTTAACCTCCTAGGTGAGCAGGATATCAATTTTTTAGTTTGCCAGCTATTGTTTGAGAGCAAATTGCTTATGAGGGTTATTCAACCCCTCATATTCCAAGAAAGAAAAATCATTTCCTACCTTTTGTTAAGGATTCAAAAGTGGCCTTCCTACCACTTTCCACCTCCCTCGCCAACTACTTGGCTTTCTTGGTTTGTTTACCTAACTTTCCTGCATCTAACTTCAAGTCCATGATCACTTCGGGTTTCCTTGAAACCCTTGTCTATCTTCTCTGTGTTTGCCATTTCTCTTCTTTATTGTCTAGCTAGGCTAGATCCATCATCTTATTTGGTAGCTACTCCTCATTCTAGTGAAGTACACTGGCAACCTCTCTTTCCACCCTATCATTCACCTCTCCCTTCTCCACAACCTTGTCAATTCCCCCTCGAAAGACCTCCTCAATCACCAAGCTCCTCAAAGGGGTACTTAGAAGCTCCTTAATACCTTGTAAAAAGGGGAAAGAATCAAGTTCACTTTCCTCCAAACCCTCCATCTCCCCTTGCTATGTGTAGAGTAACTCTGACCCCTAGACCAAGCCAGGCAACCCCTCCAGCTCCTTTGTTCTTACCCTCCCTATCCCAACTTGAGGGTTATCACTTAGCACCCTCCTAGGAGGGGACTTCTCCTTATCTTTATCATTCTGAGGATTCTTTTCTTCAAGTTCCCTCCTTGGAGATAGAGTCACCTCGTTGTCTCCCTAAAGGGGCCTATTCATCGCCCCTGAGTCCTTAAGAGGAGGAGGGGCTCCTGTTACAAGATTAACCTCAATTTTCTCCCCAGCCATTATATCCAACTTCTTATAGTTGACAAATAAATGCCCAAAAGATGAGCATTTCTAACAAAACACAGCTGTGTTATCATAAAAAAATGGGTTGAATCTTCTTACCCCATTTCAAGCTTAGAATGATAGACTTTGGCAACAAAGTACCCACTGCCACATTAACACTAAACCTCACAAAGACAAGTCAGGATCTCTATAAAGTAACAAAATCCACTACCCCAAAGTGCCCAAAGGAATCCCCAATGGTTTTCAAGATCCTTTCATCCCAGAAGTCAAAAGGAAGGCTTGCTAACTTGACCTAGATTGAAGCTATCTTATTCAATTCTTTCACTGGATCCAATGCTGGATGCCATTTAGCCACCACCAAGTTATGCTTTCCATATGACCAGGAGCCTACCATCACCATTGTCATATCCTCTGCAGTGTTGAATTTAAAACATAATAGACCTCTTGACATCGCCAAGACCATAACACTTCCCATCAACTTCCATCTCTAACTCACCCACTTCTGGACCATCTCAATCAATGGACAGAAGGAAACAAATCTACCAATGAGGCAGAGCTACAGATTGGTAGACACGTTGTCGACCAAGCTATTCGAAACTGCTATTTCCATTCTCTCATCACTGCTAATCACTTTAGGAGCTTCCACTAGGATCAGAGCCTCCTTCTCACCAAGGACCACTTCCTTCCAACCCAGAGCCTTGTTATGGCTTGTTTGAATCTCTTGGCCCACCAACTAAGCCCTAGAAAGGTTCATTTGAATCTCCTGGCCCACTGGCAAAACTGTTGACTCCACCAGCATCCCCCCAATAGGATGAACGATGTCGACATTCCCTTGGGTAACCCAGTCACAGTCAGAATGAGAAGCAAGTCTGGGTAGGGATCCGAGGCCAGGCTCAACCCCTCAGGAGCATTCACACTCATCCAAAATTCAAAATATCTCTCGACCAGGAAAATAGGAAAAAGTTGCAGAGTGGTCCATGCTCATCCAAAAAAATGTTAATGATGTAAATGTTTGTTGTTTAACATAGCAGGGAAATGGACAGAAAAAAATCTTATATTCACCGTCTTACATCCTAGTTATATGGTAATAGGTGCATGATCCATGAGATTCTCTCTCGATAATGTGCCTCCATAGCTTGGTAATTTAAGAGATAAGAAAAATGCAAGAGCATTATCCTTGTAAAAATAGTTAAATGGAAAAGGGTGTTTCTCATTCACTAAATGTACTTTTTTTTTTCCTCTTAAAGAAGTACCTTTTTTAGTTAGGCACGGTGTAAATGACACATGAATCATTCTCTAGTCACTTTATACAGTGATTTAACTATATAGTTCCTTCTGAGCTTTCATATTTGTTAACAACTTTTTTCAGTGGCATACAAGCATCATAATATTTATATATAATAAGTATTGGAGAACCCTGAGACAAGTTAATGATATTCTCTCCCTCCAAATTTTAAGTCCAAACTTGTTTTTAACTTGGACGACTTTTAATTAGATGTTTCGATGAGTCCAAGAAACACGTTCTACCAAAAAAATGAATGTTCTTGGAACATTATACTGTGGCTAATACATTTAGAAAATCCACCAAACATTATCATTAAACAAGATTAGGGTTGGTATCAATTGGGCCCTCCTTTCCATGTTCTTATCAACTTTATCGTTCCCTTTTCACCTTCTTCATCAGGATATAGACAAAATAGCATGACAAAAGTTCAAATGGAGAGATTTTTTTGTCAAAAGAAGTTAAAAAGCTAAGGTATTATCATGTTATAAACTGAATATTCATGAAACAGCAAAGGATTAAGCACCCCGCACAATCAAGCCTTTGATAACTATCCATATGGAAGAGACCACGGATAAAACGTGGGATTAAATGCAATATATGGCCGTATCCATTAATGAAGACTACTTTTATCTTAAACTAAAGAGAATTATAATAATATACAATCTCATTTACTTTGTTCTTTTCTTTTCTTCTTAGGACGATATTGTTCTCTGTGCCATTCGTATTCATTTACTTTGTTTCTCTTATGTTGTTTTATGTACCATTCAAGTTCAAGCTCACCACCCCATCTGATATCCTTTTAATATTTCTATTCACTCTTGTCACTTCCCAATGTTTGACTGTTTAATCTTTCAAACTCTTTCTTGGGTCTTTCAATTGGAATCAAACCATTATTCATTCAAGCTGTGCATTATCCTGAGGATTGAACGCATTGGGTTTTTCTACCATGGCAAATAAGATCTAAGACAAAACAAACAAGAAATATGATTATGACTATTCAAAGCCTATTCTATAAAGGAGGAACTTATAGATTGTGACAGGGAGAAACTTCGATTATTAATCATAGTACCCACCTGCCTATAGAAGCCAAACCAATACCACTCACATGTTCAAATGTTTTTAGAGCCGTTCTATATAATTTGAAATAGGAACTCAACCATTGTGTATAGAAATATTATTTGGGTGGTAGAATTCATAAACTATCTAGAATTTATTATTAGAAGAAAAGTTATGCCACTCACTGGCAAAAGACTCACTACTAAGTTGTTTATTTATTAACGAACATCCTTCTTTATTGTTTTAATACATATAGTAGCTAAGATTTCTTGAGCTTAGCTATTGTTTCTCTTTGCTCAAAAGGTGTTCTTAAGGTCAATAAAATAAAAGATATGATTCAAATAGATATAAAAATAGTAATGAATGAAACAAAGATAAGGAGCATTTCAATTGATTCCGTGAAAGTGGATATGTGACTAATTATAAGAATTGTTGTTAGTATGTAAGGGATTCTCAAAGAAAAACATGAGGTTTAAACTGATATAGATTATTTTCAAAAGAGTTAAAAATAGAGGAAGGGAATAAATGTCTCAATGAAATGATACAAATAGTAGTCATGATTGTTATTTTGGATTCTACAAGTGCCTGTAAGAAATGGAACTTTGAAATATATTAACAATGATGATTTTGTTAGGATTAAACCATGGACAGAAATAACAATTACATGCATATATAAACAATATCATAAAATAATAGATCACACATAAAAAGAACACAAGACACCAAGAATTAACATGGTTCACCCAATCCCTAGGCTACATCCACGAAATAGCAAGTCCAATATTATTACAATCCAATGATTACAACCTGATTACGATCCTATAATCCCTTATAGGTCAATACCACCTCAAGAACCAATTTTCGCATCCCAACACTAAAACAATCCCTAACCCTAGGTACTTTTATACAAGTATTTTTACCACTTTAGGGTTATAATTAATAATTACATGTCGGCCCAAAATCTTGACAAAATAGGGCCCAAAATTTTTTCCCCAAAGAATTTATGAAGTATGTATAGTACTTTTCTAATCTGTCACCACAAACTAATAGATTTTGTGATTTCATAAGTGAGTGCAAAAATGCATTACAAATAGTAACAATATTATAACATGAAATGTTCAAATTTAACACCATAAAAGTGGCATTTTTGTTTAGAATTTGAAGATGAAGTTTGTTGATGAAATGTGTAAAATGGGATGAATTTTATACCTATAACTTTTTTAAAAAAATTGGGTGATAATTTATGGTTTTTATAAACTTTTAAAAATAATTTAATTTTACAAAAATGTGATGTAATTATTGTCAAGAAAGTACATACAAATAATATTTTTTTCTCTAATTTAAAAACATGTTATAGGTGACATGTATAGCTAGTGTGAAGAACAAGAAATATCAAATTTTGATATATATTTTCTCTATTATAAGTACTCAAAGTTGAGCTTATTAGAAGTCAACAATTATTTTTTCTTGCCAAAACTTCCCTATCAAATCTACACCTTATTGAAAAAAGCACATTATTGACTAGAACTCTCTCCTCTTGTGCTAAATATAAATATAATATTTTTATTTATTTATATATTTACAATTTTTCCCTTTTTGAGGTAACATATTCCCAAACGTTGAAATGCATGTTTGTAATATTATGAAATAATAAGATATTATAACTAATAAAAATACTATATTAAAATTATATGACGATGATATTGATTTGAGATCTATAAAAATATAATTTATTTGTTGAAAAAAGTTGATATTTGATAGTGAAATGAGATTTAGCTAAAATAGGATAAGATGCCATTTAAAGTGACATAGATCTATTCTTTTACCCAATAATTTTGGGATCACTATTTTTTTAATGTAGACTAAGCAATGGGTAAACCATGCTAAATATTTCTATCTTTTGTTTGCTTATGTGTGCTTTATTCCTTTGTGATGTTGACTATGTTGGAATGCAATTTTTTTTAGTCTATCTAAACCTAGAAAAATATTGTTGATGTAGATGATAGTGTTGGTAAGTGATGTTTGGGGTTGTCATGATAAATATTTGGCTACATGATGATTAGTTATTGTGTTGTCATTGAGATCAAGTATTGACCTAGTGTTCTTAGAAGGTTTTTTAGTATATGTGTTATGAATACATTGTTGCAATGAATATTACTAGTTGTTATCCTTGTTGGATATTTAGGGGTGTTTTTGCTAATCAAATGTGTGTTCACTAATCAATATGTAAAGATTTGAGTTAGTTATTCTTGGTTAAAGGTTCACAATGAAACTACTATAACATTTAGTGACTAACAATATGCTATTTGATTGTTTTATCAAGTCTATGAAGAGCTAAGTGCATTGATTAGATGAAAAGATGGAACATGGTCTATATATGTTTTGGTTACGACCACCACTCAGCTAGCAAATTAATGAGAAAGAATTACTCTAATAAATTAATCTTTTGGACAAGTTGTGTGTTTTCTTGAGATATCAATGGTAGATCAAGGATCAATGACTAATATAGATGATGTGGTGAGTACAATCAAGTTGGAAATGATGAGGTCATGTTTATTAATGATTGGAGGTGATGATATGGAATTCTAATAATTGATCTAAGCATTTCATAAAGATTCTAGAATGAGGGCTTGTTCAGTAAAAACATGCTTAAATTTTCTTCATGAATTTAAATATAAAGTTAGTTATGGGATGACATGGCATAGTAGATTTTTTGTTCGCATCAAGATGTTTGTTTGGTCACTTGTCATCTAAAAAATCTATTTGAAATTGAAAGTGAAATATATTACAGAATTTTCAACGTGGTGGAATGTTTGGATTTTTTCAAAACATATATTTCATGAAGGTGAAAGTTGGTTGCAGTGTGGTCATAAGTGTAAAGGTAAAATCAAGCTAGAAAATAGTTGGACATGAAGTAAAGTGCTTGTATGCATTATGTTGGATCTGATCAAGCAAAGGAGTTGTGGTTCTATAAATCATTCTTGTTGTTCCCTAATAGATGTAGCAGTAAAATCTCTTAAATTGGTGGATCATAAGAAACCCTTTACTATAAACCCATTCATAGATTGAACTTTAATTAGTATTCTATGTCCTCTAACAAGGATATTCTTGATAGGTAGAGATTCAAATAGGGCTAGAGATGAATCCCTTGATTAGTTAGCATTTGATACTTTCTTTGTAATGCCCAATAAGGTTAAGCTCCTAATAGGGCATACTTAAGAAGAGTCCACATTTTGTTTGTACTAATTATTTTTGTGGTTTTCACCTAACTTTTTTTTCCATGAGATCAAAATATTTGTGTCAATTGTTGCATTATTTTATGGATGTTCTCACATGTTTGATGCTTTACTTTTCTCTCATTAATAGTGTACCATGATAAGGGTTTGAGTGGCTGAAAAATAGTTTAATCAGTTGATTATTGATTCACCCTGCTTCCTATTACTCAAATCCCTTAGGACTAAAAAAAAGCTCCCATGCATTGGTATTGAAGAATAAAAAAATATTTGCATTTAAAACATGAAATTTTTGTAGCAATATATTTATGTGATTTTATAAAAGGTGAGAATTTATTGAAAGTTTGGGTATATGAAATTATGGAATTATTTTTCAAGTTAAGAGAGATAAAATGTAAAAATAATTTGTTGAGGAATTTTTTTTTGATACCTATGGTTGGTGAGGTCTCTTTTGTTCTTGGTCTACACATTCCTCAAATTAACATGGTCATACTTATATCATAAATTATGTATGTTAGGGATTTTTAGAAAGATGGTATTAGAAGATTGTAAACTAGTAGGAAAACCTAGAGTTCCATCATGTTAGGGAAATGGGGAAAATGATTAAAATTCTCAAGAAAATTAAACATTATATAGATCTATTATATGTATCCCATATATTATGTTTAACATCATAATCAATAATTAATAGGCATCGTGGAAAGATGTCACATTGAACCAAAATAAACTTACATACAAGTACTAAAAATAATTTGTAGATATTTACAAGGCACTATATATTATGGTTTTTAGTATTGTATAAGTAAAGATTTTAGTCTAAAAGCATATTTAGATGTATAATAGGAAAGTAATTTTAACTATGCTTCAGATTTAGTGTGGATGTTTTTTGTCATTTGAGCTCAATTTAAGTTGTCTAGGTTAGGTTTGACAAATTACAAAATCATCCTTTATCTTAAAAATAATCTAGAGGAAACATCTAGTACTATTGGTTTATTCACTTCATTGAATCACAATAACTTATGTCGCCTTAATGATCTAAGGACTAGTCTATGTCAATCAGCCCCTAGAAATGTAAATTTCAAGTTCATAGATAACAAGAAATGACTCTAGAGTGAAGTACATAGATTCATTACTCTTCCTAACTGCACAAAATTCTAGTGTTTCATTATATATATTTAGTTTAATTCAATATACCATGAGGGGAATCATGACTTGTAGATGTGTAAAATAAACACTAATAAGTGAAAGACAAAAATAAGAGCATATAAATAAAATTTCATTTGGATTGTTCTTAATTAGCTTTGGGTGACCAAAAAAATAGACCTAGTTAATTCGAGTTAATATTTTAATCTAAAATAAAAATCTAGTCCATATTTGCTAGGTGATTTGGTCACTATATAAATAATCTTATTTAATAAATAATGGCCAAGTGTGGATGGATGATTAATATACAAAGACATGTACATAGTATATGTATCATAAGAATAGGCATAAGGTGATTAGATTAAAATATATACACATAAGGATAAGATAGGAATTAAGTGTATTGACTTGAGTTTATATAAATCAAAACTAGTGCAAATAAACCATATTTCATGCAATCATATATGGAAAAGAAATGGATTAAAGGTATAGAAATTTAAATAAATGAAGATTTACAAAAGTAGCACAAATAAAACCAATTTTATAACACATGCACAAATCTCTTGAAGATGATATCAAAATAAAATAGAAACAAACACACATGTAAATTTCATATACTATTTCTTGAAAAACAATACTAGCATTAAAGATATAATGATATTATTACAATAGTTGAGAGTAAGAAAATTATCAGTTGGTCACAAATAATGGATCTCAAACTATTCTGTTTATTATTTTCAGGAAAAGAGTACAAGTAGTTGCTATAATAAATTCCACTAGCCCTAACTTTAAAATGGTACATCACATTAAAATGATTATCTACTGTTCTAGTTTATGTTCTAGTTTATGAGAGGTAGAAACAAATATTGTGGGATCTATTATGTATGTAAGGGTCAAAAAAGTGTTCATTTATTCAAACTGTCCTTCAAAATATATTCTTATTATCTCATTACTTATTTATTTTAACAATGAAAAAATACTCTTGCTTAAGTGCCCCACTAATAATGTGATACACACAGAACTGTGTAATTGATATAGTAATTACTAATATTTTGCCCTGAAAAATAGGCAGTTATTTGCCATTTGATAATTGTTTATTAGATGTTTAACTATAAAATATAATAAACAACAAGTAAACCTTTTTTTAATAGCTTTTAGATAGAAGAATGTGTTATTATTAACTAATTGTTACAAAATCCTCTCGAATACATTAAAACTAGGTTCAGGCTGTCGAAGTTCAAAATGTCATGTTTCAGTAACGTGTGAGAGTAAATTTCTTTTTCATTTTTCATTATGGATGGCAGAAAAGGTCATTCCTGCCCATAGGTGGTTAATTATGTGGTGTTCCATGTTCACTAACAGTCATGGCTTTTGGTGCAACGGTAAATGGGCCCAACAATTGGTATCAGAGCCTGGTTTTGGCCTGGTCATGGGTTCAAATCTCCCCGGTGCCTTCCCGACCCGTGTAAGCACCTAGTATGGACGTCGAGGGGGAGATTGTTGGGTGATGCGACGCGCTCCCCTGCCCACAGGTGGTTAATTATGTGGTGTTCCATGTTCACTAACAGTCATGGCTTTTGGTGCAACAGTAAATGGGCCCAACACATGTTTACAGTCTATTCCTTTTTGTACCATTATATGTATAAAATAATAAAGAATCCTATGGCAGGTTAGTGATGAAATGATAATTTTAATGAAAGGCTACAAGGAAATTATGGTGTTATAGGTTCTGTTGCCAAATACAACCAGTCAAGAAAATGTAAATTAAAAAAAATAAGCCTTTAAGTTATCAATGATCTATTGAATAGTAAGAAGTTGTGAAATCTTGAAGTGGAATTCATGAAAGAGTAAGTAATAAAAGATTTGGTTTTCATTAATAATTTATAAAAATTATTATTCAGAACTTATTTGTGAGAATATGATTATCTAATTTAATAATGATTTAAATAGAGACAAATTGATAAATTTAAACAAAGGTAATATTGAAAGCAATTTGATATGACAAGGAAGCATTAAGAAATCTCAAATGAAGATGCTCACAAAATCAAACTTTTACTTGTCAGTTGATCACCACGATGCATATTCAATACATTTTCATACGGTGTCATAAATATTGAGTTGAATATTATCACATTGAGGCTAAATTATACGAACTACTAATAGATGGGCCGTGCACATTAATTCACTAGTGAAGCAATGCAGATTAACAAATATGTTTCTATTTCTGAAAATATGTCCATCTACCATTTTTATGAATAGTATTATCATCATCTGTTTTCTAAATAATAAATAATAGAATGCATCTTATTCATCCCAACAAAAAAATTAATACCATCAATAACCATTACACCTCTCATTACAGTTAGATTTGAGTCTATGTATCGTACTAAGCTCTCATTTATACTGTTTTGGCCTTTTTTGTTCATGGAGAACTACATATATTGTGTTTTGTGCCACTACAAGTGAGACTGAATCGTCCAAACTATTTTAAAACCACTTCAGTCAATTCTATCACTTTCAAATGCTTGACTATTTCAAAGTGTCTTTTGGTTCTTATTATATTACAAAATCAATGTCCGAGAACAACCTGTAAATAGTACAGTCGGTGCATCTTCCCAAGTGATGAAATCATTTTGTTTTCTGACTGCTGAAAACTCAAGCAAGACAAAGAAAAGAACAACTACGATGATAATGTGAATGCAGCTTATAGGAGTTTTCAATGAAAAACCATCATTATCAGCATATGTGAACTTGCATGTTCCCTGACCTTTTTAATCATGGCATCCACAGGGATATAAATGCCAATCAAAACGCCCTCACTTGTTAGTCTACTTTGAAGTATTCTATATGTTTTTAAGTTAGAAAGATTTAGTTAATATTTCTTATAAAAATGTCACAATTTTAGATTATGAAGAATGAATGAAAAATGCATAATATATCTATAGTTCATAAGAATAAAATAAATAGAAAGTAGTGAAAATATATATTAGTTTTATTGGAGAAAACATTTTTTTTAAAAACATTGTACTAATTTTTAAGCATTGTAGAGATTCAATCATTCTTTAATATAATAATAAATCTCTCATTTCATAAAGTTTTAGAAATATAGATAGACATATTAAAAATTGTTTTATATTTTGTATACTATTAAATATAGATAGTGTGCAACAAGCATGTAGCTTTCTTGAAATTGTATGTCTACTTTTGATAATGTTCACACTTTCAAAGTGTAGTCACTAAGTGCCACCATGATTGTTTATTTCTCACACACACAAAAATATTATAGTCTTATCTTTTGTGAAAAGTAACAACAAATTATTCTATGTATTAACTTTTCCAAAAGCATTTATTTATCCTCATCTATTTATCAGCAAATTGGTACAATATTCCAATGTTGTAATCAAGCATACTAAAAACCTTTTTAAGAAAATATTTTTCACTTGTAAATAAAGATTTGTTGAAGATCTTTGATAGGCATATCATGTCCAAGAAAAATCAACAAATCCTTGTAAATCCAAAGATTTAGTTTCAACCACTATTCCTTGACAAGAAAATGCATGCTCTCAAGTGCAAGATATTTAAATTTTTCATTCATAGTGCTATAACATGACTGACATAGATTTGACATACACCTACTCACAACTTCTACTATAGGTGCAATGTTAGGTCAGATATAGAACATTACATATTTGAAGTTACTAAATAATATTAGCACAAAGTACACACACTTCCTCCAAATTTTCTTTGATAATTATTCAATATGAATATAATCAAATTAAAAAATTGTAGTAATCATAGACATACTATCCTCCTTCCTAAATATTTAAACATTAGCTAGAAATGTATTTTTGATGTTAACACGATTTTCTATTTCTATGACCCTTTTAACTTTCCATACCCAAAATAAACATACTTGTACTTAGATTTTTTGTGTAAAAATATGAAGATAACTAAAAATTATTTAAATTGATCATTCTCACATTGTTATGAGTTTATAGAATAACGCATGCGCGCGCGCGCTTTGTGTGTGTGTGTGGTGAAGGGTGCCCCTCTATTAACATAAATAGATGTATAATATAATAGAAAAATAACAACAAATTGCAAGAACAAACAATTGGCTTCTTATTGTCTCAAATGAAATAAGACTATAGTGCTCATAAACATAATGTGTGAAGAAACATGGGCAGTTTTCTTATAATGTTATTTAAGCTAGAGACACATATCATGTTCTCTAGAAGTATCCTAGACAACCCTATGAACTTTCATTAAATAGGAAATTTCCATTGCCCAAGAAGGTTCTAGAAATTTTAACCTCAAACTTTGATGGTGACCAGCCCTAAGATATTATCATTTATATTTTATTACATTATAGTTGGCCATAAACAACTTGAAAAATGAAAAAACATATTGAAGAAATTTCATTTTTATCTATTTCAGGTAGTGCAACTTCTAGAGACCATAACTCATCACTAGTTTCCCTAATTGTCTATTATGATTTCATTTTAGAAATGGTGTGAACTATTACAAAGAAACTAATTAGTGAAAGCTCTAGTTAGCCAAGGTCTAGCCCCATTTTGGAGCCTCTAAATTCTTGAAATTTGAGATCAAGGTGTCCTTACCCTATTGTGAATATCGAACATTTCTAATATCCTCCAAACTAGACTTGATCTTGTAATAAATCTTTACTCGTAGACTACTATATGCCAAGTGAACCTCTAGGGAAGAAATGAGAATATATTGAGCTTAAATGAATAACTTGCTAAAAATTTTGAGCTTCCTAAAATAATAGTACTACACTAAGATATACTTTATCAAAAAGACAAAGAAGAAAATATTTTTGAGTGATGCAAGTTTTCCCTTACACTCAAGATAATCCTCCATCAAATGAATTATCATGGCAATGAAAATGTTTTATTTTGAATAAATAATCACATTATGTTTATTTGTTACCATATAATCCTAGAAGTGTTTTAACATAACAAAAGAACTATTATTATTAGTTACTTGAGTATTTGTGCAATTTATCAAAGGATGTTTTACCTTACCCATTAACTCTTCTTCATCTTTCACCTTACAAAAATATTATACATGTGTTGGATGAAAATTCTTTTGATCTCAACATCTAGAAAAATTTGTCTTTACATCCTTTTATTCAACTTCAAGATCTAAAGTAGTAGGAAAGGATTATAATGATTTAAAAAAAATTAATTGTATAATGACATATTTACATTTTCCAATGTCTATTACCTCTGACAAAAAAAAAAAAATTTTTTTGATAAATAATCTCTAAATATTGTATTTTATCTCTTTATTTCATATTTTTATTTAAATGTGGGGTGGTGAGGATTCTCATCGAAACATGAAAACTATTTCAAGTCCACTCACATGAATTGTTTCATTAGGGGAGATAATCACTTGACCCAACTTTAAGCCAACTGAATTGTAAGTAACAACGAGATTCAAAACAATTTTTAATGACATTCTCCCTAAATTTTTTTATTTTATTTTAACTAATTTAATAATAAAAAAAAGGAATCAATAAAAGACATGAAATCATATAAGTTAATTAACATAAACAAAGAGATATATGTTTCACTAAAATTTAGGCTCAATATAGTATGAGTAATTTAGTTAGAACCATAATCTTATTGATGTCTAAAAATTATATTATGCATGGATCCAAAGTTAGGACATTCCTTTGATACTTGAAAAAAATATTACTAAAATTGTGTAAGATTAAGTTACTAACCATAAAGTATCTCAATAGTTATCAATATCAAAGTCCCCTTTATAATCTCGTTATCTAGTCAACCCACTATAGATACACATTAATGAATTCTTTGATATAATTATTTATATACAAGAGGGATATAAATCATGTTTATTTTTTATATGGGCTCACCTCATCCATCCCTAAGATTATTCAACCATTTATACAATAATGTATGGTATAAATCTAGAATTTGAAGTAAACAATGATAAATCACAATGATAACCTTCTTGAATAAATTAACCTTTCCTTTAGTCCTTTTGATAAACATACAAAATTAATCACTATGGTTATTTTAATTAAGTATTCACCTATATAAACCAAATAATCAAGAGTATCTACTTTGTAATCAATTCAATATCTCATATAAATTCATGAGTTATGGTGTTATAAAGAACTCGTGGCCCTTTTATCCTCCAAATGGAAAAGGAAAGAAGCAACATAAACATCTAAAGGCTCATGAGAAAAAAGAAAATTCTCCTTCACAATATAATCCTAATTTCAAAATTTCTTCGAGATGAGAATTATATATAGAAGGAGAAAGGTGAAATATGTACATTGTTAAAAGAAAGGACACAATGAGTATAAGTGTTTAACAAAAAATATTGATGACATTGCTCATATTCTTCAAAAAAAAACATCAAGATGAACACATCAATATATTATCCTCCATATCTTATTTAGCATATTTTCTCTCTACATCATCATAAACAATATAAATTTCATATGACATGGATAAGGGGAAAGGTAAAGCACTCATAGTTTCTACAAATAATACATGTGGTAAATGAATTCTTGATTCAGGTTCCTCTATGGATATACTATGATTAAGTACATCGAGGGAGGGCATCAACCCTTAGCAAAAATGTAACATCAAGTCTAGTGGATATAAAGAAAAGGGCTCACAAGTAATTACATGATACAAAATAGAATAAACACTGTCTACAAAACTTAAACTAGAAAATAGACAAAAATAGAGAGAAATAAAAGTTAGGAGAAACCACAAACCACCCAGAAACAACACACCCAAAAACAACATGGACCAAAAAAACATAATAGGGGCCCACCAACATCAACCAGCATAGAGACCTTTAGTAGCATACCTAGAGCTACTTCCTTAACTCCTTTATCTTATCTAGAAAGGAAGGTTCTCTAGAAAGGTTGGAGGAAATAGCATCTCTTGTGTCAGTATCATTTTTAGGTCTGATACATATTAATAAGGGTAAAACCTTCCATCCTTAAAAAATAATTTTATACCACTTAATGAAGAAGCCAACCTCCCATACTAACTTACTATAATAGATGAAACAACATAGACTTAGAGAGAGAAAAATAATTACTCACAACTTAGAATCAATTTATATAAAACATAAAAATCCTTTCTTTCAAATAATTTAGGATGATATCCTTACAAATTCTCAAAATATGAGTTCATTAAAATAAATTTGCACCATAAATAACCTAGACAATAATCCAAGAGCAATAAAGTTTCTTTAAAAAAATGTCCTAATTGGTGAAGAGCTCTATAAATTATGTCCCACTCTTTGCCTTCATCCTAATTCCATGCCCTCTTAGTCTTCAGCAGGATGGATCCCCCCCTACCATTACCACCCTCATTCCATGCCCCAGTGTGTCTAGATTTTGAACTAGATTTATTTTCTAAATCCCATAATGCTCCCATCTTGTATTAGGGGGAAAATCCCAACTTGACAGAACCTTGCATCATTCTTGATGACTATGCCTATTTGGGCCCCAAACACTTGGGTGGTCCCATGATGACAGTTGAAGTGGTAGCAACCCCAAAGTCAAACTAGCTTGGGGCTATTGTTAGATCCAAGATTCCTATGGACTCTAGAGAGAAACCCATGTTTTCCTTAGGTGCCATTGGACCTCTAATTTTGCTACTTGCCTTAGTGGTGGATTTGATTTCCTTAGGTTTTACCCTATGCCTTGTTGGAAAGTTTCTCTCATTTTGACTTATAGTAGATATGGTGAGAAAATGGTGCTCAACGAGGTGGAAACATATGGGTTCAATTTCCATCTCTATGATGGATGGCTCCCTCTTTCTATTTAGTTTCATGGCAAAAAGGGACCATGATTTGGTCATGGTGGGATCCTAGAACTTTGGAAAAGAATAGTTCTTGCTCACAAAATGGCAACCGAGGTTTAACTCAGAGAGTGATCTCTATAGATATACACCAATC
Source organism: Cupressus sempervirens (assembly GCA_028749045.1). Classification (NCBI taxonomy): domain Eukaryota; kingdom Viridiplantae; phylum Streptophyta; class Pinopsida; order Cupressales; family Cupressaceae; genus Cupressus; species Cupressus sempervirens. The sequence goes on from CM053785.1 coordinate 361,695,202, forward strand.
TAGAAAATATTGCCTAGACTCCCTCTAGAATTCTAGGATGAGTGTGTGTTTAGATGGATTCTTAACTCCTTTGGAAAAAAATCATCAAAATGGATATAATGATTAGCTCCAAGACTAAACTAGGCTTTGCTAGATTTTGTGTTAATGTAGGTATGAACAAACCCTTACTGACCATGGTGGATTTAAAATCTAAATGGGGTAGCTAGTTGCAACCGTTAGTATATGAAAATGTTTCTCCCTTTTCCCAAAAATACAACATGTTTGCATATTTATTTGTGGATTGCATGAAGGGTGAGAAAATTTAAAAAAAAGTATCCTTACTGAGAGTGGAGGTGGTTGAAAGCTCTAAAATAGCTAAAATGGTTGCAACGTCGAGAACCCAAGAGAATACGGAACTAGTAAGTTTGATAGAAACTTGCATGGAGAACCTTTAGGATCTGAATGTATCCCCTAGTAAAGATGGTGAGAAGGTTAGAAACCCTATGAAGGAGGATGCTGGTGGTTAGGGTGAGGAGATCATATGTGATCAAACTAACAAATTGAACACAATTGAGCATGAAGAGGGGGAGGATTTTGACACACATGCCCTACAATTGGTTCATCTTGATGGAGGACTGTTGAACAAAGAGATGGAAGCTGATGGAGTTGTTAACCCTTTCAACTCATCCCTAAACATGGGGATTGGCTCACTACTCACAAATAGAACCCTGGTGGTCTCTCTCCCAAATATTGTTAAAATAATTTCCCCCACCTCAAAAGTCCGAAGTCTTGATTTCCTCAGTAATTATGTTGAATGAATGATCCTAAGAGAAAGCCTAGAGAAGGAAATAGGGCTGATGTTGGGTCAACTCTGAGGATTGGGAGAGCTCCAATCAGGAACATCTGTCAGAAAGAAAAAAGAAAAGGATATAGCATAGGGTAAACAAAAAACCCTAAAGGAAACCGAACATCATATGAAATGAAGATCATATCCTAGAATGTGAGAGAGCTTAATATCAGTAGGAAGCAATTTGAAACTAAACAAAAGATAATTGAACTTAATACTAATATAATTCTTTTGCAAGAAGTGAAAATGACTAAGTTTTCTCTAGAGTGGCTACTTAAATTTGGCTAGGTGCTAAATTTTCTTATAGTGATGGTAATGGAGTTTCTGGTGAAATTTCTATGGTGTGGAACCTAGACAAGGTGGTGACAGTGGTTATCCTCATTAATACCCATTTTTCTTTCATAAGTTTGACCTCCCAAGCTCGTCATTGGCCTTTGTTTAACTTCTATGCTGGAAACAATTGAAATGGTAGACTAGCTGGTTGGGACAAGGATACTAAAGTGGCCAATATTATGATATAGGAAAATATTTTATGCATGGGGGTTTTTAAGAGCCTGCTCTACCCTTTGGAGAAAATGGGGGGCTTGGAGGACTTTTCTGATAGCATGTAGGACTTAGAGGGCTTCTTGAGAAGAAATGACTTGATTGATATTGATCTACAGGGTTATTCTTTCACTTGGTCTAATAATTTATTGGGGAAAATTTTGATTCAGGTTAGGCTTAACAAGGCCCTTATCTCTTTTGTATGGGAAATTCTCTAAGATAAATCCTTAAAGGAAGAACCAAGGACCATATCGGATCACTCTATGTTGTTTTTCTCATGAATGCAGAGTTAACATACTAGAAAAATCCCCTTTAGGTATGAGATTATGTGGTACTCACAGAAGGAGTTTAGATATTGTATTGTGTAGTGCTAGAAGGATCTAGTGGAAGGAATGATGATGTTTCCTTATTGTTAGATAACTCGACATAATCTGAAAAGAGGTGAGAGGATGGAACAAATCTTCATTTGAGAACATTTCAAAAGAAAATAAGTCTACTAAAAGGAAGTTAAAATTCTTCCAAAATCAACTAGTACAAGGTAATGCTAATGATAAGCACCAACAGAAGAAGAGGGATTGTCAAGACAAATAGAAGACCCTATTGAATCATGAAGAAGTCTTATGGAAACAAAGATCTAGGTTACAATGGTTTGAGGATGGTGACTTAAATGTGGACCTTCTTGGACATAGATTGGCTTCAAGGAGAAAAAAGAGAAATACCATAAACCTGTTGGTGGATGATAGTGGTTAGGAGATAAAAGAAGTGTAGGAGATAGAAGGTAAAGCCAATAATTATTTCTAGGATATATACAACCTCCTTGTTGCCTACGTCATCAATAACTTGCAAAATGATATCTTGAGATCATTTAATCTAGTGATGAGTAACCAAATGAATGAGGACATGATTGGTAAGGTCAAGGAGGAGGAAGTTAGAAAGGCCATTTTCAGCATGAATTAGTACAGAGCCCCTAGTTTTGATGCATTTCCCCTAGCTTTTTAAAGGAATTCTAGGATATTGACAAGTACAATGTGATCCATGCTGCTAGAGACTTTCAGAATGGGTAAACTATTTAAGGAACTCAATCAGACTTTCATTGTTCTTGTCCCTAAGATGGGTAACCCTAGATGCCTAAAATATTTTAGACCCATTAATCTCTACCACACGATGTATAAAGTCTTAGCCAAGATCATTGTAAATTGTATCAAGGCCCTTCTTGATAAGTTCATAGGACCCTACAAGAATGGTTTTGTGCTACGGAGGTAGATTCTTAATGTGGTCATAACAATACATGAGGGTATGTGCAAGATCATGGTCAACCAAACTATGGCTTTAAGTGGTAGTGAAAAACTAGTAAATCATGGCTATGTCAACTTGACACATAATTTTAAAGTGGTTCTAGACTTTATATCAAAAACTTGTAAGAAAATAATTTGTAACTAATTGAATGTAGTTTCTAAACTACTAGGCCTTATCTACAGAAAAAATATATTTGATTGGTCAAAAGTTTGGATTTTAATGCAGTACTACAAAAATTTCAGAGTGAAAATAAAATGTAGGTGTATGTTTGACCACCTTAATCAGAATCAAATGATGATATTTTAAAATATAATTATAGATATAAAAAGTAGAGACATGCTTAGATGTGACACATATTTTTGGGTTTTATTTATTTCAAATAAATAATTAAATATGAATTTCTACTAAAACATTTTTGGAATTAAAAAAACTCTTGTGTCTAACCACCTTAACTAATTGAAAACTTTACCAAATTAAATTTTTTTTCCTTATACTAGGCAAAGCATAGAATGTGACGCAACTTTTGGATTTAAAAAATGTTATACTATTTGAAATTTATAGCTACTTTTCAATCAGTATGTCAATTAACACTTTACAATCATCTTCATTGAAAATTAACTAATAAATACTTATCAAACTCAGAATTTGACAGATATTATATCGATGGAATTTTGAGAGTGTTATAAAAAACCCTTTTTGTTTCATTCAATTTCAATGAAAATAACATTGTCAAATGACTACTCGAAGTCAGAGTATTAGTGAAACCCTTCTAAAATATGTTTTTTGGGTTGACCAAATAGGTTTGTTAAATACCAAGCCTAATCAAATATGCTAATTCAAATCAGCTATCCGATTTCAGATCAGATACCCGATATGATATCGAGTATTTGATTACTCCAAATTTTCCAATTGGGAGGATAACCACCCACATTGGAAATTTTGGAGGGAAATTTTAGAGGGAAAATTATTTTCGAGAAGTGTGGACATTATTATTACATATGATTATGATTATTATTATTAACTATTATTATTATATATGATTATAATTATTATTATATATAGTAATATGTATGACTATTATGACTATTATTAAATATAATATAGTAATATATATATGATAAATATTATTATTAAATATAATATTGTCATGAAATGCGTTGAGAGGGGTCATAAGTTAACCAATGACCCCTCTCGACGCATTTGATGACAACATATGTCTCTAGGGCCCCTAGTGACCCTTTTTGATGCATTCCCATTGGGTCCCTAGGGGTCATAAGGCCACTAGGGACATATGTTGTCAGGAAATGCATTGAGAGGGGTCATAGATTAACCTATAACCCATCTCAACATACTAGAACCAGCCAAATAGGTCCCTAGGGGTTCTACTTAGGGAAATATATTGTCATGAAATGCATCAAGAGAGCTCATAGGTTAACCTATGACCCCTCTCGATGCGTTCAAAACAACCTATTGTGTCCCTAGGGAACCTAAGGCTCGTAGGGACATGTGTTTTCAAGAAATGCATCAATAAGGGTCATAGATTAACCTATGACCCCTCTTGATGCATTAGAACCAACCAAATAGGTCCTTAGGGGTCCTAGGGCCGTTAGGGACATATTTTGTAATGAAATGCATTGAGAGGGGTTATAGGTTAACTTATGACCCCTCTCAATACATTAGAATAGACCAAATGTGTCCCTAGGGGTCTTAGGGCCCCTAGGGACATATGTTGTCATGAAATGTGCTGATAGGGGAGATAGGTTAAGCTATGATTCCTCTCGATGTATTGGAACCAATCAAAAGCATCCCTAGGGAGTTATGTTATCATGAAATTCTTTGAGAGAGATCATAGGTTAACCTATGACCCTTCTGAATGCATTTGAACCAACCAAATGTGTCCCTAGGGGTCCTAGGGCCCCTAAGGACAAAAGTTATCATGAAATACATCAAGAGCGGTCATAGGTTAACCTATGACCCCTCTCGATGTATTAAAACCAACCAAATGTGTCCTTAGGGACCCTAGGTCCATTCATTGTTATGAAATGTGTCGAGAAGGGTCATAGGTCAAAATACGACTCCTCTTCATACATTAGAACCAAACAAATGTGTCCGTAAGGGTCCTAGGGCCACTAGGGACATATTTTATCATGAAATGTGTCAAGAGGGGTCATAAGTTAATCTATGACCCCTCTCAATGCATTAAAACCAACCAAATGCATCCCTAGGGGCCCTAGTGCCCCTAGGGACATATGTTGTCATGAAGTGCATCGACAGGGGTCATAGGTTGACCTATGACCCCTCTCGATGCATTGGAACTAGCCAAATGGGTCCCTCAAGGTCCTAGGGTCCCTAGGGATAAATGTACTCATGAAATCCATTGAGAGGGCTCATAGGTTAACCTATTACCCTTCTCAACATATTAGAACCAACCAAAAGCATCCCTAGGGGTCTTAGGGCCCCTAAGGACATACATTGTCATGAGATGCATCAAGAGGTGGCATAGGTTAACCTATGACTCCTCTTGACACATTAGAACCAACCAAATGCATCCCTAGGGGTCCTAGGGCCCCCAGGGACATATGCTATCATTAAATGCATCAATAGGTATCATAGGTTAACCTATGACCCCTCTCGACACATTGGAACCAACCAAATGCATCCCTAGGGGTCCTATGGCCCCTAGGGACATACGTTGTTGTGAAATGGATTAAGAGGGGTCATAGGTTAACCTATGACCCCTCTCGACACATTTGAACCAACCAAATGCATCCCTAGGGGTCCTACAACCCCTAGGGACATATGTTATCATGAAATGCATCAATAGGGGTCATAGGTTAAACTATGACTGCTCTTGATGCATTGGAACCAACCAAATGAGTCCCTAGGGACTACATACATTGTTATAAAATGCATCGAAAGAGGTCATCAGTTAACCATGACCCCTATCAATGCATTTTAACCAACCATATACATGCCTAGGGGCCCTAGGCTACCTAGGGATATACGTTGTCATGAAATGCATTAAGAGGGGTCATTATTTAATCTATGACCCCTATCAATACATTAGAACCAACCAAATGCATCCCAAGGGGCCCTGGGGCCCCTAGGACATTCATTGTCATGAAATGCATCAAGAGGGTACCTATGACCCCTCTAGATGCATTTGAATGAATCAAATGCATCCCTAAGGTGGGCCCTAGGGACATTTGTTGTCATGAAATGTGTCGAGAGGGGTCATAGGTTAATGTATGAGCCCACTTGATACATTGGAACCGAAAAAATGGGTCCCTAGCATTTCTAGTGCCCCTAGGGACATATTTTTTGATAAAATGCATCAAGAGGGGTCATAGTTCAACCTATGACCCCTCATGACACATTAGAACCAACCAAATGCATCTTTAGGGGTCTTAGGGTCCGTAGCGACATGTGTTGTCATGATAGGCATTGAGAGGGGTCATAGGTTAAACTATGATCGCTCTTGATGCATTAGAACCAACCAAATGTGTCCCTAGGGGTCTTAGGGCTCCTAGGGACATATGTTGTTATGAAATTCATTGAGAGAGGTCATAGGTTAACCTATGACCCCTCTTGACACATTCGAACATACCAAATGCATCCCTAGGGGTCTTAGGGCCCACAAGGACATATGTTGTCATGAAATGCATCGAGAGAGGTCATAGGTTAACCTATGACCCCTCTTGATGCATCAAACATACCAAATACATTCCTAGGGGTCTTAGGTCCCCTAGGGACATATGTTGTCATGAAATATGTCAATAAGGGTCATAGGCTCAATGCTTTGGAACCAACCAAATGCTTCCCTAGGGGCCCTAGGACCCCTAGGGACATATGTTGGCATGAAATGCATCAACACATTCAAACCAACCAAATGTGTCCCTAGGGACATATGATGTCATCAAATATGTCAAGATGAGTCATAGGTTAACCTATGTCCCCTCTCACAGCATTATAACCAACCAAATGCATCCTTAGATGCTGTAAGGCCCCTAGGGACATTTTTTTTCATGAAATGCATCGATAGGGGTCATAGGTTAATCTATGACCCCTATTGATGCATTATAAACAACCAAATCTGTTGCTAGGTGTCCTAGGGCCCCTAGGGACATATGTTGTCATGAAATATCTTGAGAGGGAATCTATGACCCCTTTCGATGCACTAGAACCAACCAAACACATCCATAGGGGCCCTAGGGCACCCAAGGATATTTGTTGTTATGAAATGTGTCGAGAGGAGCCATATCTTAACCTATGACCCCTCTCGATGCATTAAAACCAACCAAATACGTCTCTAGGGCCCCTCTAGCCCCTAGGGACATATGTTGTCATGAAATATGTCAATAGGGGTCATCTCTTAACTTATGACCCCTCTCAACTTATTGAAACCAACCAAATGGGTCCCTAAGTGTCCTATGGCCCCTAGGGACATATGTTGTCATGAAATGCATCTAGAGGGGTCATAGGTTAATCTATGACCCCTCTCAATGTGTTGGAACCAACCAAATGCATCGCTAGGGGCCCTATAGCCCCTAGGGACATATGTTGTCATGAAATGCATTGACAAGAGTCATAGGTTAACCTATGACACCTCTTGATGCAATGGAGCCAACAAAATGGGTCCCTAGGGGTCCTAGGGACCCTAGGGACATATATTATCATCAAATACATTGAGAGGGGTCATAGGTTAACCTATGACCCCTTTCAACTTATTAGATCCAATCAAATGTGTCACTAGGGGTCTTAGGGCCCCTAGGGACATATGTTGTCATGAAATGCATTGCGAGGTCTCATAGGTTAACCTATGACCCCTATCGACGCATTAGAACCAACCAAATACGTCCCTAGAGTTCCTAGGGCCCCTAGAGACATGTTGTCATGAAATGTGTCGATAGGTGTCATAGTTTAACCTATGACCCCTCTCAACACATTGGAACTAACCAAATGCATCCCTAGGGGTCATAGGGCTCCTAGGGACATATGTTTTTATGAAATGCATTTAGAGTGGGCATAGGTTAACCTACAACCCCTCTTGATGCATTGGAACCAACCAAATGCATCCCTACGGCCCCTAGGGATATTTGTTGTCATGAAATGCATCAAGAGAGGTCATAAGTTAACCTGTGACCCGTCTCAACACATTAGAGCCCACCAAACATGTCCCAAGGGGTCCTAGGGCTCCTAGGACATTCCTTGTCATGAAATGTGTCAAGAGGTGTCACAGGTTAACTAATGATCCCTCTTGATGCATTAGAACCAACCAAATGGATCCCTAAGGGTCCTATGCCCCTGGGGACATATGTTTTCCTAAAATGCATCGAGGGGGGTCATAGGTTAACCTATGACCACTCTTGATGCATTGGAACCATCCAAACATGTCCCTAGGGGCCTTAGGGCCTCTAGGGACATTTGTTGTAATGAAATGCATCGAGAGCGATCATAGGTTAACCTATGACCCCTATCGACACATTAGAATTAGAACCAACCAAACACATCCCTAGGGCCCCTAGGACCTTAGAGACATGTTGTCATGAAATGCATCAAGAGGGGTCATAGGTTAACCTATAACCCCTCTCGATGCATTAGAATCAACAAAATGGATCCCTAGGGGTCTTAGGGCCCCTAGGGACATATGTTGTCATGAAATGCATTGGGAGGGGTCATAGGCTAACCTATGACCCCTCTCGATGCATTAGAACCAACCAAATGTGACCCTAGGTGTCCTAGGGCCCCTAAGGACATATGTTGTCATGAAATGCATCAAGAGGAGTCATCGGTTAACCCATGACCCTTCTTGATGCATTAGAACCAACCAAATGCATCCCTAGGGTCCCTAGGGCCCTAGTGACATTTGTTGTCATGAAATGCATCAAGAGGGGTTATAGGTTTACCTATGACCCCTCTCAATGTAGTGGGACCAACCAAATGTGTCCCTAGGGGCCCTAGGGACATATGTTGTCATGTAATGTATCAAGAGGGGTCATAGATTAACCTATGAGTCCCCTTGATGCATTTGAACTAGCCAAATGGGTCCCTAGGGTCCTAGTGCCCCTAGGGAGATATGTTGTCATGAAATGCATTAAGATGTTTTATAGGTTAACCTATGGCCCCTCTTGACACATTATAACCAACCAAATGCATCCCTTGGGGCCCGTGGGCCCCTAGAGACATTTTTGTAATGAAATGCATTGAGAGGGGTCATAGGTTGACTTATGACCCCTCTTGATGCATTAGAACCAACCAAATGGGTCACTAGGGGTCCTAGGGCCCCTAGGGACATATGTTGTCATGAAATGCATTGAGAAGGGTTATAGGCTAGCCTATGACCCATCTTGACACATTGGAATCAACCAAATGCATCCCTAGGGCCCTTAGGGACATGTATTGACATGAAATGTGTCGAGAGGGGTCATAGGTTAACATATGACCCATGTTGATGCATTAGAACCAACCAAATGGATCAAAGGTCATAATATTAAGAATAATATTTAATAGTAATATAATATAATAATAATATATAATAATAATCATAAATAAATCATATATATATATATATATATATATCATACATAAATTAATAAAATTTGTTTGCATTTCCCATAATTCCCTCCAAAATTTTGGAATCAATATCGGATATCCAATTTAATATAGGGTATTTGATCTGAGATTATATACCCAATTAAATTGGCATGATTTTTCGAACATATTCCCTGTCACTACAGACCTAACAATATCACATTTTGTGTGCTAGTTTCATGAATTTTGGAAAAACTAACTTTTTGGGGCCCAAATGATTAAAAAAGGTTTGATAATATATCATTAGGTGTCTAATATTATCACTTGAATAGGGAGCAGTAGTCATCAAAAGTCTAAATGCAAAAGAAAGATATCGAATAAAGACATTGCAACATATAAGGAAAGGGACAAGGTAAATCACTGAAGGAAAATACAAGATATGTTCGATGTGAGTCAAGTTGATGATGTATTGGTTGAAGTTGAAATTGTAGCATCAAATAATGAATATGTGCAGTTGGAGAATGAAAATGTACCAATTGAAAATGATAATGCTAGGATTGAAAATTTAGAGAATGAAAAATTGGAGGATGAAATGCTATAAGGTCATAATGTAAATTGCATGATTGACCATGGTGAATAGGACAATGCATAGGAACCTTACATATCTCCTAAGTATAATTGACATGAAGGTTCTAGAACACCAATATGGATAATTGAAATTGATGAAACAATTATTACTAATTTGGAAGGAAAAAAATTAGAAAGAACCATTCGGTTATGGACTTCAAGACTATATATGATGTTTTTCGGTAACAAGATAGTGGTGGAGCAATGTAAGGTTTTTATGCACTTATTAAAGATGCAAAAGATGAGACCTATGCTTTCCAAATTGAAGATTCGTGTCAATAAAAAATTGGAAAGAAATAGCTTTATTGTGAAGAATCTTTTCAGTGCTCTTAATAGCATTGGGAAAAATAGTAGGGAGAAGGATAAGAGAGCTAGTTGAAGGGTTATTACAACCTCTTTGGTAAGTCATCATTTGAGAAAGGGTAGATATATGAGACAAACTTGTATTGACTTGAACCTAAATCATACTACTTTAAGAAGAGCACCTAGTAGATGAGAGAGAATTGATGATCCTCTTCAAAATGAAACATGGGCTTTTGGTGGTGGACTTCCACATTTTAATAAAAAGCTATTCGATGATGTGAAGGAAGAAATTACACAAGTTTGGCTCTCTAGCTCAAGAGATTTACCCAATGCTAAAGATGTGTTAAAGTTGAGAATTGGCATCAGAGACCACATGCCACATCCTAAACATTTTTTGGAGGTAAGTCAAACTATGTTGTTCAAACAATTTAAAGAGAGTCATCCAAGTCTTCATATATCACAAAGGGCTTTTGAATCTTTGAAGCCATTTTATTGTGTGCCACTTACAAATTGAAATCAATGTTACAAATATCATGTTGATTTTTCTATGCACCATGAACTATTATGCTCCATCTGTTCTACTTTGCATAGTAGAGAAATGTTGGAGAATTGTGGTGCTAGTGGTCTTCCAAAATCATCAAGAGACTTGCTAGATCAATTTTTGTGTCGTAGAGTTGATGGTTGCTTCTTTTATAGAAATGCTTGCTTAAATGAGAAGTGTTCAGAATGTGTTGGCTTATCCAAGTTTGATACATATTTCCATGAGGAGTGCAAACAAGATCTTGGGAAGACAATAGTAAAAAAAAGGTATATAAAATGGTGAAATACACATTAAAGAGTGGTGGTGAGGGCTCTAGATGTGAATTGGTTGCAAATGAAGTCAGTGTGGCTAGTTTTATTTCAAATTTGAAGACAAATCTTTTCTACAAGTATGCAAGACATAGTCATAGGTCTTAGTGGTTAGATCAATAATTTAGAATGTGTAAGGAGACTTTTCCCATTGGCACTATTATATTAATTGCTGAATTTGCTAAGAAATACACATTGCAATCTCAAAATAAGACACAATCTTAGTATTACAACTCTATTTAGATTTAGATTTTTGTCAACATAACATATAGACATGCCCATGATAGTGCAGAAGATAATTGGAAGATTATTAGAGAGTACCATTTTTATGAGTGATGATAGATCTCACTCTCATGAGTTTGTGTAGCATTGTTTCAAGAATTATTTTGATTTCTTATAGGAGCATGCAATTGCTATTGATATAGACATATCATTTGGTTAGATAAATGTATAGGTCAATTCAAGAATGCTCACATGTTTTATTGGTTGTGTAGCATGCACATAGGGAGGGGGGTGCTTCATATTTGAATTTTTTTTGAGTTTAGCCATGGAAAGGAGAACATGATGGAGTAGGGCCATGTGTGAAGAGAGCTCTTAAGGAGCATTTGAAGATTTTAGGAGCAGAGCTTCTTGATGCTTGTAGCATTGTTGATTGGTGTAGTTTAGCATTATCACAAGGGGGACTATTGATTCAATAGTACATAGGTTCTTTTGGTTGGTTGAGGAAGGGTCCATAGGTGATAGATCAGATTGTGCTATAGTGAGAGACTTGTGAAAAATGCATTCATTTCAAAGCTCTTATTCTAGTACATGGACCATTTTGACATGATAGCTAGCTTTCTTTTGTCCTAGTTGTTTTCAGTGTGAGGTCATTGTGAGTCGAGTGTGTGGGTGGAAACATGGGCTCCACATTGTCTTACTCCATTTTTTATCATACTCTCTATTAGGAATGATAACATGGAAAGTTTATGTGAGCATAACCATCTATCAGATCTTCTTCAGCTAGGACATGTCTTTGCATTGGTTGACCACAAGGGAATGATGAGAAATCAGATTATTGGTTAGCACATTGTGTAAGAGGTAAAAAAAATCTTGCACAACTGATCACAAATGATGATGGATTCACATATCCTACTGGTTCAGTGGTTGTTGCTAGAACATGGTTGTAGAGATACATGCTTAGAAGGAATGAAATTCTTGCATTCAAAGATTATTAGAAGCACAAAATAATTCTCATATATGTGTATCTTATTATAGCAACAAATGTAAAGTTGTTGAAGCATCAAGGAAGACCAAAAGTAAAAGAACTTTTTAATATAACTAATGCTTATCATCAAGCCTTGTTGGAGACCCTAAAATAGAGAGAGGACCCTATTGGAACACTCAACTAGGTATATTTACTTCTTGTGTTATTTTGTTCATAATGATTTAGTGAACTGATGATTATCTTTTTCTTTTTAATTTTTATTTTTTTAAAAGAGGGGTCTTGGAGCTATGAAATAGTGAGGCCACAAAAGGGGGACCTCATCCCCATTATATTTAAACCTTCATGGAAAGGATAACAACTCAACAACTTAACCATCACAACATGCCACTATTGGAAAATCGATGACTATCTTGTTTAATACAATAAGTAACTAATATTTTTTATGATATTGGAATGTAGATACATCATGAAGAGTATCCATGCATGAAGATAAAAAACTAAATAAGGAGTAGAATAAAGAAAAATCTATTCTATTTTTGACACTACGATTTTTGATACTACTATTTTTGACACTACAATTTTTGGTAGTTGTGTATTGATGTAATAATGATGTAAAACTTGATATATTGTAAATGTAAACTTGTTGATTTAATGTAAGAAACAAAGATACCTTTACTTAATGCAATTTATGTGGAGGGACCTAAAAAATGATGATTTTAATACATACTATCACCAAACATGCATTGTGCCCAATGCCAAAAACTTGAGAGAGGTTAAAAGTAATGTTTTTTCTTTTAATACTAACCCTAGTAACACCCTTGTTCTAGCCATAGATAGCCTCCATTTTTCGTAGCCACCCCGTATTGAGGAGTCTCCAAGGTGCTATAAGTGCATTTCGAAGTTGATCTTCCAAGGGTCGTAACTCAAAGCTCGTGGGGGCTATTGATGAAACATTGAATGCTATAGGATGGTCATGTCAAGGCCTAAAATAACCTATCTCATTTTTTAGAGATCATGTTCCATTTGGATTCGGCATAATGATCTCGCTCGATGCCAAAATTCACGGTGTGCCTCAGTTCATAGGTGCACCACAGCATAGCTTTGAAACCACTGATCCTGGCATTGAATCATCAATGCCATTAGCTCTAGTTGGTCAGGTGAACCTTAGTGACACCCTTGTTCTAGCCACAGAGAGCCTCCATCATCTTCTACCACCCTGTACTAAAGAGTCTCCAAGGTGCTCTAATTATGTATCAAGGTCGATCTTCTGAGGGTCATAACTTGGAGCTTGTGAGGGCTATCAATGAAATGTTAAATTCTACAAGATTATCATGCCAAGGAATAAAATATACTATCTCATTTTTGAGAGATCACATTTCATTTGGATTCGACACAAAAATCTCGCTCGATGCCAAAACTCGCGGTGTGCCTCAGTTCATAGTTGCACCATAGCTTAACTTTAAAATTGTTGATCTTGGCATCAAAACATAAGTTCCATTAGCTCCAGATGGGTGGGTGAACCCTAGTGACACCCTTGTTCTAGCTACAAAGAGCCTCCATTATCTACAGCCACCCCGTACCGAAGAGGCTCCAAGGTGCTCTAAGTGCATATCAAGGTAGATCTTTTGAGGGTAGTAACTTGGAGCTAGTGAGGGCTATTGATGAAATGTCAAATGCTACAAGATGATCATGCTAAGGCCTAAAATAACCTATCTCAATTTTGAGAGATCACATTCTGTTTGGATTCAACATAGTGATCTCACTCGATGGCAAAACTTGCAGTGTGCCTCAATTCATAGGTGCACCATAGCGTAACTTTAAAACCATTGATCTTGTCATCGAATCATTAGAACTATTAGATCCATATGGGCATGTGAACCCTAGTGAAACCCTTGTTCCAAACATGAAGAGCCTCCATCATCTGTGGCCACCCCATACCGAAGAGTCTCCAAGGTGCTCTAAGTGCATATCGAGGTCAATCTTCTGAGGATCATAACTCAGAGCTCGTGAGGGCTATCGATGAAATGTCAAATGCTATAGGATGGTAATGCCAAGATCTAAAATAAACTATCTATTCCATTTGGATTTAGTACAGTGATCTCGCTCGATGCCAAAACTTGCAGTGTGCCTCAGTTCATAAGTGCACCATAGCTTAACTTTTAAACTATTGATCTTTGCATCGAATTATTAGCACCATTAGCTCTTGATGGCTGGGTGAAACCTAGTGATGCCCTTGTTTTAGCCATAGAGAACATCCATCATCCATGGCCACCCCATACCGAAGAGTCTCCAAGGTGCTCTATGTGTATATCAAGGTCAATCTTGTAAGGGTTGTAACTTGAAGCTCATGAGGGCTATCGATGAAATGTCAAATGCTATAGGACAGTCATGCAAAGGTTTAAAATAAATTATCTCATTTTTGAGAGATCAAATTCTATTTTAATTTAAAATAGTGATCTCGCTTGATGCCAAAAATCACAATGTGCCTCAGTTCATAGGTGCACCACAGCTTAACTTTGAAACTACTAATCTTGGTATTGAATCATTAGCACCATTAGCTCTAGATTGGTAGATGAACCCTAGTGATACCCTTGCTCAAGCTACAGAGAGCCTCCATCATCTGTGGCCACCCCATAGCAAAGAGTCTTCAAGTTGCTCTAAGTGTGTATTGAGGTCAATCTTTGGAGGGTCATTACTTGGAGCTCACGAGGGCTATCGATGAAATGTCAAATGTTACAAGATGGCCATGCTGAGGCCTAAAATAACCTATGTCATTTTGAGAGATCACATTTCATTTGGTTTCAACATAGTGATCTCGCTTGATGCCAAAACTCATAGTATGCCTCAATTTATAGGTGCACCATAGTTTAACTTTGAAATCACTAATCTTGGTATCGAACTATCTATGCCATTAGCTCTAGATGGGTTGGTGAATCCTAGTGACACCCTTGTTCTAGCCACAGAGAGCCTCCATTGTCCGTGACCACCCCGTACTGAAGAGTCTCCAAGGTGCTCTAAGTGTGTATCGAGGTCAATATTATGAGGAGGGATATTGATAACCCCTTACCAAGTTTGGTGAACTTGTCTAATTAAGAATTTAAATTTATAGCAAAAATTTCTCAAAATTGCAATTTTGCAACTTTTACAACTTTTTCTTGCAAAGTGAAAATGAGTGCAAAGAATTAGTTAGGGATTTGAGCATGACCATACAAGGTTGGAAACACCTATATAAGGTGTGAAATGATAGAATGCATTAGCAAAGCCAATTTACATAAAAGTTGCATTATATGCAAAATATGGCCCAGAAGACTAATCATCAGAATAAGGGACTATAGGGTTTGTAGTACTATATAGGGTGGAAAATGTCTTATTAGGGCCTTTAGATGTTGATTAGATCAATAATTGGCAAAAAATGTATGGTGTATGATTAATAAGAAGTAATAGAACAAAGTTTCTTTTTGCAGTTTGTATCATTTTCCATTGTTATACTTTGTTGGTAACATGTTTTTAATGAGATTGTCAAAGGAAGATTGTTTTTCACAGAACTTTTAGTGCTTTTGTGGGGGCCATATCTCAATTTTCCACTGTTGGATTGGCCTGATTTTTGGATATGTTATGGAGGATCAAGTGATCTAATTACTCAATGATTTGATTGAGGAAATGAAGTAGGGTTCAAAAGTTATGAATGATTGTGTTTGGGTCTATACAAAGGACAACAAGAAGGTATATTTTGGATGATTTGGTTCCTAAGTTTTGTTAAGTGGATAAGTATGGGTAATCTAATCAATTTGAGAAATGTATAGATGTTATTCATATGGATATGGTATTGGGGAACTAAGTTTAAAAGGTTTGATCCAATCAATTCTCTTAAGTTGAGATATTTTGAGGTTATGTTGAAATTGAAAAGTTGTAGTATGAGGATAGTAACAAAGTGAAGGGTTAGTTATCAAAGATTTTGAGTCTAGGAATGAGTTCATGGGTGGGAATAGAATCCATGGTTGAGGAGTGGAGTCCTTAAGTGTGTTGAGATTAGATTTTAATCCACGAGTTAGTTTCAAGGTTGAAGGTGGAGTTTAAGATCAGGTTTGGGGTTATGTGAACCTTTTGTAGGAGTTGAAAAGTGTGTTGATGTTATTCTCTAAAATGCCATGGATCTTTGTTGAAACCTTTGAGTTCATCCCAATTCCTTGATAGAATACCATCCTTTTGTGAATTCCCTTACTTAAATTACTATTTATTAAAGGTGTACTGAAGGGCTCTGCATCATTCTACTAAGATAAGGAATAAATCCAATCTAAAACTAAAACCATAAGGAAAACAATGGTTTTCTGTATGTCACTCATTTCTATGGTTTCTCTCTTTAAATAAGGTTTCCCTATTTTCCTTAGTCTAAATCACATGATAGAAAGTGAACTCTCATATATTAACTATAGAATTTTTGATAGAAAAAAGATATAACTCATGATAGCATTTCAAATTAAACATTGCATCCAAATTTGATAACAAATGTTGTTAAAATGTTATTCACAAATTATTTCTTTTGAATTGAATATAACAAACATGATCAAAATTAATGATATACCATAAACATGAACAATACACACAATCCATGATAAATTGAATAATACTAGATACTAGATTAATATGTATATCATTCACATAAATGACAAAAATATATATCAAAATACATGTATCCATAGAAAAATTACACAAATATGTATCAAAGTTCATGTATCCATAGAAAAATTACAAAAATATATATACAAATACAAAGATCCATATACAAAATGTGGCTGATCATGCCATCGGAATGTATATATTATCAATGTTTCTATAAACAATGTGGCATATGCCATCTCAAAATGCAGCCTCTTTGTTGCACTAGGTGGATTGGATGCCTCCTACATAAACAAAAAAGGAAAACCCAATGTTAAACTAATAAATTTATATGATTATTTGTATCTAAAATTGAATTACTTAAATGCATAATGATATTTTTTTTAATGAAGATTTATACTATTAAAATTTCATCATAAATACCTCTCTCGTCCACCTCCTGAGCTAGTCATGAGTCCTCTCATATGTCCTCAAGAATGCTTGTACCTTGTTGATTGTGGCATGTCTATGTTCAAATATGTTTGTCAAATGAATCTACAACTTAAACTATAATATTATAATTCATAGCACGCTAAATTTATAACATATAATCAAGAATTCAAACTATAACTTACCTATGTTAGCTCCTCCTTAGGATATAGTGGCTACATCATCAAAGATACAAAACTATGCCATCCAACCTCATGTGTAGTAGGAGTTTCCTATGAGATACAAAATACTAGTTTTTAATATGACTGAAATCAATTTTGAATTTATTTATGAAAATAAGGAAAATAAGAAATAAATGATACTTATACATATAATGGGGCTCTTGGCACGAATGGAAATGCCAAAATGTCTACAACACAGAATCTACATGGGCTCATCGCTAGTAGCCACACCCTATACAATAAAGAATGTAATTAAATTTCATTACCACAAACATTTTACAAGAAAGCATCAATATTTAATCAAATAGAAAGCACCTAATTACCTTTCACTTGTCAATGGGTCCTAGCTCATCCCCCGCAGTTTGTCCCCCAAGGATAGGTGATACTTATAAGAAAAAAGAAAGATTAGAAACTATATATGCTACAATATCAAATAGAAAAAATAATGAGAACACAAAATAATGTACCATAGATGTCTCGAGGCCAAATGAAATAGCGAAGAGCATGACATCATCAACCATTCTCAGCTCCTCCTCAGTTATCAACTAAACATGAATGAAGATCACATACATGTATTTCATTATGGCTTAAAAATTAAAATTACTCTATTATAAAGATTAACTTTAAAGTGAATATGTCGTAACAAAAAATTGTATACATGTACCAACATAGAAGGAGTTCATGCCTCTGCATACCTCTCCTCTCTCACATCATGGTCTATAGCCTCTACATATGTATCTAGTGTATCCTTGTCAAATACCAACTGATGCTCAAAAAGATCACCTATGGGACCTAGAAAAATATTCTTGTGCGTTGTGCAAGTATGGGGCACACAAACATGTGATAAGCTCATCGATGATGAACTCATGCTAGCATCATCAACATGGGGAGATAGGACTAACCTAGCTTGGGATATCAATAGGTTACTCAATCTATGGATGACTCTAATAGTCTAAGAGCTAGCCTCTGTAATGATATCAGGATGTTGCACTCGAGGAGGAGGGGAGACATTAGTAGGGAGGACAAAAGTGCCATCTTTCTTCCATTGGGAAGAGGGTCTATCCTGAGGAGCTCCTCCTCCTACACCCATGTTGGGCTTCATGCTCCAATAGTTCACCTTGATGCCCAACACAAATTCTGCATATAATTTTCTAAAGAAATAAAATGATACTTCTAAATTGCTATGTAGAGAGATGTCAAAAACTGTACACCAATGATCCCAAAAGTTCACACGTATGGCATCATTTGTGCACCATTTAATCAATAGTTTGGGCATTTTGTGGTCAACTGGTAAACTAGTTTTTGGGTTCATAAAAAGGGCATCTAGATCATCTTTATTTATATTGAGGCCTGCAACCTTATCATAGTCTAACCCATCATCAAACATCTCATGTAGTTCTTCATACTAATGAAGAGAAACATTTTGTTCATTGGTAAGTGTTTCAATGTTATCCACTATGGTGTTTACCATGGATAACATAGGAGCTAATGCAGGTACAATATTACATGTTGTTCGCAAAGCCCTCAATTTGGTGAGATTTTCAAATATCAAATCCTTGATTTGAGGAGGGTTTTGAGAGGGTAGGGGATCATTTGGTGGATGATTTTGAGGGGGCACTAGATTGTTTAGTGGGGGGTTATGAGGAATGGTATTTCTTGCCTCAATATCATCATTTTGGTCAACCATACCTATTAATTCACAAAACATAATTTCTATTAAAGAAAACCTAAATTTCAACCATTTCTATATAAAAAAGTAAATTTTAACAAATTCAATTAAAACTAACAAATTTATAATAAAATTGATTGAAAACATTAAAAAAAAACAAAACATCACTAACCTATATCATGTATCCATTCGCAGATTGGATATCAAAGCTCAAAACACAAAATGCAGTGTGAACAAATAGCCCTCGAGTTTTGCTTCTTTTTTTAAAAAAATGACAACACAGTTATCAAGTATCTAATTTCATATCAGATATATGATAATATCAGGTATCTGATATGAAATCGGATACCCAACAAGGCTTGGGGCCACTTTTTAGCTTTGGTATTAGGATGGATGGAAAAAATTCAGAGCGGATTTTGAAATGCTTTTAGATGTTTTCAAACTCTATTTTTTTCACATCGCCACTTTTTGGCACACCATGATCCTGTACATACCCATGAGGTAATTCACTCTATTGAAAGGAGCAAGAACCTAGGTACGACCCTTAGACTAGATATTTCCAAAGCTTATGATAAGGTTAGGAGGGAATTTCTTTTTTCTATCCTCTCTAATCTTGGATTCAATAAGAATGTTATCAGAATTATCAAAAATATGGTGAACTTTGTCATATTTTTTGTGCTTATTAATGTTGCTCCTGGTAAATTCTTTTGTTATTCCCAAGCTCTACGTCAAGGTGAACCCCTATCTCCTTACTTATTCATCATTGTAGCAGAGGTTCTAAGAAAAAAGTTAGTACCGATGACTAACTTTGGAAGAATGAAAGGAGTTAAACATGTGTCCCTGTGCCCACCAAAAATTATCCAGTAGTTTGTGGATGAAACCTTCTTATTTAGAATCTCCTTTTTCTATGAAACAAGAGATTGGAAATATATCTTGAATTGATATGTGATGGTCTCAGGATAATGTATAAATTATCAGAAAAGAAAAGTGTATTTCTTCAACACTATTGGTAGTCTAAGAGGAAAGGTGACCAAAGTTCTAGGATGCCAGGAGGTGTCTCTCTTGGATACTTATCTTGGTCTTCCACTCACAATTAAAGAAGTCCTCAATTAGTATTGGAATGACCTAGTTGAACACTTCTAGAGAAAGATGGTGGAATGGAATAGAAAGATTTTGAGTAGCATGGAGAAACTCTAGCTTCTCTTAGCTTCTTTATAGGGCATCCCAGTGTACTTCCTCTTTATCTTTAAACTCCCTAGCAAATGTAGAGACATTTTTGAGAAAATACAATGCAATTTTTTATGGTCTAGCATTGAAGAGAAGTCTAGAATGAGCTTGGTGAGATGAGAAATATTATGTCATCCTAAGGCCCTTGGAGGTTTGAATATAAGAAGGATAGAACATATGAATAAGGCCCTCCTAACCAAAATTGGCTGGAAATTGTTGAATTCTTTGGGTATTTAGTGCAACATTGTGATGGCCAAGTACCTTGGATAGGAACCATTCCATCACTTCCTACGGGCCCATGCTCTCCCCTAGGGTTCTAAATTTGGAACAATGTGGTGCACACCTAAAAAATTCTGAAGATGGGTTGTCACTTGATTATGGGGAATAAAAACACCATTGATTTCAC